>OZ012664.1:12595970-13149628 GCA_963942545.1 Oxycera nigricornis | reverse complement strand
AAAAGAAATCGTACCAGCAGAGTAGGTGCATACAATTAACTCGCTTACGATGAGCTCCTTGTAATATCGATATGTAATCAAATTTTTCTTCTGCAATTGTGCGTTCTGGCCACGGGGACAGGTAAAGCCTTGCACGTACATTTTCTGGGGGCACTGATATCAAAATTATCTCGATCCCATGAAATACAATACACCGTGTTACTGTACGTTATATGTCTCGTCTGTGCAAGACAACGAATGATGGGTGAAAAGAAGGGTGAAATTTTATTGGTAATTGCCATCCATGCTGAATTCTGATACTAGCCTTAATGTATTACGAAAAGTATCCAATTTACTTCATACGCATTTCAACGTGCATGTGCATAAATAACCATGATCGGCCAGTGGTATGTTAGTGCATATAGCTGTGTATAAATTTTCTAATACTGGGATAGTGCCTACCAGGAGTTCATTAATTCAGGAGGTTAAAATATCTCAAGTCTTTTTGAAGGCAAACGAACGATGGTAGATTTGACGATCATATACATATTTGCTGTAATTAAAGGGTTCCCCCAAGGTTGACCGTGACGTCACTATCGTCGACAACAGGTGTTTTTTTTCGTGTATGATCACGTACCGAACTGTACGTAACGGCTGGTTATGCATTTTGTTCTTGTTGTTAGTCATTCATACTGATTCGATCGTATCATCAATGGGGGCATATTCGTTGTCCGTGTTGCAATTGGGTGCATATTAATTAACTCGCTTACGAATCAACAGACTTGCGAAAAAAGAAAATATTATGTGGAAAGAATTCAATATCACCTGCATCTTAAACCGAAACGGTAGGTATTCCCCAACGGCATATATAGTGTCGAGCGATGACGTAATCCACAATTAAACTGTGTGTATGCCAATTAGAATATGCTTTATGCTTGCTTACGCTTGCTTGTTGCGCTTGAGGCAAGAATCGCTGGACATGAAAAGACTTGTATATTGAACCAACTGAGGGTGAATGTAATTAGTGTCTGCGGAAAAAATGTGTTTTAAGCAGTGCATATTTAATTACTTTACACATGTGGTATAGGCTGATGGTTGAATGCTGTTGTGTTGCGGATCGCGTATTCGTTCTGTATAATGAAATTATCTGAGGGTGAATATAATTAGCTCGTGTGGAAACATCTGCTGTTGAGGTTTGGAATTACTCACCCGTATTACCCTATGTGCGCGTAGACAGTATAAAAGTGAAGTGTTGCAGTTGATTGTCACGCAGAAGTTTTTGAAGTCTTTTGAAAGAAGTTGGGACACGATAAATATGGTGAGTAATAATAATATTACATACATACTGGTAATGTTTCATTTTAATCCTTTGTTATTTTTTCAGGAAACTGTAGAAGTGTTGAACAATGTATGCGAGTACAGTCCGGATCAACACGTAGCACTTCTTGCTTTGGAACACGGAAAGAAATATAGGGTTAAATGTTTTCGTTTGATCAACACGCAATATGGATCACGCCTCACCGTACACCTAACCAATGGAACCTTTTGTTTTCTTCCACCAAGATTCTCAGAGAAAATAAAGAAACAGCGTCCAATGGAGGATCTTAACGATATTGCGGAAAACTATCTAATTTTCGAAGGTAAAGATGACACAAGAGGCGGATATTTAAAAATAAAATATGTTCAGCATAACAACGATGATTTTGAATAAAGAGTCGCTTTTACCATACAGCATTGTTTTATTTCTATTTCAAAATTTTCCATTTCACATCAGTGTAAGAAGAAATAAAAGACTGGTTCGAATGTAATTTATAATTTTACTTTAATATCTCTTTCAAAACTTTTCATTTCTTAATTTATAATAAAAACATATTAATTTTCTAATTCTGCCGGAGATTCTTTCTACATGGCAGCATTCACAGGTATCTGGTCCGGAATCGGCGTTTTCATAAAACCAAGGGCAGGATTTGTAGTGTTATCCGTGAATTGGTGTGCCATACGGTATCGTCGAATACAGCCTTAGTGTGTTAATATCCTTTAACAGCTTCTCACGATGTTCATCCAGAAGTACATCCTCGTAATCCGCAACAAAATCTTCAAATTTACGTAGTTTGGCCGTGCAAGACATCTTGTTTGTCTGAAGGTTGTTTCTAAACTGACTAAGTTAAATGCAAAAACCTCTCATTAAAAATTTTCTCTCTGAACTTTTTAGAAAGAACAGGGGCTATAATTTCATTTAGTTGTGAAATACGCTGGTGAAACCTAACTCTGTCACGAGCGTGTATTTCCCACTCCCCTTTACGACTCATGCGATACGCATAGTTCCAGGCTATCATATACCTCATGTGAACGCTTTCTGCGAATCTAACGTGTTTTGCAATTTCAGCGAGTGTTGATAGGATCCTGTAATGCATTCACATTACGTCTTTTATATCTATCCATGAATTATGCGCTGAAGAAAAACCGAGCCATTTTACAAGAACACGATTTTTCTCTTTTTTTAAAATCTTCTCGACAAGGTTAACATCAGGGTGCTTTACCTTTGATAATTCTAACTCATAAAAACCGCCTTGAATAGCGTTTCCTTGATAATCCTCAAGGATATAGGTTCGCGGTTGTGTCTTTTTTACGACCCTTATCTTGAATATCTCTGTTGACCAATTCGGGGTGTAGCCTTTTTCAAAGACGTGCTTGTACTTGCTTATGCGTACATAATCACCGATTTTATATTTAGGTTTAGAAACAACCTTTAACTTTTTCCTATGCAAAGTTGTAAGTAGATGAACTTCGTTAGATGAATTGACATCTATAGGTCTCATTTTAATAGTGCGATGCTTGGTTCTATTGTACTTGTCCGTCAACTTCTGTATAATGCTAATCCAATGATAATTCCCATTCATACTGAATTCTTTCCACATGATGCCCTTCAGAGTTCGGTTGAATCTCTCGACAATTGAAGCTTTTAACGCGCTGAATGTAGAATAATGGTTTATTTCATAGTTTTTCATTATCCGATGAAATGTTTTATTGAAAAATGCTTTTCCATCATCGGTTTGTAGATTTCGAGGTAAACGTCTCTGTTTGAGAACTGATTCCATAACCTTAGACACATCATTGGAACTTTTACTTTTGACGGGGAGAGCACAAGCGTACTTGGAAAATGTATCAATTATTGTCAATAGAAATTTATAACCGCGATTTTCAGATGCATACGCACCCATATCAACCAGATCTGCCTGCCAAAGATCATTAATACCCCTTATAACAACACGTCGACGTGTTCACTCATCATTCGTTGTCTTGCACAGACGAGACATATAACTTACAGTAACACGGTGTATTGTATTTCATGGGATCGAGCTAATTTTGATATAGTGCCCCAGAAAATGTACGTGCAAGGCTTTACCTGTCCCCGTGGCCAGAAGGCACAATTGCAGAAGAAAAATTTGATTACATATCGATATTACAAGGAGCTCATCGTAAGCGAGTTAATTGTATGCACTCCTCTGCTGGTACGATTTCTTTTGCAAGTCTCTTTGTTGATTCGGAAGCGAGTTAATTAATATTCACGACATCGCCAATGAACGAAATTCAAGTTGAATTCGCACATGAAGGTACAGGGTATGGGGTTTTCTGTCTGGTTTTCTGCGCGCCTGTTTCACCAGTTTACAAAAATTGACTTTAGCAGCCTTTCTAACGTACTCTAAGCCTCCTAACAACCAACCAGTTATGCACACAACATCTCCCAACACATGACACATCTCACAAACTACAGCAAAAACATCTGACCCTATTTCTACCACCTATGACTACCTGACGCACCCAACCGCAACACCCCGATCCTCTATAGCCAGCCATCAACGTTCAAAATCATCGCCAACCCACTGATCTACTATTGCCTTCTACCAACGCCGCCAACCACAACACACACCTGATCGGCAACCCCTCACAACACAGCCCTAACCCAGACCCTCCATAGCCTTCTACCAGCGCCGCCAATCACAACACACACCTGATCGGCAACCCCTCACAACACAACACAAATCTAAGCTCACCACCTGACAACCCCAACCAACCAACCGCGACACCCCTCTTACAAACAACAAATCAACGACACACACCTGATACAAAACCACAATCTCAGCACCCAACCTAGGTACATTCAAGACCGAGACACTCTGATTCACCCTATCCCTCCCATACAAACAGCTCGCAACTCTGATTGAAAAAGATTGAAAATGCCGTTCCCACCCATACAAAAACCGGTTTTGCGGTACGTCACTTACTACTATAGTAATTATTCCAAAAAACCTACAATTCCATTGAAGATTGGCCACAAAAAAACCAAAACGAGGAATTATTAACCCAATAGGAACCTTTTATAAATTACTCTTCGGAGTCATGGATAACAACGACTATGATGAAATCATGAGTCACCTAAATATAATCGACTCTATTAGCCACGAAATAATGAAATCAATGAAACAACAAGTAAAGATATATAACGCTTTCCAGAGCAACTTCGACAAAATTGTCCAAAATATAAATAATACCAACAAACTCTTCAATCAATTAGCAACAGACACAAATAACGCAACAAAGAAAATAAACGAAATTTTATTAAACATGCAATTAGTACATAATCTTGATCTAATAAAAGACGAACTAAGAGACATAAATATTAACGCTTTTATCAAAAATAGTATTATCATATTCGCTATAAATATCCCAGATTTAACACAACCACTATCAGTGGCGGCTCGTGCCCATTCACTCAGGGTGGGCACGGAGCATTGGAGGATCTATGCTCTATGTTAGTCAGAGTACTCGAAATCGGTACTCTGTCCAGCAAGAACCAACGTGGAGGTCTAGAGCTTTCTTGCCAGGGAGAGGATGGTGTTCAAAGGAATTGATGGAAATGGAAATCAGTATCAGTAGTAAGTAAAAAATAACGAATTTGACAGCTGCAAAAATAATTATTTGTTTAAAGTGATTTATATTTTCATTCGATTCGTCTATCTTTCGATTTATCAAAATGATCGATCACCTTGTCGTAGAATTTGATTTTTATATCTGTTTTTAAAGTTTTAACCATTTTTTTTCTATTGCGATGGTCGCTAGTTCACTTAAACGTGTCTGACTTATCGAGTTTCTTGAAAAACTTTTAATTCGCTTCAGTGCGGAAAAACTGCGTTCAACTGATGCTGAAGTAGCTGGTAAGGAAAGAACCAAACATAATAGTTTGTATACTTCAGAAACATCGTTCTTCAAGTTATTTTTAGCAATAAATTGTAAAGTCTCTACATTATTTGTGGAAACACCTAAAATACTGGGATCCGAATACCATACTGATAGTTCATTATGTAACTTTTGAACCTCAAACATTTTTCGATAATTTAAAATTAGGCTATCTTGTAGGTCAAGTGAAATTTATTTTTATATTCGAAAAAGCTTTCACGATTTACCAAATTCAAAAACGTTAATTTATCTTAATCAAAAAATCTCACTTCTAGTGGATTGATCACTAAATCGATTATTTCGGCATAAAGGCGCCTGAAGTATAAAGATGGTTCTGAAAGACCATCATGATCAAGTTTTCTTTTCCTCGATGGTTGCCCTTCAGTAGTACAAGCATATTTAAAAATATCTGCAAAATAAACGTCTTGCTCTCTATATTCTTTTAATGTAGTTATTAATGTATTTATTCTACATTGCAATAATTAAGATCCATGCTCTTCGACTGTAGGAAATTGAAAACAATATACGATTGCCGGAAAATCATATTAAATACACTTAACAAAAACGTAAATGTAAAATCGTTCTAAATATATTTGCATCCCACGGATTCTCTAATACTTTCCCGATCACGAACAAAATTGTCACTTTCCAATATTTCCCCGAAAACCTCCAAAAAATACTACTACAACCGCCTTTCACAAATTCGATCCAACACCTCAGTGCGTTTAGGAGAGTTTCCAAAAAATCAGTCAAACCAGATAAATTAGCAAAAAAATAAGACATTCTTTAATTTTACATGCAGCGTCTTGTAGAACCAAATTAAGTCTATGCGCGTAACAGTGAATAAACAGTGCCTGTGGGGCAATTCTTTTAATTTTTTTGCAAACCGTTTAGTTCACCCGAAATTACTGATGCTCCATCATACGTTTGAGAAATTAATTTATTTTCAATACTATAAGAACTAAATTTTTCTATTAAAGATCGAAAATATTTTAAGCTGTTCTACCGCCAGATATGTCATAAAATCCCACGAATCTTTCTACAATAGAACCGTCTTTTGTTGCGTATCGAAAAATGACGGAAAGCTGCGAAAAGTTATAAATATTTGTAGCTTCGTCAATTTGCTACGAAAAACAAGGTGTTTCATTTATTTCGGAAGCTATGAAACTGTTCAAAACCGAATTTATACTAAAAATTAAATCATTTTGAATAAATTTAGAAACTCCACTAAATTCCGAAGATGTTTCCAAAAATATTTTAAGATCGCTATCATATTTAGTCATTAAATCTACCAATTCTATAAAATTTCCCCGGTTAGACGAAGATTGCGACTCATCATGACCTCTTGAGTCGCTAAATAAATCACCATATCAATCAAACGGGTTATTATGGACCGATTTTTATCAACAAGCTTGTTGTGTTTAATAGAAATTTCGCGGTAAACTGAATCGAATAAAACTGGAATTTTTTGTTTTCCAAATAATTTAGCTTTTAAAGAAGCATACATGTGGCTACCTGAGTTCGCGTGCTTTTGTATTGACTCACTTATGTGCATTAAGTCACAATATCCAGTAGAATTCCACGGAGTTGTAGATTTATCATTAAATAAAATATAATGCCAACAGTATAATTTATTTAATGTTTCGCTACCAGTGAGCCAATCACATTACCTAAACCAATCATTAGTAAAACTTCTTTTTTACTGCTACGATTATCTCTACTTATTAAATTTTTCATGTCCGGACATGGTCTTAATTTGTGAATAAAGATTTTTTCTTCTAAATTTAACGAATTGAATTTTGTTTTTAATAAAAAGCAAACAATGTCATCGTTATTTTTTAGTTTTACCTGAGTTTCGCTATATCCCTGCCCCATTTCCACTTCACTTCACACTCGCTGCTTCGAAAACTGACTGAATGAAAAACTTACTCGTAATATAAGGAAAATTTTAAAAAGAGACAATAATCGAATTTTCGCAGAAAAACTCTTAGGAATTTGGAGACCCATTGAAAATAGCTGCCAGTAAGCCCACGAACTTATATTTTCAAAATCTTCTTTTACCACTGTTGACGAGTTGTTATAATTTGAAGACAACTACAGGAAATAATGTATGCACTAATTGAATTCTAAACAATAGTACAGCGTACATAAATAAAAATGTATGGGTGGATTTACTTATAGGAAATGAGTAAAAATTTATCATTAATTAAATAGCAAGCTATTTGAAATCGATCAATGCTTCGTGCTGGGATGTGAATTGATGAGAATACATTCAGCTCAATTTTTTTTGAGCTAAATTACGGTCTTTATCATCACCAGATTGGTACAACAAATCAGATGATAGCGCTCCAAAAAATTACTCTTAAGGCAAGTCAACCCGATTTCTAGGTGATAGTGGTACAAAACAAGCGGGATATATAATTGATAAGAATACATTCAGCCCAATATTTTTTTCAGCTAATCCACGCTCTTTATCGTACCCAGATTGGTACGACAAGACGGTTAACAGTGCTGGCTTGGCGAAAAAAATACGTTTGAGGCAAATACACCCGATTTCTAGGTGATAGTGGTACCAAAACAAGGCGGATATAAAATTGACGAGAATTTACTACACTTAATATTTTTTTCAGCTAAACTATGGTCTTTTTCGTCACCAGATTGGTACGCCCAGCCGGATAACAGTGCTGGGTTGGCAAACAATATACTCTGCAGGCAAGTCCACCCGATTTCTAGGTGATAGTGGTACCAAAACAACTCGGATATATAATTGATGAGAAAACATTGGGCTCACAAACTTTTTTTGCAGCTAAACTACGGTGTTTGTCGTCACTAGAATGAAACGACAAGACGGTTGACAGTGCTGACCTTGCAAAAAATATACCCTTAAGGCAAGTCCACACGATTCCTAGGTGATAGTGGTAGCAAATCAATAGTGATTTGAAATTTTTTTCAAGAATTTTTAATTTCCTGGATCCTTTTTTAAATAAATGAATTGATTATTTTGAATAGAATCGAGAGCTTTTGCATGGAGCCCTTGAGCGATTTGAAAATTTTGTGAAGAATTTTTATTTTTCGGATCCTTGTTTAAATAAATAAATTGATGTTTTTGAATAGAATCGACAGCTTTTGCAAGAAGCCTTTGAGCGATTTGAAATTTTTTCGGGAATTTTTATTTTTCGGATCCTTTTTTAAATAAATAAATTGAAGTTTTTGAATAGAATCCAGAGCCTTTGAGCGATTTGAACATTTTGCCGCGAATTTTCATTTTCCGGATCCTTGTTTAAATAACTAAATTGATGATTTTGAGTATAATCGAGAGATTTTGCATGGAGCCTTTGAACGGTTTGAAAATTTTTTCAAGCATTTTCATTTTGCGGATCCTTTTTGAAAAAAATAAATTGATGATTTTCAATAGAATCGACAGCTTTTGCATGGAGCCTTTGAACGGTTTGAAAATATTTAAAAGAATTTTCATTTTCCGGATCCTTGTTTAAATAAATGAATTGATGTTTTTGAAACGAATCAAGAACTTTTGCATGGAGCCTTTGAGCGATTTAAAAAAAATTTCAAGAATTTTCATATTTAGGATTCTTTTTTAAATAAATAAATTGATGATTTTGAATAGAATCGAGAGTATTTGCATGGAGCCTTTGAGCGATTTGAAATTTTCTCACGAATTTTTATTTTTGGATAATTTTTTAAATAAATAAATTGATGTTTTTGAATAGAATCGACAGCTTTGGCAAGAAGCCTTTGAGCGATTTGAAATTTTTTCGGGAATTTTTATTTTTCGGATTCTTTTTAAATAAATAAATCGATGATTTTGAATAGAATCGACAGCTTTTGCAAAAAGCCTTTGCGCGATTGGAATTTTTTCAAAAATTTCATTTTTCGGATCCTTTTTTAAATAAATAAATTGATGATTTTGAATAGAATTGAGGGTATTTGCATGGAGCCTTTGAGCAAGTTGAAATTTTTGCGGGAATTTTTATTTTTCGGATCCTTTTTTAAATAAATAAATTGAAGTTTTTGAATAGAATGCAGAGCCTTTGAGCGATTTTAAAATTTTTTCAATAATTTTCATTTTTCGCATCCTTTTTTAAATAAATAAATTGATGGTTTTTGAATAAAATCAAGAGCTTTTGCATGGAGCCTTTGAGCGATTGGAAGTTTTTTTCAAGAATTTTCATTTTCGAATCATTTTGTAAATAAATAAATTGATGATTTTGAATAGAATCGAGAGCTTCTGCATGGAGCCTTTGAGCGATATGAAATTTTTCAGGAATTTTTATTTTTGGATCCTTTTTTAAATAAATAAATTGATGTTTTTGTCTAGAATCGACAGCTTTTGCAAGAAGCCTTTGAGCCATTGGAAATTTTTTCAGGAATTTTCATTTTCGGATCCTTTTTAAATTAATAAATTCATGTTTTTGAATGGAATCGAAAGCTTTTGCATGGAGCCTTTGAGCGAATTAAAAATTTTTTTCAAGAATTTTTATTTTTCGGATCCTTGTTTAAATAAATAATTTGATGTTTTTGAATAGAATCGACAGCTTTCGCAAGAAGTCTTTGAGCGATTGGAAATCTTTTCAACAATTTTCATTTTTCGGAACCTTTTTTAAATAAATAAATGGAAGTTTTCGAATAGAATCGAGAACTTTTGCATGGAGGCTTTGATCGATTGGGAAATTTTTTCCACAGTGTTTAGTTTTCGGATCCTTTTTTAAATAAATAAATTGATGATTTCGAATAGAATCGAGAGTATTTGCATGGAGCCTTTGAGCGATTTGAAATTTTTTCGAGAATTTTTATTTTTCGGATCCTTTTTTAAATAAATAAATTGAAGTTTTTGAAAAGAATCCAGAGCCTTTGAGCGATTTGAAATTTTTTCAAGAATTTTCATTTATCGCATCTTTTTGTTAATAAATAAATTGATGATTTTGAATGAAATCAAGAGCTTTTGCATGGAGCCTTTGAGCGATTGTAAATTTTTTTCAAGAACTTCCATTTTTCGGATCTTTTCTTAACAAACAAATTGATGTTTTTGAAAAAAACTCAGAACTTTTGCATGGAGCCTTTGAGCGATTTGAACATTTTTTCAAGAATTCTAATTTTTGGGATCTTTTTTAAAGAAATAAATTTATGTTTTTGAATAGAATCCAGGGCTTTTGCATGGAGCCTTTGAGCAGTTTGAAAACTTTTTCAAGAATTTTCATTTTGCGGATCCTTTTTTAAATAAATAAATTGATGATTTTGAATGGAATCGACAGCTTTTGCAAGGAGCCTTTGAGCAGTTTGAAAATTTTAAAACGAATTTTCTTTTTGCGGATCCTTGTTTAAATAAATAAATTGATGATTTTGAATAGATCCGAGAGCTTTTGCGTGGAGCCTTTGAGCGTTTTGAAATTTTTTCGGGAATTTTTATTTTTCGGATCATTCTTTAGATAAATAAATTGATGATTTTGAATGAAACCGAGAGCTTTTGCATGGAGCTTTTGAGCATTTTGAAAGTTTTTAAACGAATTTTCATTTTCCGGATCCTTGTTTAAATAAATAAATTGATGATTTTGAATAGAACCGAGAGCTTTTGCGTGGAGCCTTTAAGCGTTTTGAAATTTTTTCGGGAATTCGCATTCTTCGGATCCTTTTTAAATAAAGAAATTGATGATTTCGAATAGAATTGAGAGCTTTCGCAAGAAGCCTTTGAGCGATTGGAAATTTTTTTCAAGAATTTTCATTTTTCGAATCCTTTTTTAAATAAATAAATTGATGATTTTGAATGGAATCGAGAGCTTTTGCATGGAGCCTTTGAGCGATTTGAAAATTTTTCGGGAATTTCCATTTTTCGGATCCTTTTTAAATAAATAAATTGATGATTTTGAATAGAATCGAGAGCTTCTGCATGGAGCCTTTGAGCGATATGAAATTTTTCGGGAATTTTTATTTTCGGATCCTTTTTTAAATAAATAAATTGATGTTTTTGTCTAGAATCGACAGCTTTTGCAAGAAGCCTTTGAGCAATTGGAAATTTTTTCAAGAATTTTCATTTTCGGATCCTTTTTAAATTAATAAATTCATGTTTTTGAATGGAATCGAAAGCTTTTGCATGGAACCTTTGAGCGAATTAAAATTTTTTTTCAAGAATTTTTATTTTTCGGATCCTTGTTTAAATAAATAATTTGATGTTTTTGAATAGAATCGACAGCTTTTGCAAGAAGCCTTTGAGCGATTGGAAATCTTTTCAACAATTTTCATTTTTCGGAACCTTTTTTAAATAAATAAATGGAAGTTTTCGAATAGAATCGAGAACTTTTGCATGGAGGCTTTGATCGATTGGAAAATTTTTTCCAGAATGTTTAGTTTTCGGATCCTTTTTTAAATAAATAAATTGATGATTTTGAATAGAATCGAGAGTATTTGCATGGAGCCTTTGAGCGATTTGAAATTTTTTCGGGAATTTTTATTTTTCGGATCCTTTTTTATATAAATAAATTGAAGTTGTTGAAAAAATCCAGAGCCTTTGAGCGATTTGGAATTTTTTCAAGAATTTTCATTTATCGCATCCTTTTTTAAATAAATAAATTGATGATTTTGAATGGAATCGACAGCTTTTGCAAGGAGCCTTTGAGCAGTTTGAAAATTTTAAAACGAATTTTCTTTTTGCGGATCCTTGTTTAAATAAATAAATTGATGATTTTGAATAGATCCGAGAGCTTTTGCGTGGAGCCTTTGAGCGTTTTGAAATTTTTTCGGGAATTTTTATTTTTCGGATCATTCTTTAGATAAATAAATTGATGATTTTGAATGAAACCGAGAGCTTTTGCATGGAGCTTTTGAGCATTTTGAAAGTTTTTAAACTAATTTTCATTTTCCGGATCCTTGTTTAAATAAATAAATTGATGATTTTGAATAGAACCGAGAGCTTTTGCGTGGAGCCTTTAAGCGTTTTGAAATTTTTTCGGGAATTCGCATTCTTCGGATCCTTTTTAAATAAAGAAATTGATGATTTCGAATAGAATTGAGAGCTTTCGCAAGAAGCCTTTGAGCGATTGGAAATTTTTTTCAAGAATTTTCATTTTTCGAATCCTTTTTTAAATAAATAAATTGATGATTTTGAATGTAATCGAGAGCTTTTGCATGGAGCCTTTGAGCGATTTGAAAAATTTTCAAGAACTCTCATTTTTCGGATCCTTTTTTAAATAAGAAAATTGAAGTTTGTGAATAGAATCGAGAACTTTTGCATGGAGCCTTTGAACGATTTGAAAAATTTTTAAGAACTTTCATTTTTCGGATCCTTTTTTAAATAAATAAATTGATGATTTTGAATAGAACCGAGAGCTTTTGCGTGGAGCCTTTGACCGTTTTGAAATTTTTTCGGGAATTTTTATTTTTCGGATTCTTTTTTAAATAAAGAAATTGATGATTTCGAATAGAATTGACAGCTTTCGCAAGAAGCCTTTGAGCGATTGGAAATTTTTTCAAGAATTTTCATTTTTCGAATCCTCTTTTAAATTAATAAATTGATGATTTTGAATAGAATCGATAATATTTGCATGGAGCCTTTTAGCGATTTGAAATTTTTTCGGGAATTTTTATTTTTGGATCCTTTTTAAATAAAGAAATTGATGTTTTTGAATAGAATCGAAAGCTTTGGCAAGAAGCCTTTGATCGATTTGAAATTTTCTACGAGAATTTTTATTTTTCGGATCCTTTTTAAATAAATAAATCGATTATTATGAATAGAATCGAGAGCTTTTGCATGGAGCCTTGATACGATTTGAAATTTTTTCGGGAATTTTGATTTTCCGGATCCGTTTTTAAATAAATCAATTGATTATTTTGAATAGAATCGGGAGCTTTTGCATGGAGCCTTTGAGCGATTTGAAAATTTTTCGGGAATTTCCATTTTTCGGATCCTTTTTAAATAAATAAATTGATGATTTTGAATAGAATCGAGAGCTTCTGCATGGAGCCTTTGAGCGATATGAAATTTTTCGGGAATTTTTATTTTCGGATCCTTTTTTAAATAAATAAATTGATGTTTTTGTCTAGAATCGACAGCTTTTGCAAGAAGCCTTTGAGCAATTGGAAATTTTTTCAAGAATTTTCATTTTCGGATCCTTTTTAAATTAATAAATTCATGTTTTTGAATGGAATCGAAAGCTTTTGCATGGAACCTTTGAGCGAATTAAAAATTTTTTTCAAGAATTTTTATTTTTCGGATCCTTGTTTAAATAAATAATTTGATGTTTTTGAATAGAATCGACAGCTTTTGCAAGAAGCCTTTGAGCAATTGGAAATCTTTTCAACAATTTTCATTTTTCGGAACCTTTTTTAAATAAATAAATGGAAGTTTTCGAATAGAATCGAGAACTTTTGCATGGAGGCTTTGATCGATTGGAAAATTTTTTCCAGAATGTTTAGTTTTCGGATCCTTTTTTAAATAAATAAATTGATGATTTTGAATAGAATCGAGAGTATTTGCATGGAGCCTTTGAGCGATTTGAAATTTTTTCGGGAATTTTTATTTTTCGGATCCTTTTTTAAATAAATAAATTGAAGTTGTTGAAAAAATCCAGAGCCTTTGAGCGATTTGGAATTTTTTCAAGAATTTTCATTTATCGCATCCTTTTTTAAATAAATAAATTGATGATTTTGAATGGAATCGACAGCTTTTGCAAGGAGCCTTTGAGCAGTTTGAAAATTTTAAAACGAATTTTCTTTTTGCGGATCCTTGTTTAAATAAATAAATTGATGATTTTGAATGAAACCGAGAGCTTTTGCATGGAGCTTTTGAGCATTTTGAAAGATTTTAAACGAATTTTCATTTTCCGGATCTTTGTTTAAATAAATAAATTGATGATTTTGAATAGAACCGAGAGCTTTTGCGTGGAGCCTTTAAGCGTTTTGAAATTTTTTCGGGAATTCGCATTCTTCGGATCCTTTTTAAATAAAGAAATTGATGATTTCGAATAGAATTGAGAGCTTTCGCAAGAAGCCTTTGAGCGATTGGAAATTTTTTTCAAGAATTTTCATTTTTCGAATCCTTTTTTAAATAAATAAATTGATGATTTTGAATGGAATCGAGAGCTTTTGCATGGAGCCTTTGAGCGATTTGAAAATTTTTCAAGAACTCTCATTTTTCGGATCCTTTTTTAAATAAGAAAATTGAAGTTTGTGCATAGAATCGAGATGTTTTGCATGGAGCCTTTGAACGATTTGAAAAATTTTTAAGAACTTTCATTTTTCGGATCCTTTTTTAAATAAATAAATTGATGATTTTGAATAGAACCGAGAGCTTTTGCGTGGAGCCTTTGACCGTTTTGAAATTTTTTCGGGAATTTTTATTTTTCGGATTCTTTTTTAAATAAAGAAATTGACGATTTCGAATAGAATTGACAGCTTTCGCAAGAAGCCTTTGAGCGATTGGAAATTTTTTCAAGAATTTTCATTTTTCGAATCCTCTTTTAAATTAATAAATTGATGATTTTGAATAGAATCGATAGTATTTGCATGGAGCCTTTTAGCGATTTGAAATTTTTTCAGGAATTTTTATTTTTGGATCCTTTTTAAATAAAGAAATTGATGTTTTTGAATAGAATCGAAAGCTTTGGCAAGAAGCCTTTGAGCGATTTGAAATTTTCTACGAGAATTTTTATTTTTCGGATCCTTTTTAAATAAATAAATCGATGATTATGAATAGAATCGAGAGCTTTTGCATGGAGCCTTGATACGATTTGAAATGTTTTCGGGAATTTTGATTTTCCGGATCCGTTTTTAAATAAATCAATTGATTATTTTGAATAGAATCGGGAGCTTTTGCATGGAGCCTTTGAGCGATTTGAAAATTTTTCGGGAATTTTCATTTTTCGGATCCTTTTTAAATAAATAAATTGATGTTTTTGAATAGAATCGACAGCTTTTGCAAAAAGCCTTTGCGCGATTGGAATTTTTTCAAAAATTTCATTTTTCGGATCCTTTTTTAAATAAATAAATTGACGATTTTGAATAGAATTGAAGGTATTTGCATGGAGCCTTTGAGCAAGTTGAAATTTTTCCGAGAATTTTTATTTTTCGGATCCTTTTTTTAAATAAATAAATTGAAGTTTTTGAATAGAATGCAGAGCCTTTGAGCGATTTGAAATTTTTTCAATAATTTTCATTTTTCGCATCCTTTTTTAAATAAATAAATTGATGGTTTTTGAATAAAATCAATAGCTTCTGCATGGAGCCCTTGAGCGTTTTGAAATTTTATCGTGAATTTTTATTTTTCGGATCCTTTTTTAAATAAAAAAATTGATGATTTTTAATGAAATCGAGAGCTTTTGCATGGAGCCTTTGTGCGATTTTAAATTTTATCTGGAATTTTTATTTTTCGGATCCTTTTTTCAATAAATAAATTGAAGTTTTTGAATATAATCCAGAGCCTTTAAGCGATTTGAAAAATTTTCAAGAATTTTCATTTTTCGGATCCTTTTTTAAATAAATAAATTGATGATTTTGAATAAAATCAAGAGCTTTTGCACGGAGCCTTTGAGCGATTGGAAATTTTTTTTCAAGAATTTTTATTTTTCGGATCATTTTTTAAATAAATAAATTGATGATTTTGAATAGAATCGAGAGCTTCTGCATGGAGCCTTTGAGCGATATGAAATTTTTCGGGAATTTTTATTTTTGGATCCTTTTTTAAATAAATAAATTGATGTTTTTGTCTAGAATCGACAGCTTTTGCAAGAAGCCTTTGAGCAATTGGAAATTTTTTCAAGAATTTTCATTTTCGGATCCTTTTTAAATTAATAAATTCATGTTTTTGAATGGAATCGAAAGCTTTTGCATGGAACCTTTGAGCGAATTAAAAAATTTTTTCAAGAATTTTTATTTTTCGGATCCTTGTTTAAATAAATAATTTGATGTTTTTGAATAGAATCGACAGCTTTTGCAAGAAGCCTTTGAGCGATTGGAAATCTTTTCAACAATTTTCATTTTTCGGAACCTTTTTTAAATAAATAAATGGAAGTTTTCGAATAGAATCGAGAACTTTTGCATGGAGGCTTTGATCGATTGGAAAAAATTTTCCAGAATGTTTAGTTTTCGGATCCTTTTTTAAATAAATAAATTGATGATTTTGAATAGAATCGAGAGTATTTGCATGGAGCCTTTGAGCGATTTGAAATTTTTTCGGGAATTTTTATTTTTCGGATCCTTTTTTAAATAAATAAATTGAAGTTGTTGAAAAAATGCAGAGCCTTTGAGCGATTTGGAATTTTTTCAAGAATTTTCATTTATCGCATCCTTTTTTAAATAAATAAATTGATGATTTTGAATGGAATCGACAGCTTTTGCAAGGAGCCTTTGAGCAGTTTGAAAATTTTAAAACGAATTTTCTTTTTGCGGATCCTTGTTTAAATAAATAAATTGATGATTTTGAATAGATCCGAGAGCTTTTGCGTGGAGCCTTTGAGCGTTTTGAAATTTTTTCGGGAATTTTTATTTTTCGGATCATTCTTTAGATAAATAAATTGATGATTTTGAATGAAACCGAGAGCTTTTGCATGGAGCTTTTGAGCATTTTGAAAGTTTTTAAACGAATTTTCATTTTCCGGATCCTTGTTTAAATAAATAAATTGATGATTTTGAATAGAACCGAGAGCTTTTGCGTGGAGCCTTTAAGCGTTTTGAAATTTTTTCGGGAATTCGCATTCTTCGGATCCTTTTTAAATAAAGAAATTGATGATTTCGAATAGAATTGAGAGCTTTCGCAAGAAGCCTTTGAGCGATTGGAAATTTTTTTCAAGAATTTTCATTTTTCGAATCCTTTTTTAAATAAATAAATTGATGATTTTGAATGGAATCGAGAGCTTTTGCATGGAGCCTTTGAGCGATTTGAAAAATTTTCAAGAACTCTCATTTTTCGGATCCTTTTTTAAATAAGAAAATTGAAGTTTGTGAATAGAATCGAGAACTTTTGCATGGAGCCTTTGAACGATTTGAAAAATTTTTAAGAACTTTCATTTTTCGGATCCTTTTTTAAATAAATAAATTGATGATTTTGAATAGAACCGAGAGCTTTTGCGTGGAGCCTTTGACCGTTTTGAAATTTTTTCGGGAATTTTTATTTTTCGGATTCTTTTTTAAATAAAGAAATTGATGATTTCGAATAGAATTGACAGCTTTCGCAAGAAGCCTTTGAGCGATTGGAAATTTTTTCAAGAATTTTCATTTTTCGAATCCTCTTTTAAATTAATAAATTGATGATTTTGAATAGAATCGATAATATTTGCATGGAGCCTTTTAGCGATTTGAAATTTTTTCGGGAATTTTTATTTTTGGATCCTTTTTAAATAAAGAAATTGATGTTTTTGAATAGAATCGAAAGCTTTGGCAAGAAGCCTTTGATCGATTTGAAATTTGCTACGAGAATTTTTATTTTTCGGATCCTTTTTAAATAAATAAATCGATTATTATGAATAGAATCGAGAGCTTTTGCATGGAGCCTTGATACGATTTGAAATTTTTTCGGGAATTTTGATTTTCCGGATCCGTTTTTAAATAAATCAATTGATTATTTTGAATAGAATCGGGAGCTTTTGCATGGAGCCTTTGAGCGATTTGAAAATTTTTCGGGAATTTCCATTTTTCGGATCCTTTTTAAATAAATAAATTGATGATTTTGAATAGAATCGAGAGCTTCTGCATGGAGCCTTTGAGCGATATGAAATTTTTCGGGAATTTTTATTTTCGGATCCTTTTTTAAATAAATAAATTGATGTTTTTGTCTAGAATCGACAGCTTTTGCAAGAAGCCTTTGAGCAATTGGAAATTTTTTCAAGAATTTTCATTTTCGGATCCTTTTTAAATTAATAAATTCATGTTTTTGAATGGAATCGAAAGCTTTTGCATGGAACCTTTGAGCGAATTAAAAAATTTTTTCAAGAATTTTTATTTTTCGGATCCTTGTTTAAATAAATAATTTGATGTTTTTGAATAGAATCGACAGCTTTTGCAAGAAGCCTTTGAGCGATTGGAAATCTTTTCAACAATTTTCATTTTTCGGAACCTTTTTTAAATAAATAAATGGAAGTTTTCGAATAGAATCGAGAACTTTTGCATGGAGGCTTTGATCGATTGGAAAATTTTTTCCAGAATGTTTAGTTTTCGGATCCTTTTTTAAATAAATAAATTGATGATTTTGAATAGAATCGAGAGTATTTGCATGGAGCCTTTGAGCGATTTGAAATTTTTTCGGGAATTTTTATTTTTCGGATCCTTTTTTAAATAAATAAATTGAAGTTGTTGAAAAAATCCAGAGCCTTCGAGCGATTTGGAATTTTTTCAAGAATTTTCATTTATCGCATCCTTTTTTAAATAAATAAATTGATGATTTTGAATGGAATCGACAGCTTTTGCAAGGAGCCTTTGAGCAGTTTGAAAATTTTAAAACGAATTTTCTTTTTGCGGATCCTTGTTTAAATAAATAAATTGATGATTTTGAATGAAACCGAGAGCTTTTGCATGGAGCTTTTGAGCATTTTGAAAGATTTTAAACGAATTTTCATTTTCCGGATTTTTGTTTAAATAAATAAATTGATGATTTTGAATAGAACCGAGAGCTTTTGCGTGGAGCCTTTAAGCGTTTTGAAATTTTTTCGGGAATTCGCATTCTTCGGATCCTTTTTAAATAAAGAAATTGATGATTTCGAATAGAATTGAGAGCTTTCGCAAGAAGCCTTTGAGCGATTGGAAATTTTTTTCAAGAATTTTCATTTTTCGAATCCTTTTTTAAATAAATAAATTGATGATTTTGAATGGAATCGAGAGCTTTTGCATGGAGCCTTTGAGCGATTTGAAAATTTTTCAAGAACTGTCATTTTTCGGATCCTTTTTTAAATAAGAAAATTGAAGTTTGTGAATAGAATCGAGAACTTTTGCATGGAGCCTTTGAACGATTTGAAAAATTTTTAAGAACTTTCATTTTTCGGATCCTTTTTTAAATAAATAAATTGATGATTTTGAATAGAACCGAGAGCTTTTGCGTGGAGCCTTTGACCGTTTTGAAATTTTTTCGGGAATTTTTATTTTTCGGATTCTATTTTAAATAAAGAAATTGATGATTTCGAATAGAATTGACAGCTTTCGCAAGAAGCCTTTGAGCGATTGGAAATTTTTTCAAGAATTTTCATTTTTCGAATCCTCTTTTAAATTAATAAATTGATGATTTTGAATAGAATCGATAGTATTTGCATGGAGCCTTTTAGCGATTTGAAATTTTTTCAGGAATTTTTATTTTTGGATCCTTTTTAAATAAAGAAATTGATGTTTTTGAATAGAATCGAAAGCTTTGGCAAGAAGCCTTTGAGCGATTTGAAATTTTCTACGAGAATTTTTATTTTTCGGATCCTTTTTAAATAAATAAATCGATGATTATGAATAGAATCGAGAGCTTTTGCATGGAGCCTTGATACGATTTGAAATTTTTTCGGGAATTTTGATTTTCCGGATCCTTTTTTAAATAAATAAATTGAAGTTTTTGAATAGAATCGAGAACTTTCGCAAGAAGCCTTTGAGCGATTTGAAATTTTTTCGGGAATTTTTATTTTTCGGATCCTTTTTAAATAAATAAATCGATGATTTTGAATAGAATCGAGAGCTTTTGCATGTAGCCTTGAAGCGATTTGAATTTTTTCCGCAAATTTCTATTTTCCGGATCCTTTTTTAAATAAATCGATTGATTATTTTGAATAGAATCGGGAGCTTTAGCATGAAGCCTTTGACCGATTTGAAATTTTTTCAGGATTTTTTATTTTTGGATCCTTTTTTAAATAAAGAAATTGATGTTTTCGAATAGAATCGACAGCTTTTGCAAGAAGCCTTTGAGTGGTTGGAAATTTTTTCAAGAATTTTAATTTTTCGGATCCTTTTTAAATGAATAAATTCATGTTTTTGAATGGAATCGAAAGCTTTTGCATGGAGCCTTTGAGCGAATTAAAAAATTTTTTCAAGAATTTTTATTTTTTGGATCCTTGTTTAAATAAATAAATTGATGTTTTTAAATAGAATCGATGGTATTTGCATGGATTTTTTTTCGGGAATTTTTATTTTCCGGATCCTTTTCTAAATAAATAAATTGAAGTTTTTGAATAGAATCCAGAGCCTTTGAGCGATTGGAATTTTTTTTCAAGAATTTCCATTTTTCGTATCCTTTCTCAACAAATAAATTGATGATTTTGAATAGAATCCAGAGCTTTTACATGGAGCCTTTGAGTGACTTGATCAATTTTTCAAAAATTCTCATTTTTCGGAACCTTTTTTAAATAAATAAATTGATGCTTTTGAATGGAATCGACAGCTTCTGCATGGAGCCTTTGAGCGGTTTGAAAATTTTTAAAAGAATTTTCATTTTCCGGATCCTTGTTGAAATAAATAAATTGATGTTTTTGACTGGAATCGTGAGCTTTTGCATGGAGCCTTTGAGCGATTTGAAATTGTTTTAGGAATTTTCATTTTTCGGATCCTTTTTTAAATAAATAAATTGAAGTTTTTGAATAGAATCGAGTACTTTTGCATGGAGCCTTTGAGCGATTTGAAAATTTTTTCAAGAATTTATATTTTTCGGATCCTTTTTTAAATAAATTAATTGATGATTTCGAATTGAATCTAGACCTTTTGCATAGAGGCTTTGATCGATTGGAAATTTTTTTCAAAAATTATCATTTTTCGGATCCATTTTTAAATATATAAAGTGATGATTTTGGAAAGTATCGAGAGCTTTTGCATGGAGACTTTGAGCGATTTGTAAGATTTTCAAGGAATTTTCATTTTTCGGATCCTTTTCAGATAAATAAATTGAAGCTTTTGAATAGAATCCAGAGCATTTGGGCGATTTGAAATTTTTTCAAGAATTTCTATTTTTCGGATCCTTTTTTAAATAAATAAATTGATGATAGTGAATTAAAGCGAGAGATTTTGCATGAAGCCTTTGAGCGATTTTAGCATTTTTTCAAGAATTTTAATTTTTCGGATCCTTTTTTAAATAAATAATTTGAAGTTTTTGAATAGAATCGAGTACTTTTGCATGGAGCCGTTGAGCGATTTGAAATTTTTTTCAAGAATTTATATTTTTCGGATAATTTTTTAAATAAATTAATTGATGATTTCGAATAGAATCGAAAGCTTCTGCATAGAAGCTTTGAGCGTTTGGAAATTTTTTTCAAAGATTTTCATTTTCGGACCTTTTTTAAATAAATTAATTGATGATTTTGAATAGAATCAGGAGCTTTGCATAGAGGCTTTGAGCGATTTGTAAATTTCTCAGGAATTTTCATTTTTGGATCCTTCTTCAAATAAATAAAATGATGATTTTGAATAGAATCGAGAGCTTTTGCATGGAGCCTTTGAGCGATATAAAATATTTTCAGGAAATCTTATTTTTGGATCCCTTTTTTAAATAAATAAATTGATGATTTTGAATAGAATCGAGAGCTTTTGCATGGAATCTTGTAGTGCTTTGAAAATTTTTCTAGAACTTTTATTTTTTGGATCCTTTTTTAAATAAATAAATGGAAGTTTTTGAATAGAATCCAGAGCATTTGAGCGATTTGAAAATTTTTCAAGAATTTATATTTTTCGGGTCCTTTTTAAAACAAATTATTTGATGATTTTGAATGGAATCGAGAGCTTTTGCATGGAGCCTTTGAGCGATTTGAAAATTTTTCAAGAACTTTCATTTTTCGGATCCGTTTTTAAATATATAAATTGATGATTTTGAAAAGTATCGAGAGCTTTTGCATGGAGACTTTGAGCGGTTTGTAAGTTTTTCAAAACTTTTCATTTGTCGGATCCTTTTTCAGATAAATAAAATGAAGTTTTTGAATAGAATCCAGAGCATTTGAGCGATTTGAAATTTTCTCAAGAATTTTCATTTTTCGGATCCTTTTTTAAATAAATAAATTGATGATTTTGAATGGAATCGAGAGCTTTTGCATGGAGCCTTTGAGCGATTTGAAAATTTTTCAAGAACTTTCGTTTTTCGGATCCTTTTTTAAATAAATAAATTGAAGTTTTTGAATAGAATCGAGAACTTTCGCAAGAAGCCTTTGAGCGATTGGATATTTTTTCAAGAATTCTTATTTTTGGAGCCTTCTTTAAATAAATAAATTGATGATTTTGAATAGAATCGATAGTATTTGCATGGAGCCTTTGAGCGATTTGAAATTTTTTCAGGATTGCTTATTTTTGGATCCTTCTTTAAATAAATAAATTGTTGATTTTTAATGGAATCGACAGCTTTTGCAAGAAGCCTTTGAGCGATTGGAAATTTTTTCAGGTAATTTCATTTTTGGATCCTTCTTTAAATAAATAAATTGATGATTTTGAATAGAGTCGAGAGCTTTTGCATCGAGCCTTTGAGCGATTTGAAATTTTTTAGGAATTTTCATTTTTCGGATCCTTTTTTAAATAAATTAATTGATGATTTCGAATAGAATCTAGGCCTTTTGCATAGAGGCTTTGAGCGATTGGAATTTTTTTTCAAAAATTGTCATTTTTCGGATCCATTTTTCAATATATAAATTGATGATTTTGGAAAGTATCGAGAGCTTTTGCATGGAGACTTTGAGCGATTTGTATGATTTTCAAGAATTTTCATTTTTCGGATCCTTTTTCAGATAAATAAATTGAAGTTTTTGAATAGAATCCAGAGCATTTGAGCGATTTGAAATTTTTCAAGAATTTCTATTTTTCGGATCCTTTTTTAAATAAATAAATTGATGATAGTGAATAAAAGCGAGAGATTTTGCCTGGAGTTTTTGAGCGATTGAATTATTTTTCAAGAATTTACATTTTCGGATCCTTTTATAAATAAATAGATTGATGTTTTTGAATAAAATCCAGAGTTTTTGCATGAAGCCTTTGAGCGATTTGAACATTTTTTTAAGAATTTTATTTTTTCGGATCTTTTTTTAAATAAATAAACTGATGATTTTGAATAGAATCCAGAGCTTTTGCATGGAGGCTTTGAGCGATTTGAAATTTTTTTCAGGAATTTTTAACTTCCCAGTATATGGGAAGTTCTTGTAATCGCCTCGAAAATCGAAATTGAAATTTTCAACTTTTCTTTACGTTTTGAGGTCTATAGAGTATATATAAAGTGTTTTTAGAAAGGGAGATGTATGTGTGTGTGTGTGTGTGTGTACGTACGTACGTACGTACGTTCGTGGACACTTTTTTCTACGAGCATAACTCACGTAAACAAAGTCCGATTGACTTCGTTAAGGTGTCAATCGAAGCGTCTTTGCAATTTTAAGAGCTGATTAGTTTTTGGGATACTTCGGTCGGGGGGGGGTTTGCTGTTTTGCCCGTTTGAAGGTCATTTCTGTCAGGCGCTATATCTCGCGAACCAAACATACGATTTTTTTAAACAAGGTGTCAATCGACGCGTATTAACGTTTGTGTTATTCAATCAAATTTTTAAAAAAAGCCTTCGAGCGGTTTTCAAAATTTTTAGAAAAAAGTGCAAAAAATTAGGTTTTTTTTCAAAAACAATAAATTTTTAACCTTATTGTCAAGTCTTAGTAATCAATGTTTATAAAATTTATCTACTCCAAACAATGTTCGCAAAAAAATCATCAAAACTTTTTCTCATGATTACGTAAAAAAATCAATTAAAAATTAAAAATCATTAAAAGTCATCATGATTTTCAAGGTCATTTTTATCATTCACTATATCTCACGAACCAGATATAATATTTGCATCATTAAGGTGTCAGTTGACGTGTATTAACATCTTTGTGAAGTTTTCAACATTATAAAAATTCGGTTTAGCCGTTTTTTTAATTTAATAGAAGAAAATGCGAAAAATTATGGTTTTTTTCATAGAAAATATTTTTTAACCTGATTTGCACAGCACAGTGATCCAGTTTATAAAATTTATACATTCTCATTAGTTTTTGAAGAGACACCCGCAAAATGTTCTTCCATAATTATGAAAAAGCTAAATTAAAAATGAAAAATCATTCAAAGTTACCATGTAAAGAGGGTTCATACGAGTGCTATTACTTTATATCTTTTATTCTAAAAAAATTGTTGTAAATTCAATCAAAGTTTTAAGATATTATTATAATTTGAGCAGATTTTTAATAGTTTTTATAGTCTTTTAATTAAAAAAAAATGCTTAAATTTTTAAAACCAACAAAAATTTTCAACACCAAAAAGGCCCCCCCGATTGATCCGCGTGAATATTCAATCTGTCCGCATCGACCAAAACCTTACGTAATCAATGGACCCTCCCGTAGACGATATGATTCATATTAACTCATTCCTGTTACTATTACCTCTCATTGTTGTAATGTTGTTGATGTTTATGTAGATATTACTGGGAAGTTGACCGTGTGGACCTCAAGGGTCGCACCTCGCGGCTTGTTATTTTTCGGATCATTTTTTAAATAAATAAATTGAAGTTTTTGAATAGAATCGAGAACTTTTGCATGAAGCCTTCGAGCGATTTGAAATTTTTTTCAAGAATTTTTATTTTTCGGACCTTTTTTAAATAAATAAATTGATGTTTTTGAATAGAATCGACAGCTTTTGCAGGAAGCCTTTGAGCGATTTGAAATTTTTTCAAGAATTTTCATTTTTCGGATCCTTTTTTAAATAAATAAATTGATGATTTTGAATGGAATCGAGAGCTTTTGCATGGAGCCTTTGAGCGATTTGAAAATTTTTCAAGAACTTTCATTTTTCGGATCCTTTTTTAAATAAGAAAATTGAAGTTTTTGAATAGAATCGAGAACTTTTGCATGGAGCCTTTGAACGAGTTGAAAATTTTTTCAAGAATTTTTATTTTTCGGATCTTTTTTTTTAAATAAATTAATTGATGATTTTGAATAGAATCCAGAGCTTTTGCATGGAGGCTTTGAAGGATTTGAAATTTTTTCAGGAATTTTTATTTTTTGGATCCTTTTTTATATAACGAAATTTTCTGATTTCGAATAGAATTGACAGCTTTCGCAAGAAGCCTTTGAGCGATTGGATATATTTTCAAGAATTTTCGATTTTCAAATCCTTTTTTGAAAAAATAAATTGATGATTTTGAATAGAATCGATAGTATTTGCATGGAGCCTTTGAGCGATTTGAAATTTTTTCGGGAATTCTTATTTATGGATCCTTCTTTAAATAAATAAATTGATGTTTTTGAATGGAATCGAGAGCTTTTGCAAGAAGCCTTTGAGCGATTGGAAATTTTTTCAGGAAATTTCATTTTTGGATCCTTCTTTAAATAAATTAATTGATGATTTTGGAAAGTATCGAGAATTTTTGCATGGAGACTTCGAGCGATTTGTAAGATTTTCAAGAATTTTCATTTTTCGGATCCTTTTTCAGATAAATAAATTGAAGTTTTTGAATAGAATGCAGAGCATTTGAGCGATTTGAAAATTTTTCAAGAATTTGTATTTTTCGGATCCATTTTTAAATAAATAAATTGATGATAGTGAATAAAAGCGAGAGGTTTTGCATGGAGTTTTTGAGCGATTGAATTTTTTTTCAAGAATTTCCATTTTCGGATCCTTTTATAAATAAATAGATTGATGTTTTTGAATGAAATCCAGAGCTTCTGCATGAAGCCTTTGAGCGATTTGAACATTTTTTTAAGAATTTTAATTTTTCGGATCTTTTTTTAAATAAATAAATTGATGATTTTGAGTAGAATCCAAAACTTTTGCATGGAGGCTTTGAGCGATTTGAAATGTTTTCAGGAAATCTTATTTTTGGATCCTTCTTTAAATAAATAAATTGATGATTTTGAATAGAACCGAGAGCTTTTGCATGGAGGCTTTGAGCGATTTGAAATGTTTTCAGGAAATCTTATTTTTGGATCCTTCTTTAAATAAATAAATTGATGATTTTGAATAGAACCGAGAGCTTTTGCATGGAACCTTTCAGTGATTTGAAAATTTTTCAAGAACTTTTATTTTTTGGATCCTTTTTTAAATAAATAAATTGAAGTTTTTGAATAGAATCCAGAGCATTTGAGCGATTTGAAAATTTTTCAAGAATTTTCATTTTTCGGATCCTTTTTTAAATAATTAAATTGATGATTTTGAATGGAATCGAGAGCTTTTGCATGGAGCCTTTGAGCGATTTGAAAATTTTTCAAGAACTTTCATTCTTTGGATCCGTTTTTAAATATATAAATTGATGATTTTGAAAAGTATCGAGAGCTTTTGCATGGAGACTTTGAGCGATTTGTAAGTTTTTCAAGACTTTTCATTTTTCGGATCCTTTTTCAGATGAATAAATTGAAGTTTTTGAATAGAATCCAGAGCATTTGAGCGATTTGAAAATTTTTCAAGAATTTTCATTTTTCGGATCCTTTTTTAAATAATTGAATTGATGATTTTGAATGGAATCGAGAGCTTTTGCATGGAGCCTTTGAGCGATTTGAAAATTTTTCAAGAACTTTCATTCTTCGGATCCGTTTTTAAATATATAAATTGATGATTTTGAAAAGTATCGAGAGCTTTTGCATGGAGACTTTGAGCGACTTGTAAGTTTTTCAAGACTTTTCATTTTTCGGATCCTTTTTCAGATGAATAAATTGAAGTTTTTGAATAGAATCCAGAGCATTTGAGCGATTTGAAATTTTTTCAAGAATTTTCATTTTTCGGATCCTTTTTTAAATAAATAAATTGATGATTTTGAATGGAATCGAGAGCTTTTGCATGGAGCCTTTGAGCGATTTGACAATTTTTCAAGAACTTCCATTTTTCGGATCCTTTTTAAATAAATAAATTGAAGTTTTCGAATAGAATCGAGAACTTTTGCAGGGAGCCTTCGAGCGATTTGAAATTTTTTTCAAGAATTTTTATTTTCGGACCTTTTTTAAATAAATTAATTGATGATTTTGAATAGAATCGGGAGCTTTGCATAGAGGCTTTGAGCGATTTGTAAATTTTTCAGGAATTTTCATTTTTGGATCCTTCTTCAAATAAATAAAATGATGATTTTGAATAGAATCGAGAGCTTTTGCATGGAGCCTTTGAGCGATTTGAAATTTTTTCAAGAATTCTATTTTTTCGGATCCTTTTTTAAATAAATTAATTGATGATATCGAATAAAATTGAGAGCTTTTGCATAGAAGCTTTGAGCGATTGGAAATTTTTTTCCAAAATTTTCATTTTCCGGATCCATTGTTAAATATATAAATTGATGATTTTGAAAAGTATCGAGAGCTTTTGCATGGAGACTTTGAGCGATTTGTAAGTTTTTCAAGACTTTTCATTTTTCAGATCCTTTTTCAGATAAATAAATTGAAGTTTTTGAATAGAATCCAGAGCATTTGAGTGATTTGAAAATTTTTCAAGAATTTGTATTTTTCGGATCCTTTTTTAAATACATAAATTGATGATAGTGAATAAAAGCGAGAGGTTTTGCATGGAGCTTTTGAGCGATTGAATTATTTTTCAAGAATTACCATTTTCGGATCCTTTTATAAATAAATAGATTGATGTTTTTGAATAAAATCCAGAGCTTCTGCATGAAGCCTTTGGGCGATTTGAACATTTTTTTAAGAATTTTAATTTTTCGGATCTCTTTTTAAATAAATAAATTGATGATTTTGAGTAGAATCCAGAGCTTTTGCATGGAGGCTTTGAGCGATTTGAAATTTTTTCAGGAATTTTTATTTTTTGGATCCTTTTTTAAATGAATAAATTGAAGTTTTTGAATAGAATCGAGAGCTTTTGCATGGAGCCTTTGAGCGATTTGAACATTTTCTCAAGAATTCTAATTTTTCGGATCCTTTTTTAAATAAATAAATTGAAGTTTTTGAATTGAATCCAGAGCCTTTGAGCGATTTGAAATTTTTTCAGGAATTTTTATTTTTGGATCCTTTTTTAAATGAATAAATTGATGATTTTGAATGGAATCGAGAGCTTTTGCATGGAGCCTTTGAGCGATTCGAAAATTTTTCAAGAACTTTCATTTTTCGGATCCGTTTTTAAATATATAAATTGATGATTTTGAAAAGTATCGAGAGCTTTTGCATGGAGACTTTGAGCGATTTGTAAGTTTTTCAAGACTTTTCATTTTTCGGATCCTTTTTCAGATAAATAAATTGAAGTTTTTGAATAGAATCCAGAGCATTTGAGAGATTTGAAAATTTTTCAAGAATTTTCTTTTTTCGGATCCTTTTTTAAATAAATAAATTGAAGTTTTTGAATAGAATCGAGAACTTTTGCGTGGAGCCTTCGGGCGATTTGAAATTTATTTCAAGAATTTTTATTTTCGGACCTTTTTTAAATAAAATAATTGATGATTTTGAATAGAATCGGGAGCTTTGCATAGAGGCTTTGAGCGATTTGTAAATTTTTCAGGAATTTTCATTTTTGGATCCTTCTTCAAATAAATAAATTGATGTTTTTGAATAGAATCGATAGCTTTTGCAAGAAGCCTTTGAGCGATTGGATATTTTTTCAGGAAATTTCATTTTTGGATCGTTCTTTAAATAAATAAATTGATGATTTTGAATAGAATCGAGAGCATTTGAATGGCGCCTTTGAGCGATTTGCAAATTTTTCAAGAATTTTTATTTTTCGGATCCTTTTTTAAATAAATAAATTGAAGTTTTTGAATTGAATCCAGAGCCTTTGAGCGATTTGAAATTTTTTCAGGAATTTTTATTTTTTGGATCCTTTTTTAAATGAATAAATTGAAGTTTTTGAATAGAATCGAGAGCTTTTGCATGGAGCCTTTGAGCGATTTGAACATTTTCTCAAGAATTCTAATTTTTCGGATCCTTTTTTAAATAAATAAATTGAAGTTTTTGAATTGAATCCAGAGCCTTTGAGCGATTTGAAATTTTTTCAGGAATTTTTATTTTTGGATCCTTTTTTAAATAAATAAATTGAAGTTTTTGAATAGAATCGAGTACTTTTGCATCGAGCCTTTGAGCGATTTGAAAAATTTTTCAAGAATTTATATTTTTCGGATCCTTTTTTAAATAAATTAATTGATGATTTCCAATAGAATCGAGGCCTTTTGCATAGAGGCTTTGAGCGATTGGAAATTTTTTTCAAAAGTTTTCATTTTTCAAATCCATTTTTAAATATATAAATTGATGATTTTGAAAAGTATCGGTGCTTTTGCATGGTGACTTTGAGCGATTTGTAAGTTTTTCAAGAATTTTCGTTTTTCGGATCCTTTTTTAAATCAATAAATTGATGATTTTGAATAAAGTCGAGAGCTTTTGCATTGAGCCTTTGAGCGATTCGAAGTTTTTTTTTCCAGAATTTCCATTATTCGGATCCTTTTTCAATTAAATAAATTGAAGTTTTTGAATAGAGTCGAGTACTTTTGCATGGAGCCTTTGAGCGATTTGAACATTTTCTCAAGAATTTATATTTTTCGGATCCTTTTTTAAATAAATTAATTGATGATTTCGAATAGAATTGAGAGCTTTTGCATAGAAGCTATGAGCGATTGGAAATTTTTTTCCAAAATTTTCATTTTTCGGATCCATTGATTTTGAAAAGTATCGAGAGCTTTTGCATGGAGACTTTGAGCGATTTGTAAGTTTTTCAAGACTTTTCATTTTTCGGATCCTTTTTCAGATAAATAAATTGAAGTTTTTGAATAGAATCCAGAGCATTTGACCAATTTGAAAATTTTTCAAGAATTTTTATTTTTCGGATCCTTTTTAAAATAAATAAATTGATGATAGTGAATACAAGCGAGAGGTTTTGCATGGAGCCTTGGAGCGATTGAATTTTTTTTGAAGAATTTCCAGTTTTCGGATTCTTTTATAAATAAATAAATTGATGTTTTTGAATAAAATCCAGTGATTTTGCATGAAGCCTTTGAGCGATTTGAACATTTTTTCAAGAATTTTAATTTTTCGGATCTTTCTTTCAATAAATACATTGATGATTTTGAATAGAATCCAGAGCTTTTGCATGGAGGCTTTGAGCGATTTGAAATTTTTCCAGGAATTTTTATTTTTTGGATCCATTTTTAAATAAATAAATTGAAGTTTTTGAATAGAATCGAGAACTTTTACATGGAGCCTTTGAGCGATTTGAAATTTTTTTCAAGAATTTTTATTTTTCGGATATTTTTTTAAATAAATTAATTGATGGTTTTGAATAAAATCGAGGCCTTTTGCATAGAGGCTTTGAGCGATTGGAAATTTTTTTCAAAAGTTTTCATTTTTCAAATCCATTTTTAAATATATAAATTGATGATTTTGAAAAGTATCGAGAGCTTTTGCATGGAGACTTTGAGCAATTTGTAAGTTTTTCAAGACTTTTCATTTTTCGGATCCTTTTTCAGATAAATAAATTGATGATAGTGAACAAAAGCGAGAGGTTTTTCATGGAGCTTTTGAGCGATTGAGTTTTTATAAGAATTTCCATTTTTCGGATCCTTTCATAAATAAACAAATTGATGTTTTTGAATAAAATCCAGAGCTTTTGCATGGAGACTTTGAGCGATTTGAAATTTTTCCAGGAATTTTTATTTTTTGGATCCTTTTTTAAATAAATAAATTGAAGTTTTTGAATAGAATCGAGAACTTTTGCATGGAGCCTTTGAGCGATTTGAAATTTTTTTCAAGAATTTTTATTTTTCGGATCTTTTTTTTAATAAATTAATTGATGATCTTGAACAGAATCGAGAGCTTTGCATAGAAGCTTTGAGCGATTGGAAATTTTTTTCAAAAATTTTCATTTTTCGGATCCATTTTTGAATTTATAAATTGATGATTTTGAAAAGTATCGAGAGCTTTTGCATGGAGACTTTGAGCGATTTGTAAGTTTTTCAAAAAATTTCATTTTTCGCATCCTTTTTTCGATAAATAATTTGAAGTTTTTGAACAGAATCCAGAGCATTTGAGTGATTTGAAAATTTTTCAAAAATTTTCATTTTTCGGATCCCTTTTTTAAATAAATAAATTGATGATTTTGAATGGAATCGAGAGCTTTTGCATGGGACCTTTGAGCGATTTGAAAATGTTTCAAGAATTTTCATTTTCGGATCCTTTTTTAAATAAATTGATGATTTTGAATGGAATCGAGAGCTTTTGCATGGAGCCTTTGAGCGATTTGAAATTTTTCAAGAACATTCATTTTTCGGATCCTTTTTTAATTAAATAAATTGAAGTTTTTGAATAGAATCCAGAGCCTTTGAGCGAATTGAAATTTTTTCAGGAATTTTTATTTTTGATCCTTTTTTAAATAAATAAATTGATGATAGTGAATAAAAGCGAGAGGTTTTGCATGGAGCTTTTGAGCGATTGAGTTTTTTTTTCAAGAATTTCCATTTTTCGGATCCTTTTTTTAAATAAATAAATTGATGTTTTTGAATTAAATCCAGAGCTTTTGCATGAAGCCTTTGAGCGATTTGAACATTTTTTCAAGAATTTTAATTTTTCGGATCTTTTTTAAACAAATAAATTGATGTTTTTGAATAGAATGAATTTGAGCGATTTGCAAATTTTTTCAAGAATTTATATTTCTCGGATCCTTTTTTAAATAAATTAATTGATGATTTCGAATAGAATCGAGACCTTTTCATTGCGGCTTTGAGCGATTGGAAATTTTTTTCAAAAATTTTCATTTTCGGATCCATTTTTAAATAAATAAATTGAAGTTTTTGAATAGAATTCAGAGCGTTTGAGCGATTTAAAAAAAATTTAAGAATTTTCATTTTTCGGATCCTTTTTTAAATCAATAAATTTATGATTTTAAATAAAATTGAGAGCTTTCGCATGGAGGCTTTGAGCAATTTGAAATTTTTTTCAAGAATTCTTATTTTTCGGATCCATTTTTAAATTTATAAATTGATGATTTTGAAAAGTATCGAGAGCTTTTGCATGGAGACTTTGAGCGATTTGCAAGTTTTTCAAGAATTTTCATTTTTCGGATCCTTTTTCAGATAAATAAATTGAAGTTTTTGAATAGAATCCAGAGCATTTGAGTGATTTGAAAATTTTTCCAAAATTTTCATTTCTCGGATCCCTTTTTTAAATAAATAAATTGATGATTTTGAATGGAATCGAGAGCTTTTGCATGGAGCCTTTGAGCGATTTGAAAATTTTTCAAGAATTTTCATTTTCGGATCCTTTTTTAAATAAATTGATGATTTTGAATGGAATCGAGAGCTTTTGCATGGAGCCTTTGAGCGATTTGAAATTTTTCAAGAACATTCATTTTTCGGATCCTTTTTTAATTAAATAAATTGAAGTTTTTGAATAGAATCCAGAGCCTTTGAGCGAATTGAAATTTTTTCAGGAATTTTTATTTTTGATCCTTTTTTAAATAAATAAATTGATGATAGTGAATAAAAGCGAGAGGTTTTGCATGGAGCTTTTGAGCGATTGAGTTTTTTTTTCAAGAATTTCCATTTTTCGGATCCTTTTTTTAAATAAATAAATTGATGTTTTTGAATAAAATCCAGAGCTTTTGCATGAAGCCTTTGAGCGATTTGAACATTTTTTCAAGAATTTTAATTTTTCGGATCTTTTTTTTAAACAAATAAATTGATGTTTTTGAATAGAATGAATTTGAGCGATTTGCAAATTTTTTCAAGAATTTATATTTCTCGGATCCTTTTTTAAATAAATTAATTGATGATTTCGAATAGAATCGAGACCTTTTGCATAGAGGCTTTGAACGATTGGAAATTTTTTTCAAAAATTTTCATTTTCGGATCCATTTTTAAATAAATAAATTGAAGTTTTTGAATAGAATCGAGAATTTTTGCATGGAGCCTTTGAGCGATTTGAAAATTTTTCAAGAATTTTTATTTTTCGGATATTTTTTTTAATAAATTAATTGATGATTTTGAATAGACTCGAGAGCTTTGCATAAAAGCTTTGAGCGATTGGAAATTTTTTTCAAAAATTTTCATTTTTCGGATCCATTTTTAAATTTATAAATTGATGATTTTGAAAAGTATCGAGAGCTTTTGCATAGAGACTTTGAGCGATTTGTAAGTTTTTCAAGAATTTTCATTTTTCGCATCCTTTTTCAGATAAATAAATTGAAGTTTTTGAATAGAATCCAGAGCATTTGAGTGATTTGAAAATTTTTCAAACATTTTCATTTTTCTGATCCTTTTTTTAAATAAATAAATTGATGATTTTGAATGGAATCGAGAGCTTTTGCATGGAGCCTTTGAGCGATTTGAAAATTTTTCAAGAATTTTCATTTTCGGATACTTTTTTAAATAAATTGATGATTTTGAATGGATTCGAGAGCTTTTGCATGGAGCCTTTGAGAGATTTGAAATTTTTCAAGAACATTCATTTTTCGGATCCTTTTTTAATTAAAAAAATTGAAGTTTTTGAATAGAATCCAGAGCCTTTGAGCGATTTGAAATTTTTTCAGGAATCTTTATTTTTGAATCCTTTTTTAAATATATAAATTGATGATAGTGAATAAAAGCGAGAGGTTTTGCATGGAGCTTTTGAGCGATTGAGTTTTTTTTAAGAATTTCCATTTTTCGGATCCTTTCATAAATAAACAAATTGATGTTTTTGAATAAAATCCAGAGCTTTTGCATGGAGGCTTTGAGCGATTTGATATTTTTCCAGGAATTTTTATTTTTTGGATCCTTTTTTAACCAAATAAATTGAAGTTTTTGAATAGAATCGAGAACTTTTACATGGAGCCTTTGAGCGATTTGAAAATTTTTTCAAGAATTTTTATTTTTCGGATTTTTTTTTAATAAATTAATTGATGGTCTTGAACAGAATCGAGAGCTTTGCATAGAAGCTGTGAGCGATTGGAAATTTTTTTTAAAAATTTTCATTTTCGGATCCATTTTTAAATTTATAAATTGATGATTTTGAAAAGTATCGAGAGCTTTTGCATAGAGACTTTGAGCGATTTGTAAGTTTTTCAAAAAATTTCATATTTCGCATCCTTTTTCAGATAAATAAATTGAAGTTTTTGAACAGAATCCAGAGCATTTGAGTGATTTGAAAATTTTTCAAAATATTTCATTTTTCGGATCCCTTTTTTAATTAATAAATTGATGATTTTGAATGAAATCGAGAGCTTTTGCATGGAGCCTTTGAGCGATTTGAAAATTTTTCAAGAATTTTCATTTTTGGATCCTTTTTTAAATAAATTGATGATTTTGAATGGAATCGAGAGCTTTTGCATGGAGCCTTTGAGCGATTTGAAATTTTTCAAGAACATTCATTTTTCGGATCCTTTTTTAATTAAATAAACTGAAGTTTTTGAATAGAATCCAGAGCCTTTGAGCGAATTGAAATTTTTTCAGGAATTTTTATTTTTGATCCTATTTTAAATAAATAAATTGATGATATTGAATAAAAGCGAGAGGTTTTGCATGGAGCTTTTGAGCGATTGAGTTGTTTTTCAAGAATTTCCATTTTTCAGATCCTTTTATAAATAAACAAATTGAGGTTTTTGAATAAAATCCAGAGCTTTTGCATGAAGCCTTTGAGCGATTTGAAAATTTTTTCAAGAATTTTAGTTTTTCGGATCTTTTTTTAAACAAATAAATTGATGTTTTTGAATAGAATGAATTTGAGCGATTTGCTAATTTTTCAAGAATTTATATTTCTCGGATCCTTTTTTAAATAAATTAATTGATGATTTCGAATAGAATCGAGACCTTTTGCATAGAGGCTTTGAGCGATTGGAAATTTTTTTCAAAAATTTTTATTTTCGGATCCATTTTTAAATATATAAATTGATGATTTTGAAAAGTATCGAGAGCTTTTGCATGGAGACTTTGAGCGATTTGTAAGTTTTTCAAGAATTTTAATTTTTCGGATCCTTTTTCAGATAAATAAATTGAAGTTTTTGAATAGAATCCAGAGCATTTGAGTGATTTGAAAATTTTTCAAGAATTTTTATTTTTCGGATCCTCTTTTAAAAAATAAATTGATGATAGTGAATAAAAGCGAGAGGCTTTGCATGGAGCTTTTGAGCGATTGAGTTTTTTTTTAAGAATTTCCATTTTTCGGATCCTTTTATAAATAAACAAATTGATGTTTTTGAATAAAATCCAGAGCTTTTGCATGAAGCCATTGAGCGATTTGAACATTTTTTCAAGAATTTTAATTTTTCGGATCTTTTTTTAAACAAGTAAATTTATGTTTTTGAATAGAATCCAGAGCTTTTGCATGGAGGCGTTGAGCGATTTGAAATTTTTTCAGAAATTTTTATTTTTTGGATCCTTTTTAAAATAGATAAATTGAAGTTTATGAATAGAATCGAGAGCTTTTGCATGGAGCCTTTGAGCAATTTGAAAATTTTTCAAGAATTTTCATTTTCGGATCCTTTTTTAAATAAATTGATGATTTTGAATGGAATCGAGAGCTTTTGCATGGAGCCTTTGAGAGATTTGAAATTTTTCAAGAACATTTATTTTTCGGATCCTTTTTTAATTAAATAAATTTAAGTTTTTGAATAGAATCCAGACCCTTTGAGCGAATTGAAATTTTTTCAGGAATTTTTATTTTTGAATCCTTTTTTAAATATATAAATTGATGTTAGTGAATAAAAGCGAGAGGTTTTGCATGGAGCTTTTGAGCGATTGAGTTGTTTTTCAAGAATTTCCATTTTTCAGATCCTTTTATAAATAAACAAATTGAGGTTTTTGAATAAAATCCAGAGCTTTTGCATGAAGCCTTTGAGCGATTTGAAAATTTTTTACAGAATTTTAATTTTTCGGATCTTTTTTTAAACAAATAAATTGATGTTTTTGAATAGAATGAATTTGAGCGATTTGCTAATTTTTCAAGAATTTATATTTCTCGGATCCTTTTTTAAATAAATTAATTGATGATTTCGAATAGAATCGAGACCTTTTGCATAGAGGCTTTGAGCGATTGGAAATTTTTTTCAAAAATTTTTATTTTCGGATCCATTTTTAAATGTATAAATTGATGATTTTGAAAAGTATCGAGAGCTTTTGCATGGAGACTTTGAGCGATTTGTAAGTTTTTCAAGAATTTTAATTTTTCGGATCCTTTTTCAGATAAATAAATTGAAGTTTTTGAATAGAATCCAGAGCATTTGAGTGATTTGAAAATTTTTCAAGAATTTTTATTTTTCGGATCCTCTTTTAAAAAATAAATTGATGATAGTGAATAAAAGCGAGAGGCTTTGCATGGAGCTTTTGAGCGATTGAGTTTTTTTTTAAGAATTTCCATTTTTCGGATCCTTTTATAAATAAACAAATTGATGTTTTTGAATAAAATCCAGAGCTTTTGCATGAAGCCATTGAGCGATTTGAACATTTTTTCAAGAATTTTAATTTTTCGGATCTTTTTTTAAACAAATAAATTTATGTTTTTGAATAGAATCCAGAGCTTTTGCATGGAGGCGTTGAGCGATTTGAAATTTTTTCAGAAATTTTTATTTTTTGGATCCTTTTTAAAATAGATAAATTGAAGTTTATGAATAGAATCGAGAGCTTTTGCATGGAGCCTTTGAGCAATTTGAAAATTTTTCAAGAATTTTCATTTTCGGATCCTTTTTTAAATAAATTGATGTTTTTGAATAGAATCGAGAGCATATGCATGGAGCCTTTGAGCGATTCGCAAATTTTTTCAAGAATTTATATTTCTCGGATCCTTTTTTAAATAAATTAATTGATGATTTCGAATAGAATCGAGACCTTTTTCATAGAGGCTTTGAGCGGTTGAAAATTTTTTTCAAAAATTTTCATTTTCGGATCCATTTTTAAATATATAAATTGAAGATTATGAAAATTATCGAGAGCTCTTGCATGGTGATTTTGAGCGATTTGTGAGTTTTTCAAGAATTTTCATTTTCCGGATTTTTTTTAAATTTATAAATTGATGATTTTGAATAGAATAGAGAGCTTTTGCATGGAGCCTTTGAGCGATTTGAAATTTTTTTCAAAAATTTATATTTCTCGGATCTTTTTTTAAACAAATAAATTGATGTTTTTGAATAGAATCGAGAGCATTTGCATGGAGCCTTTGAGCGATTTGAAAATTTTTTCAAGAATTTATATTTCTCGGATCCTTTTTTAAATAAATTAATTGATGATTTTGAATAGAATCGAGAGCTTTGCATAGAAGCTTTGAGCGATTGGAAATTGTTTTCAAAAATTTTCATTTTTCGGATTCATTTTTAAATTTATAAATTGATGATTTTGAAAAGTATCGAGAGCTTTTGCATAGAGACTTTGAGCGATTTGTAAGTTTTTCAAGAATTTGCATTTTTCGGATCCTTTTTTAAATTAATAAATTCATGATTTTGAATAGAATAGAGAACTTTTGCATGGAGCCTTTGAATTGAAAAGTATCGAGAGCTTTTGCATGGTGACTTTGAGCGATTTGTAAGTTTTTCAAGAATTTTCATTTTCCGGATCCTTTTTTAAATTAATAAATTGATGATTTTGAATAGAATAGAGAGCTTTTGCATGGAGCCTTTGAGCGATTTGAAAATTTTTCAAAAATTTTCATTTTTCGGATCCCTATTCAAATAAATAAATTGAAGTTTTTGAATAGAATCCAGTGCGTTTGAGCGATTTAAAAAAAATTCAAGAATTTTCATTTTTCGGATCCTTTTTTAAATCAATAAATTGATGATTTTGAATAAAATCCAGAGCTTTTGCATCTAGCCTTTGAGCGGTTTGAAAATTTCGTCATGAATTTTTTTTGGATCTTTTTTTAATAAATAAATTGACGATTTTGAATACAATCGAGGGCTTTTGCATGGAGCTTCTCAGCAATTTGAAAATTTTCTCAAACATTTTTATTTTGTGGATCCTATTTTAAATAAATAAATTGATGATTCTGAAAAGAATCGAGAGCTTTCTCATGGAGCCTTTGAGCGGTTTGAAAATTTTGTCAAAATTTCTCATATTTTGTTTCTATTTTAAATAAATAAATTAATGATTTTTAATAGACTCGAGAGCTTTTGCATGGAGCTTTGAGCAATGTGAAATTTTTTTCAAGAATTTTAATTTTTTGGGATCCTTTTTTAAATAAATAAATTGATGATTTTTAATAAAATCGAGAGCTTTTGCATGGAGCCTTTGAGCGGTTTGAAATTTTTTTGAAGAAGTTTTTATATTTTTGGATCCATTTTCAAATAAAAAAATTGATGATTATAAATAGAATCGAGAGCTCATGGAGCCTTTGAGCGGTTTTGAAAAAAAACTCAGCATTTGTTATTTCTTTGGATCCTTTTTTAAATAAATAAATTGATGATTTTGAATAGAATCGAGAGGTTTAGCATGGAGCAATTTGAAAATTTTGTCATCCTTGATAATTTTTTAAATAAATAAATTTATGATTTTGAATGAATTCGACAGCTTTGCATGTAGCCTATGAGCGGTTTGAAAATTTTGTGAAGAATTTTTTTTGATCCTTTTTTAAATGAATAAATTGAGGATTTTCAATAGAATGGAACCTTTCAGCGTTGTGGAAAGATTTTTAAGAATTTTCATTTATTTGGATACTTTTTTAAATAAATAAATTGGTGATTTTGAATATGATCGAGAGCTTTTGCATGTAGACTTTCAGCGATGTGAAAATATTTTCAAGAATTTTGATTTTTTGGATCCTTTTTGAAATGATTAAATTGATGGTTTTGAATAGAATCGAGAGCTTTTGCATGGAGTCTTGGAGCGGTTTGAAATAATTTTCAGGAATATTTTATTTTTTTAGAGCGTTTTTAGAATAAATAAATTGATGATTTTAAATAGAGTCGAGAGCTCATGGAGCCTTCGAGCGGTTTTGAAAAAAAATTCAGCATTTGTTATATCTTTGGATCCTTTTAAAATATTTTTATTGATGATTTCGAATAGAATCGAGAGCTTTAGCATGGAGCCTTTGAGCGGTTTGAACTATTTTGAATTTTTTTTTATTTTTTTGGATCCTTTTCAAATAAATAAATATATGATTTTAAATAGAGTCGAGAGCTAATGGAGACTTTGAGCGGTTTTAAAAAAAAATTCAGCATAAGTTATTTCTTTGGATCCTCTTTTAAAAAAATAAATTGATGATTTTGAATAGAATCGAGAGCTTTAGCATGGAACCTTTGAGCGATTTGAAAATGTTGGCAAGAATTTTTATCTTTTTGGATCCTTTTCTATATATTGAAATTGATGAGTTTGAATAGATTCGACAGCTTTTGCATGGAGCCTTTCAGCGATTGAAATTTTTTTTCAAGAATTTTTTTACCTCTTTTTTAAATAAATAAAGTGATGATTTTGAATAGAATCGAGAGGTTTTGCGCGGACCCTTTTAGCGGAGAGAAAAAATTTTCAAGAATTTAATTTTTTCGTCCTTTTTTACTAAATATGATTGATGATTTTGAATAGGATCGGAAACTTTTGCAAGGAGCCTTTGAGCGGTTCGAAAATTCTTTCAAGAATTTATATATTTTGAATCCTCTTTTATATATTTAAATTGATGAGTTTGAGTAGAATCGAGAGCTTTTGCATGGAGCCTTTCAGCGACAGAAAAAAAATTCCAAGAATTTTTTTTGGATCCTTTTTTACGAGAGTGGTTCAAATATGAACCGGAATTTTTAAACGCGCCAAAAAATTAAGTGTCGTAAAAGTTGCCGTATGGATTTTAGACTGGTCTGTTACAAAGCGTAGGGAACAGCCGGAACCGCGTAACCTCGCTTTGTAGTGTAGTTATAGCCATGAGCGAGAAGGATGTACCAGTGTTTGTTGCGCAGCGCATCATTATTCGTTTTTTGGTCAAAGATGATGTAAAATCCGCGGAAATTTATCGAAAATTACTCGAGCAGTTCGGGGATGGGTGCTTTTCTAAGACTCAAGTGTATGAATTGTGTTCTGCTTTCCGAAAAGGCCGAGAAGTGGTGGCAAACATGACGCATGCGCGGCGCCCTAAAACAAGTGCTACCGATGAGAATTTCAGTGACTTCTGAATTTTGAGCAGAAATTCACACATACAGGTCGGCTTACTATGTAAACATTGAACTAATTGGTTTGGAAAACACTGGAACACCCTCCTTATAGTCGCGATTAATCGCCATGCGACTATTATTTATTTGGTCCATTGAAAGAGGCACTTGGCGGACTGCGATTCGAAAGCAATGCGGAGGTACAATCCTTCGTGCGCGAATGGTTACGTGACAAGTCGAGAGATTTTTACGCAAAAGGCATCCAAAAGCTTCCGGATAGGTTGAAAAAGTGTGTAGAGTGTGACGGAGACTATCTAAAAAAAACTGTGAAAAATTTCAGCTCTGTAACTTAATAATAAAAATTTTTATAGCTCAATTCCGGTTTATATTTGAACCATCCTCGTAAATAAATAAATTGATAATTTTGAATAAATTCGAGAGCTTTTGCATGGAGCCTTTGAGCGATGTGAAAAAAATTTCAATTTTTTTATTTTTAGGAAAAAGAGGGATGATTTTGAATAGAATCGAGAGCTTTTGCATGGAGCTTTTGAGCAGTTTGAAAAATTTTGTCAAGAAATTTTTTTGATGCTTTTCAAATAAATAAATTGATTATTTTGAAAAAAATCGCAAGCTTTTGAATGGAGCCTTTCAGCGATTGAAAAATTCAAGAATTTTTTGGATCTTTTTTAAATAAAAAAATTGATGATTTTGAATAGAATCGAGAGCTTTTGCATGGAGCTTTTGAGCGATTTGAAAACTTTCTCAGGAATTTTTGTTTCGCTGGATCCTTTTTCAACTAAATAAGTCGATGATTTTGAATAGAATCGAGGGCTTTTGCATGGAGCCTTTCAGCGATGTGAAAATTTTTTCAAAAATTTCAATTTTTTTTTTATCCTATTTTAAATAAATAAATTGATGATTTGGAATAGAATCGAGAGCTTTTGCATGGAGGCTTTGAGCCATTTGAATTTTTTTTTAAAAGAATTGGCAGCCCAAAAGATTACCACATAAGCGTACAGGAAACATGTTCCCCAGTACGAAAATCCTTATAAAATCCAATAAACTTAACAAAATTGTACAACACAAGAGGACATCAATAATGCGCATTCTTTAAAAAACCCAAAAAAATTCTCCTCACTACACAACATACTGCGCCAATCCTACAACAATTAAATAATCCAAACCAATTGAAACACAACTCACCAGCCCATACATAAAGAAACTCTAAAAATAGCCCAGGACAACACTAAAAACTCCCTTAACTCCTTTAAACCATATGTGAAAAATAAACAGAGAAACAAGCATACAGCAAAAACACAACAAGACAACCAAAAACAATCATAAACATCATGCACCTCATGTTTCTCAGGTTTTCACTAAAAAATTCCTAAAATAAAAGTTAACACATCTCCTATATATAGTCACCTACATCCAACATCCAAAAAATCCTATAAACAACACAACAAAAAACTGAAAACTACCCAGCAAAATTTCTATCAGGAGTAATAACAACATGAATAATACATATGCCACACAAAATATCCATCGCATTAAGAACATGCAGCTAACCAAACCTTAAACAAACCTCAATAAAATTCGCGCAATACAAGAACATGCCATCAAATGGCAACTCCCGAAAAACCCCTATCTGAACAAAAAACAAACAAGCCGCGAGGTGCGACCCTTGAGGTCCACACGGTCAACTTCCCAGTAATATCTACATAAACATCAACAACATTACAACAATGAGAGGTATTCATAGCAGTAACAGGAATGAGTTAATATGAATCATATCGTCTACGGGAGGGTCCATTGATTACGTAAGGTTTTGGTCGATGAATATTCACGCGGATCAATTGGTGGGGGCCTTTTTGATCTTGAAAATTTTTGTTGGTTTTCAAAATTTAAGCAGTTTTTTTTTAATTAAAAGACTATGAAAACTATTAAAAATCTGCTCAATTATGCAAATATTTTAAAACTTTGATTGAATTTACAAAATTTTTTTAGAATAAAGGATATAAAGTAATAGCATTCGTATGAACCCTCTTTACATGGTAACTTTGAATGATTTTTTTTTAATTTAGTTTTTTTCATAATCATGGAAGAAAATTTTGCCAGTGTCTCTTCAAAAACTAATGAGAATGTATAAATTTTATAAACTGGTATCACTGTGCGGTGCAAATCAGGTTAAAAAATATTTTTTATAAAAAAAAACATAATTTTTCGCATTTTCTTCTATTAAATTAAAAAAACGGCTGAAACGAATTTTTAAATTGTTGAAAACTTCACAAAGATGTTAATACACGTCAACTGACACCTTAATGATCCAAATATTATATCTGGTTCGTGAGATATAGTGAATGATAAAAATGACCCTGAAAATCTTGATGAGTTTTAATGATTTTTTATTTTTAATTTAATTTTTCACGTAATCATGGGGAAAAGTTTTGATGATGGTTTTACAAAGATTGTTAGCAATATATAAATTTTACAAAGATTGATTACTATTTTTCGCAAATCAGCTTAAAAATTTATTGTTTATGAAAAAAACCTAATTTTTTGCAGTTTTTTTTTTGTTAAATTAAAAAAACGGCTCCAAAGATTTTTTTAAAAATGCTACAGATGTACAAAAATATTAATACGCAAACAATGACACCTAAACGATGCAAATCCTATGTTTGATTCGCGATATATAACGCATGACAGAAATGACGTTGAAAAGCATGATGACTGTTAATGATTTTATATTTTTTATTTGACTTTTTTTGTAATCATGAGTAAAAAATTTGATGACAGTTTTAAAAACTAATTGGAGTATGTAAATTATATAAACTTTGATTACTTGGACTTGACAATAAGGTTAAAACTTTATTGTTTTTGGAAAAAAACACAATTTTTTGCACTTTTTTTTAAAAAATTAAACGCCTCCAACGATTTTTTTTTAAAACTTGATAGAATCACATAAATGTTAATACGCGTCTATTGACACCTTGATCAAGGAAATCGTATGTTTGGTTCGCGAGATATAACGCATGACAGAAATGACCTTCAAACGGGCAAAACAGCAAATCTTCCCGACCGAAGTTTCCCAAAAACTAAACAGCTCTTAAGATTGCAAAGACGCTTCGATTGACACCTTAACGAAGTCGATACAACTTTGTTTACGTGAGTTACGCTCTTTGAAAAAACTGTCCACGAACGCACACACGTTCGTACGGACGTACGAACGTACATACACACACACACACATACATAATTCTTTCCAAAAACACTTAAAATATACTCGTAAGACCTCAAAACGTATAGATATGTTGAAAATTTCAATTTCGATTTTCGAGTCGATTACAAGAACTTCCCATATACTGGCAAGTTAAAAAACCTAGTCCGGATCATAAGCAAGACAACCCATATATACATCAATAATAACACATAAGAAAGAACGCAAACCAGGAAACCCAAAACATACTGCACGTGGACGAGCCATAAAACAATTAAAGGGATTAGCAGCCAGATTAAGGGACACACAAGATGCCGAAAAGAGAGGATCTTTTATGACAAACTCGAAATACCCAATGATATGCAAGTAGTACAATAAAAATGTTAAATCAAAATATAATACGTTAACCGAACAACGAAGAAGACTCTCACGATAAGATACAAGTAAAAAATTCTCGCGATAAGTTACAAGTAAAGAAAGGTTTAAACAGTAATTAGTAAAGAAAAAATCAGCACAGTTACAGAAAATAAATCTCCCTCGAATTAGCAGTATGGATAGTATATAGAAAACAGCTACCAAAAAATGCGCCAAGAGCGCAAATCAAATACATCATCAACAAGAACGCCCAACAAAAGGGGAAGAAAGAAATTCAAGAATATATAAAAAGACGTGAACAGAAGATTAAGGCTGTCCAGCTAAATCTGCAAGAACCTCATATCCCAGGAGAGTCCACCAAAACAAGGAGCAGGGTAAAGAGCTCCATTCCAAAAAACCACACTGACATGAAGAACGAAAGAAAATCCAAACACGCTACTGGGCAGACATCATATTAAAATAGTAAACAAAACAGTAAAGGAAGCCAATAGGATTTTTGGTAAGATCTACACTCAAGTGGTGAAACCGGCAAGGACAAAAACCAACGAGCTAGCCACCCTTATCCTCTCAATTACACCCCCTCACTAACAAGAACCCTTAATATCACTCCTCTGCACAACACCGTCCAAAAAAATATCACGGATCCCACAACCAAAAGGATATTGACCACGGTCAAAAAATTCCTAACCCACTACGTCACCAACCACAGAATCCCTTTGTTTTCCACTAACCCCATTAAAATCCAACCATACACATTCCAGGACCAAAATACCAAAATACTCCTTCCTAAAAATCGAGATAGACATCCAAACTAGCCAAAACCCAATAAAGGAAGCCTGCACGGTGATTTACTACAGGGAAACCTGTTTTACTCAACGCAGCATAGAACTAAACAACTTGTGCGAATTTGCACACCTTATTTCTAACACTTCCTATGTCAAAGACATAATATATGAACTTAACATGGGAATAGCAGCCAATCATCCGCTAATACATCCCATAAAAAACAACTTCATCCCCCAAGTGCTAGACCGGACCATGAGAATCCACAACATTAAAAGAAAACTAAAGACGATCAATATCCACGAGGAAGCAGCATACATTATCATCCCTAAGGACTTAACAAACCTCATCATTGGACTATTTGAAGACAACGCGAGGACGCTCTACGGGTCAGAGTGCCGGTCATTTTATTCCATCGGCTCCAATTCGTATGGCTGCCTTGAAGTACCCGCGTTGTCAAAGATGTCAACACACGCGATGTAATACCCAGTTGCCTCAAGTCATGCGCTGATTTCTGTGCCCAAATCCCTCTCCAGGATAAGGTGCATGACGTGTACGAAATATTTGTCGGATCCACGCTGAATTTCTCCGCAATCTTCGGTGTGAGATCGGCGATGTCCTTGTATTTATTCACTTTCTTGTCATGGGCCTCATTCAATGGCTTGGCACCACTGACAATCTGTGTGTCGATGACAAACAGTTTATCTTCCTTTCTCGCAAAAAGATCCGGTTTCCTAACTCCAACACTAGTGGAGAACCTGGTTTGTCCGTTGATGGTAAAGCCTTTTTTTTTTAAGGCCAAGCTCAAGGCCTTCGTAACAGCGTCGTGCCTCTTGACTCGACCGCCATGTGTGCGATGACATTGCTGAATGATGTGGGCACCGGTTTCTGTGACACAGCACCCTGCTCTACAGCGAATATCCCTATGTAACCTTTGTAAACCTCTCGAAGTGCGAATCCTCGTCGGGAGGCTGTTTATCCGCACATGGTGAAACTGAATGTAGTCCCTTCCTGGAATCGAGTTGAACGACTGGTCCACCCACGCGCTGGAACTTTTAACTTTGCTACTCTCGCGTAGCTCAAATCCGTCAATGGATTGGTGGAGTGACTTGGCCCACCAGCGCTTGACTCCTTCCAGTGACCGCAGTTCCAAACCCCCCCTAATGCACGCCTTTTCTGCCCATTGGAGCTGCCTCTGAAGAAAACCTGAATTAAAAGCTGCACTAACAACATCATTTGTTGACAATTCAAGGGACTTAATACGATAATACGTGAGCTGCGGTATGGAGGTTTCAAACGCCGGTAGACCAAGTCCTCCATCCTTAACTTCGGCGTGAAAGTACGCCTTCGGTACATCATGGGGAAGTCTAAGCCACTTCCTAGTGGCCATCCTAATCTGTTTGTCAAGTGCTCTAAGTTTACCAAGGGTTGTTCCGGCTAATACTAACTTAAAGTAAAGTCTAGGGATAAGAAACTTGTTTACTATTTTAATGCGCTGCTGTGGTTTTAAAGGGGCTTTTGACAGACGTTCAAGAAGAGAGTTCATTACACAACCAGCGCGTAATGCTGCTGTACTCAAATATCTAAAATCAATACCCAGGTATGTCCATTCGTCCATTGAGCCTAATTGTTTAATACTTGATCCATTTCCCAGAAAGAATTGCGGTGTCGTTAAAATTTTTATTTTCTTCTGTTTTCCTGCGGGAACGACAGATAGTGCCAGGCATTTAGAACTGTACAGTTCTAACCCTATTTCCGAGGCCGTCTCCTCGCATATTTTTAAGTTTAATTTCATTCCCTCGATGGTCTCTGAGAGAAGAATAATATCATCTGCATACGCTATCGTGTTAGTTAGCTGCCCTTGCAGCTCGACGCCTACTACAGGGCACATTTGGTTTATTATTTTGTCAAGTGTCAGGCAAAGGAGAATCGAGGAAAGAGGGTCACCTTGGTGGACTCCCCTCTTTACCTCAATTCTCTCAGACCTGATTCCGTGTATTTCCAGAAACGTTGTGCTATTATTGTAAGTTTTATTGATATAATCGACAAATCCTGAGGGCAGGCCAGCTTCGTGCAGCGCACCTGTAACGGCATGCCTACTTACACTATCATATGCTTTTGCAAAGTCCAATGAACATAGATGTATTTGTTTGAACTTCTCTCGTGCCTCATCCATTATGGCAGCGAGCGTTAACGTGTTTTCCGCACAACCAACCTTGAAACATCTTTGGCTCTGATCTACCAATCTGGCTTCCTTTAATCTATTAGACAAGATTTTGTGTAAGTGTCTTACCATTACTGACGATACACTTATTGGTCTGAAATCACCTGGATTCAGACTGCCTTCTTTTTTCGGGGTAAAAACCGTTCTGCTTATTAGAATTTTTTTTGGGAAAGCCCCAGTTAACAACACGATATTAAATAAAAGGGCCTTGCGGTCCGGAGATATAGCATTCCATTGCCTGACCGTTATTCCGTCGATTCCTGAATCCGATGACTGTGGCACCTTAATCGCAGCGCACTCTTCACACGATACCGCCTGCCATATATACGCAAGGGATTGCTTCGCTGGCGTTGTTGTTCGGTTATAGGGCTTTGAGTCGTACGATAATATCGGCTTCCAAAATTGATACATGGTTTTCATATCCGGTACTTGAGCGATTCCTGTTTTGCCGTCTAGTATGTTTTTGGCTGTTCTGTTCATATTTTTCCTTAAATTGTTTTGCGTCTTGGCGTATTCACGGCGTCTTAAACACCGTCGAAATTTTATATTCATTACCGCAGGTGCATTTGGAGCGTCCCTTCGCTGCCTTGGACGTGTAGAAGATGGTGGGGGAAATATCTTTTCCACCCAGTTCACAATATCCTGGGAAACATCGTTCCCTTCCAAAAGTTTAGTACCAATTTGGACTAAATCATTGTCGCGTTCTTGTTGGCTTCTCATCCTCTGCAACAACTGCTCTATCGCGAACCTGATGTTATCGTACATGGAGCTCCATCTCGAGCTCGAAGTGGATAAAGAAAGTCTCTCTTGTTCTGGTGACATATATGTTTCGCTAGCGGAGTGGAAGGATGGAGAACTGGCCGGACCACTATCACTATCACTGGACTGTGCCACCAGATTGGCCTCGTTCGTCCTGATATCTGTAATAGCAGCCTCGACCATGGTTTTGTAGTTCGCTTTGCGGCGCGCACCTTTGATGGCATCAAGTGATCTTGTGCCACCAGGACCGTGCTCAAGGAGATATTGATTAATGAATCCCTCTCCTGAGACCATTGCGACCGCCTCCATCCTAGCCATCAACCGCAACTCTTCATTGGACCAAGTTTTTTTTGTCCTTTCAATTTCGACTTCATCGTTAACTTGCTCAACGTGCATCCGCCTTCGATGGACGCCAAGACCAATTTTTGACCCGAATACTCGGTCACAGTCCGAACATGGCCAATTCACCTGATTTTCCACACAACTAACCTCACTCACCTCCACACATTCATCGCTGTTCGACATCATTTCCTCATGAATTTCGACAGCACTCTGACGCATTCTTTTCTTCAAGTTTACTCTGCGAGATTCCCCCTCCCCAACAGAGTCACTATCCGAGGAAGTAAGTCCAACACAAGTGTTGACTTTAATCCTCTTCTTTCGGGCACCAGGAGAAGTCTCCTTCGAACCCGTCTTCATTCCTAATTTCTTAGTAGTCCTCAGACTACTGTCACTCATACTCAAAAGAATTCAACCAAAAACACTCAGAACGTAAAAATTTACTCACCAGATCGATTCAAGCACATTCCACAAATGGTCCCAAATATGTCCCAAAACTCTTCCGAAAACTTGCTAAAACTTTTAAATTTTTACCCAAAATTTTTTTTAAATCTCCCCTCGAAAACTTTTTAAAACTTTTAAATTTTTACCTTCAGCTTTTTCAAAAGTTCCGCAAAAATTTTCCCTACGACTTCAGAAAATATTTTTCAAAGTATTATCACTTTTAAGAACATTCCACGAACTCTGGAATGTGTAACGGCCAAATGCCGGAATTGGCTAGACACCGTCAACTTTCAAAACGAATTCCGCCACTTCTAACAAACCGAATGCAACGAACCTACGTGAGCACTAGCTCAAAACTTTGCTCTACTTGATAAAAATACTTAGGAGCCAGAAAAACAACGACCGACTATTAAAATCGGGACCCGTAATCAACCACGCCTGCAAAACTTCACTAATTCAATTTAATCGCACGTTTTTTCGCGTTCTTTTCAAAACATCTAAAGCGTAGGTTGACCGATTTTGACGAAATCTTCACTTACGATAAGCCTAGGCCTTAGCGCCTTGAGAAAAATACAGCAAAGTCAAAAAAAGGGAGACACACTCCTAAAATAGGGCGCGTAGTTACGGGCACTTTTCAATCTTTCCAAATTTTTCAACAATTATTCAAAAATTTCAACACTTCCGGTAAGCAGGATCAACACATATCCTTTATATGACTCAGGTGCCACTGGTATCCAATTTGATGTCCGCTACAATCACTTTTGTAGTCTTTCCGCTTGATTCCGATCAATGTTCTTCGAATTTGTCGAATTCAGCGCGTGAAATTGCCAATTTTCTTTCGAAAATTAGCAGATTCCTTAACCTACCGAACCGTAATCCTTACGTGAACTCGAGGAACGCCAAAAACGAATTTTGAATCTGAATTCAACAAATTTTGAAGAAAGCAAAAAATTACATGCGTGCACGACGACGTACTGAATGCAACTGAGTATATAAGGACATCCATTCATGCGCGAGTCAGTGTGGCCATTTTGGCATATTTTATGCTAGATTTGACATAATTTTTACTCAGCTAGCATAAACATTTGAGATTAGCATATATCATAATTTAGCATTTTTCTTCTTCTTTATTTGGTATATTTTAGCATAATTTTTATTTCCACCAGCTGCAAAGCTATGTACTCGCATATTGTCCGGTTGAATCAGAAATACGGTAAGAAAACCAACATTCAAATATGAGATTTATTTCTAAGAAATGGTACATGTGTCATCTGGAATTTTATCATTGCCAGATATGTATGCTGTAATTGCATACAAAAATCTAATGCATAATGCGTGTTACGTCGTCGCCACTTTACTCTTGTACACTGCATTTCGACTGTACCCGAACATGTGGGCAGTTATAAACAATCTTAGAATGTGAGAATATACAAGACTATTGTCTTTGCTATTGCAAAGATATGCATGGTCCGTTTTCTCACATGTGGAAATTTGTAAAAGTAAACAATGACAATGAACAATGGTTGGAGCTAAAAACTCATTTCGAAATTTCGGTTACAAACGAAAAATGTCACGTGGCAAAAATACTGTCGGATATGTACAAATCACCCAGAAAGTATGCATATTTTCTTTTTTTTAAAATCAGCTCTTAAAGAAGTCCAGCATTTAAATAAAATGTTTCAAAGTGATCAAGCTGACCCAACTAAATTTCTTTTAGACTTGACTTTTTTAGTAAAGTCTTTCTGTCAAAAAATAATAAAACCAACAGACAATTTTGATTTTTTTGCCTCTGATTTACAACCATTTTTACTATCCAAACCCTACTTTTTTTATAAATTTGAAGAATATGTTGAATGCCAGATAAAAGAAGAAACACTTAATGCGAATGAAGTGATGATCCTAAGAGATGATTGCAAAAATTTTCTGATTAAACTTATCGAGGAATTGCGGCTTGGGCTGCCTACAAATATCAAACACTTGGAAAAAATTGACTTCTTTTCTGTAGAGAACTCATTGAAGACAATAAAAGAGTCAATCGTATCCGTTCTTCGAGGTAATGCTTTAAGTATTTCTTTTGAGCAGATTACACAATAAGAATCTCAGTGGAATAATCTGCATTTGATGACATGGCAAAATAAACACAGCACAGTTGATTTTTGGTGTGAGGTGAAAGAGTTTCGTAATTCTGTAAATGAACATCCTTCTACAGAACTGGTTGAACAAGTATTTTCATACTTAATTTTGCCATTATCTAACGCAGAAGTAGAAAGAGTGTTTAGCAGTGTGAACTTAATTAAAAATAAGCAGAGGAACAGATTTAAAAATTAAATGCTGAATTCTGTAATTTTGACCCGGACTTATTTAAGATCTTGAGGTTTATGTTGTCACAACTACAAACTACCTCCATCGTTGCTGAAACGATTCGAGAGCATCTACAAGAATTTAGAACACTGCCCAGAATCGGATACTGAAATAGATTCAAATGAAATCATGAAATTATATGATTTGTAGGTTAATAATTACTAGTTTTAAGCAGCAAGTCTAAAAAGTTCATTGAATGTATGATACTAATGTAAATATTATATTTTTGCTTCAATATTATATTATTAGTTGCATTTTAGATTGTAAGAATGTTAATGCCAATTAGTTATACATATGTACTTGTTGGAAAATAAATAAAACATTAATTAGACAGGGGAGTATTATTATGTTTAGCATAATTATTAGCATGAAGTTGCTAAATTTAGCATATTTCTGGCATATATTTTACTGATTTAATAATTTGAAAATCTGGACTGGCCACACTGCACATACACCCCATACTACACCCGACATACCCCCTATCATACATACTCCAAACCCGAAACCACGAATATCCAATCAGCCACGTACAACTAATTTCAATAACATAAACACCCGGGGTAACCCACCAAATAATATAAACATCCCGACAGAATCAATCATAACAACCCATTTCTTTCCAAATACTCAGCCCAACTCTTAATAAACATTCTCACATTTAATTGCATGGTCAGCCCAAAATCAATTATCAAAGTCCACGATCTATTGTAAACAGAAGATCGAAATACAAATGCTGATGCAGCATACCAAACGTATAAATACGCCAAGCCCTATAATAAGAGACTCAGTCACAGTACAATAGTCCTCCACCCACTAAGATATAGTTCTGCAGTTCTCTTAGTTAATTAAGTCGAACCATAAGCTGAACTCAGTTCAAATTAAGAATTGTGAAGAATTTAAACTTGGATTTTTAGAAAATAAAGTCAACCTTTTTTTGAATAATAAAATCAGTGTTTTTATTCATCCACGATTCGTAATTCCGCGTCGAGGAAATTGACCGATTCTTTTTTTGACACAACGATTAACCAAAAACGTAACTGGCGCAGTCGTCCGTCTGAAGACGGGAGAACTGTTGAAGGAAGCCAGAAGATTACCAATATACAATGGTAATAATGAAGGATTCGCCCTAAACTCCTGGATCACAGCAGCCAATACGATACTTTCATTAACACCACCTGTTAATCAAACATCATATATTTTCCGATTAATACTCAATAATAATATAGATATTATATACCATAAGTTAGACGATATTTTGAACAGATTAAGTATAAAATATAAACAAAGTCCGAATCAAAATCAACATTTAGAATTCAACCCTGTACGAAACGAAAATTTAGTGTTGAACATATTTAAAAGTCTTCTACCAGAATATAAAATATTTCTCTTAGAAAGTCGAAATGTCCAAACCCTAGATCAAGCTTATGACTTACTTAACGAGCTACAATTTAATACATTCGACATAAATATTGAACAAAATTCGTGTAAATAAAAATAATTCACACCTAAACAACTTTTACAGCAATAATTATAACCGAAACAATTTTAACAATACTTATCGACCAAATAATTTTCGAAATAATAATAACCCTAACAAATTTCCTCAACCAAACCATAAAAATAATTATAACAGATTTAACAATTACAATAACCAGAATAACTATTGTAGATTTGAAAATAATAACCGTTTTAACAAAAATCAATTCCGAACTAATAGACACGAATGTAGAAATTATAAACCAGAACCAATGCAATTCGACAATTCCAATATGTCTAAACAGAAAAAAATGGATACAAATTTTCTAATACCTGCCTTGGAAACCCTCTACCTATAGTATATTTAAACATTGACGAAATAATACCGACATTAATAGATACCGGCGCATCAACCTCAAGTTTACATAAAAATTGCCTAAAAAACCATAATAGAATAAAATTAACAAACCATGTAACAGTATTGGGATTAGGAGGAGACACTTACGTCACAGCTAAAATAAAGACAGGAATGCCCAAAGAATTCGATTTACCCCATTCTCAAAAAATTCTATGGAACGTAATGGACAACCATAACAAAACCTTTAAGGCAGCCATTGGACAAAATATTCTTTTCCCTATAAATGCAGTAATAACTTCAAGAGAAGGAACTCTTGAAATTAATAACAAAATATTACATCTCACATATGCCGTACCACAAGAAGTAATCTTCTAAGGAAAAAATAATAATTACACTTCCAAACAATCAAAAGAATCCACTGATATTTTTTTTAAAGATCTGAACAATGGAGAGATAAAAAGTCTTAAAACCTCCTCAAAAATAATAGTGACTTATTTTATAAAGAAGGAGATATTCTTTCCTGTACCAGCCAAACCAAACATGATATAGTCACAAAATCCAACAAACCACTATACTCAAAGATATACAGATTCCCTCAGGTACACGAGAACGAAGTTACCACTCAAATTAATGAAATGCTAGAACAAGGTATTATCCAACCATCGTCATCTCCATACAACGCACCCATTTGGATTGTACCAAAAAAATTGACAATTCAGGGAAAACTAACTGGAGAGTTATAATAGATTATCGAAAACTGAACGAGGAAACTACGGAAGATAAATTCCCAATTCCAAACATAGAGTCAATTTTTGATAAATTGGGAATAGCCCAATACTTTATAACCCTTGACCTCGCTAAAGGCTTTCATCAAATTGAAGTGAACAAAGCCGATCGCCACAAAACCGCTTTTTCAACTCCCCAAGGACACTACGAGTTCATTTGAATGCCCTTCGGATTAAAAAACGCGCCCGCAACATTCCAGCGTATGATGAATGAAGTTCTCGGGGAATTATTAATGAAATATTTATTTATTTATTTATTTCGCCAAAGCAAGGCAATCACAGTCAACATATAAAAATTTAAATATATAAAATATACATTACAACAATATACTTAACCCTAAAATACGTGCTACATTCAATGTTAATTTATACTGTTGTATGCTCGTCACAATTTAGGGATGGATGATGGAAGGGCTTTAGAAATGCTGGATTTAAAATTGAACTTGGAGATGGTAGGGGAGTAGTGTTTGCTCAAAGTGTTAAATATTTTACAGCATCTATTAACTGGTTCGTTATCTGCATACCTTGTAAGATGCTGATATTCAGTTAGTAAACGTGTATTACGCGTACTTCTTACAGGCACAATAAGCTTTATTTTATTCGTCAAATACTCCACTTTAATGTAGCCCCTAATCACGTCAAAGGCGAAACAAGAGGACAACATTGTTCTTCTGGTTTTAAGAGTAGACAAATTCAGAAGCTCCAATCTAACTTCATAAGGAGGCAAGATTTGATAGTCATCAGGGCTATAAAGGTCTCTCAGAGCAAACAACAAGAATTGTTTTTGGACAGATTCTATTCTCGTATCATGAACTCCGAAATGTGGGTTCCGTACATTGCAGGCATATTCAAGTATTGGGCGAACAAGTGAGGTAAATAATGATTTAGTTACCCACAGATTTTTAAACTCTTTGGCTCGTCTTTTAATAAAGCCAAGCTGTTTATGAGCTTTGGAGAGAATAGTATCGTAGTGCGAATTGAAGCATAGTTTCTTGTCTAGGACAACTCCAAGGTCAAGAATGTTTTCTTTCATATCCAATACCGTATTGTTGAGAACGTATGCATTGTTCAATATTGTGGTTTTACGGGAAAAAGTCATTACAAAACATTTCCCAACGTTTAGATGTAGTTTGTTAACATCACACCATTGTTGGAGGGAAGTTAGTTTTGATTGGAGGAAAACAGTATCAGATTGAGACTTAATGGTGTGATATATCTTCAGATCGTCAGCATAAAGAAGATGTGATACGTCCGAGAGTTTTTCAGATAAATCTGATATAAAAACATTAAAAAGAAGAGGGCCGAGGTGACTGCCTTGAGGTACACCAGAGTGTACGAGAATCGGCTTGGACAAATATCCCTGAAATTTAACTAATTGACTTCGGTCTCTCAAGTAGGAACTGAGCCAATTGAGTAAAGAGCCGGTGATTCCTATTTTCTGAAATTTGGAAATAAGTATGGAGTGATCAACCCGGTCAAATGCTTTACTAAAATCTGTGTAGATTGCGTTAATTTGGTAACCCATCTCCATTTTACATAGGACATCAGAAACTTAAACCATGAGATTGGTTGTAGTTGATCGGCCCTTGCGGAAACCATGTTGTTGTTCATTTAGAAGAGGCTCAATAATAGCTGATAGTTTATGGCAAACGATTTGTTCAAATAGTTTAGGAATTATAGATAGAATGGCAATACCTCTATAGTTCAGGACAGAACGCTTGTCACCACTCTTAAAGATAGGAATTATATGGAAAGATTTCCAATAAGTTGGGAAACTCCCATTTGTCAAAGATTTATTAAAAAGAAAGTGAAGAGGTACTACAAGCTGGTCCATACACTGTACCACAAAAAATGAAGAAAGTTATTCTGGGCCAGGACTCTTATTAACGTCAAGGTTGTTAATAGCTTGAGCAACATCTTCCCTTGAGAGATACATGTCCATAAGCAGTACCACTGGATTAACTTTAGAGGACTCCGTGTCTACCGAAATCTTTGGCGGTGAAAAAACTTCTTGAAAATAGTCAGCGAAAAGATCACAGATTACTTTCGGAGATGAAGAAACGGTATTATTTTTGGTCATTGACGCTGGATAGCTCGATGATTTCCTCTTGAGATTAACAAAATCAAAGAACTTCTTAGGGTCTCTGATTATTTTTCACCAGTTAAATTCACGTAGTGTTCATAGGCCTCGCGATATTTGATTTTGTAATCTTCTGACAAATCAAAATATCTATTTTTTAAATTCTTGCTTGCATTGTTGTTAAGCTTTAGTAATTTATATACTTTGTTTCTCTCATTCCTTAATGCGCGCAGATTGCTGTCTAGCCAGGGCTCAGATAACTTTTTCTTCTTCTTCTTAATTTTAGGTACGTACCTTTCAACGGCGTCAAGAATTATTAGGTAAAATGAGGATACAGCCTCGTCCAGGTCTAACGTTGAAAGAATGCTTAACCATTCAACATTGTCAAGGTAAAGTTCAATGCTTTCGTAGTCAGCATTACGAAAATCATATACAATATTACAATTGTATGATAAGGGAGTTTGAGCTTCAGTAGTGGAGAGTTCAACTGTGAATGCTGTGTGGTGAGGGCTGTTAGTGAAGAGATGCTCCTCAGCATTAGTAGGACTGACCGCTACATCGTCATAAGTGTTGGTGAATATTAAATCCAACCAATGACCGTTTTGATTGGGATTGGGAGCGATTTTCTGTAAGTCATTGCCATAAAAAGCACTTACCAGATTCATATCACAAGAGTCGAGAACATTTGTTGGGAGAAGACTGTTATCATCTCCGTCCGTCATAAACGATAGATTGGGGCGGTTGAAATCACCTAACAATATTATTTTGTCATCTTCATTTAAAGATGCGGATAAAGAAGAGATTATCAAGAAAAGGTCGTTGTAAGCGGCTTCGTCAGATCTGGGGGGAATGTAGAAAATGCCGATGTATAGGTAGTTTCTTTCGAAAGGAACCCTGATAATCATATGCTGGAAACTCTTATGAGGAATATTGTGGACAATTTCACTCGACATACTGGAATTAACTGCAATTAAAACGCCTCCCCCTCGACTTTGCGTAGTAATGCGATAATCACGGTCGTCGAGAATTTCCTCGTTTTTATAAGAATCACTCAACCAAGTCTCAGTGAACGCTAGGATATTAAACCGGAAAAATTTCGCGTCAAGAAAGAGTTTATTTACTTTGCCTCTCATTCCACCACAATTATGGTAGAATAGCTTGAGGCTGACTCGCGAGGATGAGTTGTTAGGAATAGTATTTTTTGAGCTCGGTTCTCGACTTTTGAAGCACAGAAATTTGTTTAGACCTAACATAAGAACTGTAGGTATTTAGTTCTTGTTTAACTTGACTTGCAGAGACTCCCATTTGCTCATGATATTTTATGAACAGCAGGTTTAACGCTTCCAAGTCAACTGGAAGGCCCTCTTGGTGGATAAGAACTTTGAGACTAGTTTTAGTTTTACCCTCAAAACAAGTCGAGTCTGAAGCATTGTGCATATATGCTAGGAACAAACGGACATTTTCGTAAATTCTGTGATCCCAAAGTCTTGAGAGGGTATATCTTCCTTCAATATCATCGCAGGAGTTAACAGTTGCTTTGACTACAGGGGGAATGAGTGGATCAAGGAAGCCTGGATCAGCATTGGCCGGCTTACTAGACGTTGAAGTGTTAGGAAGAATTATTGACCCCTCCGTAACTGGAACCAGGTCATCACCACGGACAAAGTTATTGTAAGGAGTAAGATTTGTCTGAATTAAGGGCAGTTTTAAAGAGGAATTCGGGTAATGAATAGGAACAGGAGTCTTGGATGTGTCGTTGTTGAGTAGGGTAGTAGGTTTGGTTTGTGGAGGTCTGTTTGAAGAACTGTCTTTGTTTGTCTGTATATCAACCTCAGTCAATATAGTCGAATTACATTTACTACTTAGACTAGTAATATTATTATTTATGTTCTTATTTTTACATGATTTGGTTGTACTTCTCCATTTCCTAAACGTCATACCATTCCACGTTTGGTTCGATTTTGATCCATTCGAGTTAGTTAATAACCACGCGTATCGTGATGGAACGGAAACTTTGAAGATGTTGCCGGAACTCTTCTTATTGCTGCATCGATGTTTTAATGATTCGACGATGCAGACATCCAGGAAAAACTTGGTCACTAAGTACTGATGCATCCATTTTACATCAGCAGTCCTCGGAGCTCCCTTGACAAAAAACTCTTGCATATGAGAGTCTTTTTGATGTGTGGTAGAGGAATGTTGTTTTGAATTAGAGTTAAAACTTCTAATTTTATCAATTCGCCTAACCCATTCCTCTTCTGGCCAGTAGGTTCCGAATCGGAAGACTTTCCTTGTACAAGTAGCATGATTTTTCGGTGAAGATGCAGACATTTGTATATTCGATTTTTTTAAAAACTTTTTTATTGGAGATGTGGCCATATCCTTTGTACGGCTGAGAGAACTTTGATTCAAGTTGATGATCGCACTTTTAATCTCGCCAAGCACCAGTTCATTGTGTAACGACAACTCAGAATTAACGGGTATGTGACTGTTTTTACTAATATTATTATAATTTTTATCACATACAGCAGTAAATCTGCTCTCGAAGTTGTCTATAGCACTATTAAATTGGGCTACAGCAGAATTTAATAAATCAGAGTTTTGCTGTAAGAACTTTTTGTCCATCTCCGCTAGAGCTTTTATATATGTGTTGTATATCTCGATGATATTCTAATATTCGCAACATCCCTCCAGGAAATGGAGACTAATATAAAAGTAATATTCGAATCTTTAAAAAAATATAAATTAAAAATACAAATCGATACATGCAAACTCCTTTCAAAAGAAACTAATTATTTAGGTCATATCTTATCAGTTGATAGCATTAAACCAAACCCAGAAAAAATCAACGTAATAAAAAATCTTCACATTCCAGACACAACAAAAAAAATTAAACCTTTTCTCGGAATAAGCGGATATTACCGAAAGTTCATAAATAACTATGCTAAGATAGCATCTCCATTAACAGACGCTCTAAAAAAACAAAATAAAATTGAAAAACTTAAAGACCTAATAACTAATTATCCTATTCTTAGATACCCTGACTTTAAACAAAGATTTAAACTTACAACCGATGCTTCATATAAAGCAATAGGCGCAGTCCTATTCCAAAACGGACATCAACTTTCATATGCAAGTAGAACCCTGAACGATCATGAACGTAATTATTTCACCATAGAAAAATAATTACTGTCAATAATCTGGGCAACACAGTATTTCAGACCATATTTATACGGAGTTCAATTCAATATCAAAACCGACCACAGACCACTCGTGTGGTTAAGTAATTTTAAAGAACCTTAATACAAACTTCAACGATGGTAAATAAAACGTAACGAGTATAACTATAAAATAGAGTATGTCAAAGGAAAAGACAACAAAGTAGCAGACTTTCTTAGTAGAACTAATCCTGATAACAATGAGATAAATCTGAATGACGAAATAACTAGTAATATGGCAACAATTCATTTAGGGGTTGCAGATCAACATGACTTTATACCCATTAGAGAAGGAATTGTAAACTTATACAAAACACAAATCATCATCGTCAAAAAGAAACAAAAGGAAATAAAAGCCGTAAACAAGAACAGGAAAATATTTATTGATGAAAATGACATAGAAAGCGAAAGCATAATCAAAGATATCTTACGACGTTACATACCAGAAAAAGGAAGAATCGGAATCCATTGTGAATTAACTGACCACGAATGAATAAAGTCCAACTAGCTATTCATCCATCTATTCTCTAATAACCAAAATATAAAATTTATTAAATGTAGTCATCATGCCACCGATTTGCTCAACGAAGAACAAGGCTTCGAACAATTAAAAAAAAACACGAAAAAACAAACCGTAGAGGAATAATAGAAAACTACGGCGAATTGAAACTTAAATACTACTACAAAAATTTAATAAAATTAATAACAAAATATATAAACAATAGCTAAATACGATCGAAATCCCGTGAAACCCGAAATTAAATCGACAGAAATTCCATCAGATATCAACCAAATAATACATATAGATATATTCTTTATTGGAAAACGACAATATTTCACAGCGATCGATAAATTTTCTAAACATTTATGCACAAAAGAAACAACAGACAAAAATGCTATTACATTCATTAATCTTATTCGAGAACGAAATGCAATCTTAGGAAAACCAGATAAAATTATATCCGACAACGAATTTAACGTAGTTAATGTGAAAGATTACTTACGAAAAGAAAACATCGAAAATCACTTCTCATCACCTAAAGCACATACAGGTAATTCAGATATGAACTGATGCCACAATACCCTTCTAGAACACATAAGAATTTTATGAATTACGAATCCCGAATTAAATACTACAGATGGTATATTAAAAGCTACAGAGTACTACAACAGTTCAATTCATTCGAGCACTCACCAACGTCCGAAGTACATACAATACGGATTATGCAGTAAAGACAAAATATTTCAAACACTCGAAGAAAGGAAACGTAAATGGCTATCATATCATAACAAAAACAGAGAAAAACAACCAGGAATTCCATTCAAACATGTTTATATAAAAAACTACAATAATGAAAGACGCAAAAAAAGCCCAAGTATCGAAAAGAAAACATAACTAAAAATGATAATAACGAAATAATAATAAATCGAAAATATAAATCATGGAACAAAATCCACCCTACTCGCATAAAAAGATTAAAAAAATATTACGAAGAAACACCAGAGATAATTGAACCTACCCCACAAGATAACAAATTCAAAGATCAAGAAGTAGAAATAATCAATAACGCTCTAAATCAAGCATCCAAAAACGAAGTACTTATAACAAAATTCGGAATGAATATCACTAGAAAAGACATGAGCACACTAAATAACACTTCATGGTTGAACGATCAAATAATTAACTTTTACTTAAATCTTATATCTGAACCTAGCAAAAAATCAGAAAAATCCGCCAAAGTTTATTCATTTAATACATTCTTCATCCCTGCACTCCAAAGATTAGGATAGAATTCAGTTAAACACTGGACCCGAAAAATAGATCTATTTTCTTTTGACTTAATCTGGATCGCCGTACATGTAAACAACAATCAGTGGACACTAGCAGCAATATCATTAACAAATCATACCATAAAATACTTTGGTTCACTTGGCAATACAAACAAAGAATTATTAAAACCATTAAAGGACTACCTAGAGAAAGAATTCTTAGATAAACTTAACAAACCATTCAATACAGCAACATTATCCTTATCAAACGAAATAAACACCCCATTACCAGAAAATAATAATGATGGCGGCGTATTCGTATGCACAATCGCAAAATACCTCTCAGACAATAAACCTATAGATTTCACCCAAAGCCAAATTCCTCAAATCAGACAAAAAATGATTTTAGAAATAGTAGAAGGAAAATTAATTTCATAAACACCACATTTTCAGATCAACATGCCTAAATTGTTCGTAATTATTCTTCTAATGTCAACTACCATACCAAGCTGTAAAACAGAGATTACAATCGAACAAGCAGAATCCGAATCAGGAATTATTCTCATCAAAAAGGATCCTGTTAGACTCATAAAATACTATAAACATATTCACCATAAACTTAATTTAAACCAATACGAAGAAGCTCTTAATCATATAACAACAGAAATTAAACCTAATCATTATATAACCTACACCATTAAAACAATACGAAGCGGACTCAAATTACTCCATTTTAATAAAGGCTTCATCTTCCCAAATAAGATCAATAGTAATTATTCCAAAAAACCTACAATTCCATTGAAGATTGGCCACAGAAAAACCAAAACGAGGAATTATTAACCCAATAGGAACCCTTTATAAATTACTCTTCGGAGTCATGGATAACAACGACTATGAAGAAATCATGAGTCACCTAAATATAATCCACTCCAATAGCCACGAAATAATTAAATCAATGAAACAACAAGTAAAGATAAATAACGCTTTCCAGAGCAACTTCGACAAAATTGTCCAAAATATAAATAATACCAACAAACTCTTCAATCAATTAGCAACAGACACAAATAACGCAACAAAGCAAATAAACGAAATTTTATTAAACATGCAATTAGTACATAATCTTGATCTAATAAAAGACGAACTAAGAGACATACATTTTACGTTTTTATCAAAAATAGTATTATCATCTTCGCTATAAATATCCCAGATTTAACACAATCACTATTATCTTATTATGTTCAACAAGTTCCAAATAAAGCCATCAAACATTAAACATAAACAAGCCGCGAGGTGCGACCCTTGAGGTCCACACGGTCAACTTCCCTGTAATATCTACATAAACATCAACAACATTACAACAATGAGAGGTATTCATAGCAGTAACAGGAATGAGTTAATATGAATCATATCGTCTACGGGAGGGTCCATTGATTACGTAAGGTTTTGGGCGATGAATATTCACGCGGATCAATTGGTAGGGGCCTTTTTGATCTTGAAAATTTTTGTTGGTTTTCAAAATTTAAGCAGTTTTTTTTTTAATTAAAAGACTATAAAAACTATTAAAAATCTGCTCAATTATGCAAATATTTTAAAACTTTGATTGAATTTACAACACTTTTTTAGAATAAAGGATATGAAGTAATAGCATTCGTATGAACCCTCTTTACATGGTAGCTTTGAATGATTTTTTTTTAATTTAGTTTTTTTCATAATCATGGAAGAAAATTTTGTCGGTGTCTCTTCAAAAACTAATGAGAATGTATAAATTTTATAAACTGGTATCACTGTGTGGTGCAAATCAGGTTAAAAAATATTTTTTATAAAAAAAACCATAATTTTTCGCATTTTCTTCTATTAAATTAAAAAAACGGCTGAAACGAATTTTTATATTGTTGAAAACTTCACAAAGATGTTAATACACGTCAACTGACACCTTAATGATCCAAATATTATATCTGGTTCGTGAGATATAGTGAATGATAAAAATGACCCTGAAAATCTTGATGAGTTTTAATGATTTTTTATTTTTAATTTAATTTTTCACGTAATAATGGGGAAAAGTTTTGATGATGGTTTTACAAACATTGTTAGCAATATATAAATTTTACAAAGATTGATTACTATTTTTCGCAAATCAGCTTAAAAATTTTTTGTTTATGAAAAAAACCTAATTTTTTGCAGTTTTTTTTGTTAAATTAAAGAAAAGGCTCCAAAGATTTTTTCAAAAATGCTACAGATGTACAAAAATATTAATACGCGAACAATGACACCTAAACGATGCAAATCCTATGTTTGATTCGCGAGATATAACGCATGACAGAAATGACGTTGAAGAGCATGATGACTGTTAATGATTTTATATTTTTTATTTGACTTTTTTTGTAATCATGAGTAAAAAATTTGATGAAAGTTTTAAAAACAAATTGGAGTATGTAAATTATATAAACTTTGATTACTTGGACTTGACAATAAGGTTAAAAATTTATTGTTTTTGGAAAAAAACACAATTTTTTGCACTTTTTTTTGAAAAATTAAAAAACACCTTCAACGAATTTTTTTAAAACTTGATAGAATCACATAAATGGTAATACGCGTCTATTGACACCTTGATCAAGGAAATCGTATGTTTGGTTCGCGAGATATTACGCATGACAGAAATGACCTTCAAACGGGCAAAACAGCAAATCTTCCCGACCGAAGTTTCCCAAAAACTAACCAGCTCTTAAGATTGCAAAGACGCTTCGATTGACACCTTAACGAAGTCGATACGACTTTGTTTACGTGAGTTACGCTCTTTGAAAAAACTGTCCACGAACGCACACACGTTCGTACGGACGTACGTACGTACATACACACACACACACACATACATAATTTTTTCCAAAAACACTTAAAATATACTCGTAAGACCTCAAAACGTAAAGATATGTTGAAAATTTCAATTTCGATTTTCGAGTCGATTACAAGAACTTCCCATATACTGGGAAGTTTATACTAAAGAAGCAATATTGTTCCAAGGAACTTACAACAAAAGCGAAAAACATGTAAAAATCTCTTCCACATGAGATAAAATGCAATAAAAGGGATTGTATTATTAATGCAAGTAATATTTCTTATGTGAAAGAAAAAGAAAGAGGATTGGTTATAGCTATCAATATGAATAAATGAATAAAACTAAACTGTAATGAAAAAACATATATGTTAAATGGACATTATATATTAAGATTCAGCAATTGTAAATTGGAATTACTCGGCAAGGTGTATTACAATGATATAAAAGAATTGCAACAAATATTAATATTAAATCCTATCACAACCACTACTGGATATATTAGAGAAATTAATTTTAAAAACCTAAAATTGCATAACGAAAAAAAACTTAGATAGAATAGAGGAAATAAAATACTTAAATACCAGTAACAGCATTACGATTGCATCAGTAACGTTTATATTTATTTTAATACTTGCAACTTCATTATTTTGTACCTTCACTGCAAAAATAAATCTTCCAATTTTAATGTACAGTATGTAAAGTTCGTATTCGTACGGTCCATTTTTTATGGGTACCCTGGCATTGTATCCTTAAAACAATAAAAATGACCATTCAGGATTGTTTATCTTGCTTCAAAATACTTAAATTTAAGCAAACCATGCAGAATTAACTTTAATCTTCTTGCCATTCCATGAAGAAGAAGAAATAATTTACAAAAAGAAGCAAAATCCGTATTCGTACCCATGTAATACCTTGATAATTTCATCATCGCGACTATAATGCACGTGCTGTTGTTATGCGAACCGTTAGAATTGACAGCTTAGTCTTATGGCGGTAGTTTAGATTTAGTTTCATACGCCGTGTCGAGTCGTAAAGGAATCAAATTTAAAATGGGACGAAAGACAAGTGAAGTGCCAAACGATTTAAGAAAATTAATAGTAGATTTGCATAAAAAAGGCAAATCATTGAAGCAAATCGGTGAAATTGTGTTAAGAAGTAAGTCAACTGTGCAATACATCGTAAATAACTACAAGAAGTGTGGCCAAATCACTCGAAAATGCCGAAACCAAAACCGGTCAGTCCTCACAAGAAGGCATCTATCATTCTTACGACGACTGATTAGGCAGGATCCCGGAGTAAGCGGTATAAAACTTACAGGATTGCTCGAGAAATACCATGACATCAAAGTCACTCCACAAACGGTTAGAAATCACATTAAGAAACTTGGATTTCGAAGCAGAGTTTCAGTAAGGAAACCGTTTGTAAGTGAAGTAAATAGAAAAAAATGCGTAATTTTCGCAAAACAATACCTTAATAAGGACTTTTCGTTCTGGAAACGTGTAATCTTTTCTGACGAATGTAAATTTAACGTCAAAGTGTCCGACGGATGCGTACGAATTTGGCGTGAGCGAAATACAAGACTCGCGAAGTGCAACCTCTTGCCGACATTCAAACACGGAGGCGGTTCGGTAATGGTTTGGAGCTGTTTCGGTGCTAAAGGTGTTGGGAATTTGCATTTTATCGACGGTATTATGAACTCGAACATGTATATTGACATTTTAAAGGGAAATTTGGTCCAAAGCGCAAGAAAATTAGGTTGTGAACGGAACTACATCTTCCAACATGACAACGATCCCAAACACACAGCTTTCAATACTCGTCTGTGGATGTTATATAACTGCCGCAAATATTTAAAAACTCCACCCCAAAGCCCCGACATCAATCCCATCGAAAATTTGTGGTCGATTGTTAAGAGGAATTTGCGCAAACACGACCTTCGGAACATTCAAGGGTTGAAACTTACTTTACGGACAGAATGGGACAATATTCGAAGCGATTTAACTACAAAACTCGTAGAATCGATGCCAACAAGGCTTAAAATAAAACAAAAGGGTTATCCAACCAAATATTAAAATTTAGGAATAAGCGTTTTATATTTAGGTACTCCAAGCGTACGAATACGAATTTTGTTTAGTTATAACCGAAATTTTGTTACTTTTGCCAAACTTGTGATATGTACACTTTTTATTTTGTTTCGTTTCGTTTAATATACATATTACCAATGATTTCATTGCATATATTTTCAATTGGCAGCAACTCGTTTCAGAATAAAGAGGTTTTTCATAAAATATTATTGGGGTACGAATACGGATTTTACATACTGTAAATATAAATAATGACAAAAAAGAAGATAACAACTTACCAATAGTCAAATTTGTTGAGGACAACAAAGATCTTAAGAAGGGAGAAGTTACACATACATCCCATACTACACCCGACATATCCTCTATCATACATACTCCTCCTAACCCTAAAACAACGAATATCCAATCAGCCACGTACAACTAATTTCAATAACATAAACACCCGGGGTAACCCACCAAATAATATAAACATCCCGACATAATCAATCATAACAACCCATTTCTATCCAAATACTCAGCCCAACTCTAAATAAACATTCTCACATTTAATTGCATGGTCAGCCCAAAATCAATTATCAAAGTTCACGATCTATTGAAAACAGAAGATCGAATTACAAATGCTGATGCAGCATACCAAACGTATAAATACTCCAAGCCAGTTGTGGTCTTTTCCGCGTATTTCGCGGACAAGCCAACTTTAAATAGAACGGGGAAAACGAATATAAAAATGATAAAACGAAAAATAATAAAATCGTATATCGATTTATTTCGTTGCCTCGAACGTCCACTTCGGATTTCTGTCTTAGGACCAGATAAACAGGTGTTCGAATGGTTTTTACCTATGACTTGCCCCCTTTGGGACACAATAACTCCCGAAGTAGCACAGTGATCGAAACAAGCAAAACCGCAAACGTTTGGTGATATAACTGACTAAAAGTTAATTTCGAACGAATTTCGCGGTAATAGGGAAAACCAAGAAGTTTTGGCGCGCTAAAAGTGATCCCCCCTTTTCAACGTTGTTTTTGGCGTGTAACTCTTTTAATATTGACAGCACGTGAAAATAATGTATCCAGAACTTACTGCAAATTGAATTTTACACAAGTTTGTCATATTAAACTTTTTTGTGGGTGCGGTGTTTTTCAAGATATGGGGCCGTCCCACTTTTTTTGTTCTCAAGATGGCGCCAAAGGGATTGGAGCTGCGACCCCAGAAACTTAAATTTAAGCTCACATAAAAGCATACTACACATTGCAATTAAAAAAGTTCTGCCCACTAAATTGCTCCGTGAGTTTTGCGATGGGGGTTTGCCATCGGAATCCCAGTATTTGGCTTAAAAATGCGTTTTTCACGTGAGTTCCCCTCCCTTTGGGATGCAATAGCTCCCGACAGTGTACAGAAATCGAAACGATCAATACCGCAAACGACTTGCGACAAAGTTGCCTTAAAGTTATTCCATATGTGTTTTGGGGTTAAAGTGAAAATAATGGATTTGTGGCGCTCGAAAGATGTCTTCCCTTTTTGGATGTCGTTTTTGGCCTATAACTTTTTAATTATTGATGCCACGTGAAATTGATGTATGCACGACTTGCTAAAAATTCAATTCTACGCAAATTTGCGCTACACATTTTTCTTGTGGGGTTCATGGTTCCGGAGATATAGGGGTGCCCCATTTTTTGTTTGTTTTCAAGATGGAGCCCAGAGGATTAGGGCTGCGACCCCAGAAACTTGAATTTAAGCTGCCAGTAAGGCATACCACACATTGCTAAAAAAATCTGCTTGCCTACCAAAATGCTCCGCGAGTTTCGCAACGGGGGTTTGCCATCAAAAGCCGATTATTTGGTCTAAAATCGGGTTTTTCACGCGATTTTCTCCCCTTTGGGATGGAATAACTCCCGTTAATGTGCAGTGATTGCAACAATCAATACCACAAACGATTTGTGACAAAATTATCTTGGAATAGTATCTGAATGTGTTTCGCGTTTGACGAGAAATTAAAAAAAGTTGTGGCGCCCGAAAGATGTTCCCCCCTTTTTGTGTGTGGTTTTTGGCTTGAATTTTTTTTTATTATTGACCCAACGTAAAAGTGATGTATGAACGACTTGCTAAAGATTTTATTCTACGCAAGTTCGCCATATACAACTTTTTTCTGGGAGCCATGGCTTCGGAAATATGAGGGCGCCCCAATTTCTTTTGTTTTGAAGATGGAGCCCAAAGGACAGGAGCTGCGACCCCAGAAACTTGAACTTAAGCTATCTATACCATTGCCCACGCATTGCATTGAAGAAATTCTGCCTACCCAAAATGCACGGTCAAACTCCCAATTGACTGGACTAAGTGACAAACGATACCATGTTTGAATCTTTTCCACATGTACAATTTCAATACATTGTTGTGTGTGGTCTACATACTCAAATTTAGGCGAGGGATCGCCACACATAAGGATAAACAAAAATGCTCGCAGCGGGTCGCGAAAACATAAACATGTGCACGACAAATGATGCAATATCTGAATTGTGATGCTTTAGCAGCATCAATAGGGAAATGTGTTGTGACAAAGTCACGCTGTATTTACGATAGGGCAAAGCGTTGTTCTAGTAATTTAGAAGGTGAAATGTTGAAATAAGTCTAACGTAAGTACGTTTTGTTACGGAAATGTAAGGCTGCTGCCGTAACTCCCCCTACGTTAGATTGAAGCTCCAGATTCAATAATAATCTCGTTTTTCTGTTTCTCCTATTTAACTCTTTTCTCTTCTAATTTATCGAATTTATTCGCGAGCTTCCTAGCAGGTGGATTTACGTTAATATTTATTATTTTACGTCTGCATTTAAGGTATATATAACTACAAAATATTATTACAATACATATTACAATAGTTGAAATAGGGGAAATGATTGTGTTCTGTTTGTGCTTAAATTAAATTAAAGTTTAATTTCTGTCAGCTTTTCGTCATGTTCGAATTTAATATCCCCGAATGTGACTTCGTACTATGTTAAATTTAAAGCGATAAGAGGTGACAATATATGTTTATGTGAAAATCCTTCTACCTTATTTGTGTACACTTTATCGAGCAATTTAACTGTACAATTATTAAAATTTATAACAAAATTCTCAAAAATTTTGAAGTGTTTTTCGTTACAGTTATATCTATTTTGTCGTTAAAATTATTGGCGATTATCCATCCGGATTCAATTACCACTGTAAGTGTATTATTATTTGTTATCAAAAATTTACATGAGGTATCACAATTTATTGGATTCTTTAAATGCTTGATATATTTACTTTCGGGAAAATATTTATCATTGAAGTTAACAACTACCTGATTAGGTAAGTCAATTTTAGTATATTTCTTCAGAGCTATTGTACGTAAATAGTAGGTTTATACAGGCTTATCGTAAAATCTAGGAATATTTAATATAATATACAATATGTAATAGTAGTTTCTAGCAACTAGTGAAATTGACAGTTCCTGCAATTCGTAAAAGCCTATAGAATTTTGCTCGATTCCGATTCGAACAAGTGTAGAACGAGACACTATGCCAAAACGTGCGGTATTTATGTCATCTATTACTTTGTCTATTTCAAATGTAAAATCTCTCAATATGTTTTTATATTTAACCTTGTGCGTTAACGTTATTTAACCAAAGTGTGTTGATAATCTGTCAAATTAATTTTATGAAAAATATGATAATGATCTGCGATAAGATGTAACATATTTGATGTTTGTTAATTAGAAGAATTCCATTTTCTGATTCTGAATTTTTAACTTGGATGTCGCTCGAAACTAACAGTGATATTAGGAATAAAATCCTTGTGGTGCGCGATTAGAGGTTTTAACGTGACCGGTAGCCCGGTTTTATTCGTAATTTTCACGTGTTTTATTTTTCGTGTTAATCGATCTCTCCTTATTCAATTTCATTATGTTTAGAATTTTAGATTTATCTGTAAGGCCATGATGTGCTTTAAAAGGTTCTGTATCAATAGCTGAGTCTATTTGGCGATTATAGAAGTACAGGGAAGTATGAAGACGTGATTTAGGCGAATCTCTGGAAGAAGTTGTACGATATTTCGTAGCAATTGTTTGATGGGGACGCTCGACATCACTGTTACCTGTGTGTGAATTGGGTTTGGTAAAGTGTATTTGTATGCCATGGCAGTGGCGGCTCGTGGCACAATAAGTACCTGAGGCGAAAAATAAGGTAAGACGATTTTCGATACAAACCGAAAATCTTAAAAAAATCAAGCTTGCGGCTGGCTCAAGGTACCATTCAAAATTATGCTGTAACGGAGGTTACTATTTTATTTTGATATGATTTTATTTTTAAAGTTATCTGAAAACGATATGTTTGTTTAGAGTTATATCCATAGTTATCATTATTATTTTTTCGTCGTTGGGAGGTGGAAATCTTCAAAAGATACCGATTTGCTCCTGCTTATCGGCATGTCGGATTTTTACCGACTAAAACCACCTCCGTCTTCTCCAACCAGTCATCCATCACTCTTGGGTTGCACGGTTCATGTGCAATATATTCCCTAAGTGGGGCTAAGATTTGAACAAGGTTTTAATTTTTCTTAATACTAGTAACATTATGGAAGTGTTATAAATGTTGATGCAATTCACAATAAATTCCTTCCAACTTTCAAATTCATAACATGCATTAAAAATTTTATACATACTTTTTCTCAACGTTGAGATGCAAAAATCTTTGCAAGTATGGTCAACGTTCAACATCAAGCAAAAAAAATGAGAAATAAATTGACAACATCTGTATCCTTTTCGATCATTATCGATTAAAAAAACAATTCAAACAATTTTATAAAGGATTATGTAATTTTTTTTTTTACTTAAACGTATACTACTTCTTATGTATTAAATTAATTCGCCTATCTTTTAAGGCAGCATACTTTTCAATTATTAAATCATAAAATTGGCTATTCATTTCAGTTTGTTCTACTAAAAGTTCTTTTTCAATTGACATAATTGACAAAGCAGAAAGCCGCTCTTGAGATATGGTATTTCGCAAATGAGTTTTAACTCGCTTCAAGCGTGAAAAATTTCTTTCAGCCTGCACAGTTGTGACTGGGATAGTTAAAATCAATGTGACGAGTCTATGCACTTCGGAAAATATTCATACCAGCCCGAAATCGTTTAAAAGCTTAAGCATTTCAGACAAACTAATTTCATGAAATTGTGCATCTAGATAAATGGTACTTAACTCGTTTTTCAGACGATCCATGTCAAACATGTTTGGGAAGGTTTTTGTAGCGAACTCATTAAATTAGTAGGAAATTGTTTTGAAAACTCTCTATACTTGGAGGTATTAAATAGTGATATAAACTTCAGTTTGTAAACGTCATCAATCCTTACTTGCCTTGAAAAAGGCAATTCTATCAATGATAACACGATATCATGCAATGGATTCATGCTCTAAATTTTAATCCCAACACTAATCACTTTAAAAAATACGATTATCACACACGAACATCGATCGCACTGTGAAACCGATTTTTGCGTTTTCTTTTCACCTACTATTTTCTTTCCAAATAACAATCAGTGCTGTCAGTGTTGAATTTTGGAAATCGATCAACAACTTTTCATTTCTAGCAAGCATAAAAGTTGCAAACTGAGAGCATTGTTTCGAGCAGAGGCGAACATTTCGTCGCCTCAGTTCTAGCCATAGAAATGAATGGATCGTAGGGCAGCCAATAATACCATTAAAGCTGCGAAACTGAGGCTCCGATGGTTTCGCCTCATGATCAATTTTGTGTATCGGCAAGAAGTAGCGAATGATACATATGGAAAGTTAGAACACTAGTGTGTATGTTACACTGCTATATAAGTACATGTGGGTGTGCAAATTTATTATTTAATGATAAGTTGGGAGCGCACAGTAGCTTGGCGGCTTAGTAAAATATTGAATTATTTATAGTATTAGCAAAAATATAAGGTGAGGCGCCGCCTAAGTTGCCTCATCTGACGAGCCGCCACTGTGCCATGGTCTTTACACAGTTCTTTTATGAAAAAGTTATTAAATTCGTCGTCGACAACGATCAAATTTGGTTTACCTAGATTTGATAGAAAAAATAATACTGCTTCTTTTAATGAAGGTTTAGATTGATCTGTTAAAATAAGGCAAGCTGCATATTTAGAAAATTTATCGATACATGTAGCCACTTTTGGGCGATCGATGATAAAAACGTCTATATTAAAAATTTGGTTTATATCTTCGGGCGATTCCGTAATTTTGAATTTTGGTTTTATTGAAGAAGTCGAGTGTTTTTCTGTATTGCATGGCTCACAATTATTGACGTAGCGTGTTACCAAAGTTTTTAAATCAGGATAGTAAATATGTTGTGAAATTCCTTTAAATGTTTTGTCTATTCCGCCGTGTCCTATTTCTTTTGTATGATACATGTGGATTTGGTAAATCGCTTTCTCCTCTGACTGGAGGTCTTTCAGAATACGGGACACTTTTATCAATTTATAGCAGATATCGAAGGCTTTGTGGAGCTTTAGCTGAAGTTTGTTAAAATAATGATCGTTCAGATCGGAATAAATGGCTATGCTTTTATTAGGAGGCAATTTATCCATTAAATTTTGTACATATTCGTGAAGAAGTAATTCTTCTTCGCGAATTTGGATGCGTGTTTTGTTAATAGGTGGTGGAAAATTTCGATCGGAGAGTATAATTTGAAATTTGAATTTATTGATGTAATCATCCTTCATTGGAATCGGGGTATTTTGGTTTTGCGATTCTGAATGGATAGTACCTGTACCGTTTGCTTCCGAGGGGTGACAAGTAGAGTTTCTTTGCACTTGCGTGGTTTGGGAAGTTCTTGAAATGTTGATTACTTCGGGGAGCTCAGTATTTTGCTCGATGTAAATGTCTAAAATTTCCTGTAAAGTTTGGTCAGGTATATTTCGGGTTATGCTCCGGCATATTGGATTTTCCTGTAAATGAGACTCTTCGTTTACATGTACATCCTTATCTTCCATGAAATTTTTGTTCATACGGGACAAGAAGTCGGCAACTCCATTATTTTTACCCTTGATGTATTTGATATTGAAATCAAACTCGTTAAGTTGCAATTTCCAGCGGATTAGCTTTTGGTTTGGTTCGTTCAAAGAATTAAGCCAAACGAGAGGGCGATGATCTGTTTCCAGATTAAAATGACGACCGTATAGATAATATCTGAAGCTTTTTGTAGCCCAAACTATTGCGAGTAGTTATTTTTCGAGTAATTGATTTCGTGCGAATTTAACGTTCGCGAAGCCTAAGCTGAAGGATGGTTATTTTGAGAAAGCACTGCACCTAACGCATATTGCGAAGCATCCGTTGTCAACGTCAATTCCTTTGAGAAATCTGGGTAACTTAAGACGGGTGGAGTAGTAAGCAGAAGTTTTAATTTAGCGAAAGCTTCAATGTATTCGAAATTATTTACATTAATTTTACCGCCTTTTTTCAAAAATTTTGTCACGGGGACTGTTAGTGCAGAATAGTCTCGGATAAACTTTCTGTGATACCCTATCAAACCCATTAAAGAACGAAGATGTTTAACAGTTTTGGGAATAAAAATATTCTGTAATTTAATAAGTTTATCAGGATTCGGCTTGATTCCGTCCTGTGTTAAAATATGACCCAAAAACTCTGTTTGGTGAGTGAGAAAGTTACATTTATCCGGTTGAATTTTTAGATTAAACTCTCTGAGCTTTCTGAAAATTTTACGAAGTGAGTCCATATGCTCTTCTAATGAAGTGCTGAAAATCAATACATCGTCAAGGTAGACTACGCAAATTTTATTTATGTATTCCTTCAGAACTGAGTTTATCATTCTTTGGAATGTCGCGGGGCATTTTTAAGACTGAAAGGCATTCGCAAATATTCGTAGTGTCCGTTATGTGTCGAGAAAGCTGTCTTTGCTCGATCACTTGGTTTAACTAGAATTTGGTGGAATCCTTTCGCTAGATCGATTGTGGAAAAATAATTAGATTTTCCCAGTTTATCAAATAAATATTCTTTATTAGGTATAGGAAATTTATCATTAATTGTCATATCATTATGTTTACGATAATCTGTAACGAGTCTCCACTTTGTTTGCCCGGAATTGTCTACCTTTTTAGGTACAATCCACAATGGTGCATTATAGGGAGAGTTCGATGGTTGGATTATATTATTTTTCAACACTTTGGCTATTCACCTCTCCACTTCTTTTTGGTGGATTTGAGGTAACCTATATATTTTAGTAAATACAGGTTTATCTGAGGTAGGTTTAATGTTGTGCGTTACAACATTTGTCGAGGTAAATATACCCCCTTTCGTGGTTGGATAAATTTTAAATTGATGAGGCAATTGGTATAAATTACATTTTTCTTCATCATTTAAATGAGAGGTTTTGATGTTTTGGAGTGTATTTGAGCCTCCAATTGTGGGGGAAATTTGATCAACGGAAAGACAAAGACTTTTCGATACCATTTTTGGGTCTTGGTCTTCGGTTATAAAAGGAACTTTGTTACCATTAATTGTAACAAGAACCGTCGTTATTATTAATTACTGATTAAGTAGGGACGAACACATTTTGTCCTAGAATAGCGTCGAATTTGGGGTTTGGTAATCTTGTCAATTTTCATTCAATGTTTGAAGAAGCAAGGTTAAATTCTTTCGGGAAATTGGTAAAACTACCTTTTTTTATTATTTCCAATGAATGCAGGCTACTCAGCCTTATAGGGTTGTCGAGTGTATGCGATTTGGGAAATATATTTTTATTTGAAAGTGAAGTATTGCAACCAGAATCTATTAAACAACGAAGTGTTTTATTTTTGATTGTAATTTTCTTTTGCAGCTAAACTACGGTCTTTATTGTCACCAGAACAAAACGACAAGACGGTCGACAGTTGTGGTTTCGCAAAAATTGACCCTTAAGGGAAATCCACCCGATTTCTAGGTGATAGTGGTACCAAATTAAGCCGGATATATGATTGATGACAATACATTCAGCTCAATATTTTTTCTCAAATGAACTGCGGTCGTCATCGTCATCGTCACCAGAACGGTACGACAAGACGGATGACAGTGCTGGCTGAGCAAAAAATATACTTTTAAGGCAAGTCCGACCGATTTATAGGTGATAGTGGTACCTAAACAAGCCGGATATATAATTGATGAGAATACAATCAGCTCCAATTTTTTTGCAGCTAAACTACGGTATTAAGCGTCACCAGATCGTTAGGACAAGACAAATTGAAATGCTGACTTAGTAAAAAATTTACTGTAAAGGCAAGTTCACCCGAATTCTAGGTGATAGTGGTACCAAAACAAGCCGGATATATAATTGATTAAAATACACTGATCTCAATAATTTTTTCTGCAGCTACACTACAGTCTTTATCGTCACCAGAATGAAACAACAAGACGTCTGACAATGCTGAATTGCCGAAAAATTTACTTTAAAGGCAAGTCCACCCGATTTCTATGTGATAGTGGTATAAAAACAACCGGGATATATAATTGATGAGAATACATTGAGCTCAATAATTGTTTTTGCAGCTAAATTACGGTCTTTATCGTCACCAGACTGAAACGACCAGACGTTTGACAGTGTAGGCTTCGCAAAAAATATAATCTTAAGGCAAGTCCACACGATTACTAGGTGAAAGTGGTACCAACACAAGCCGGATATTAATTGACGAGAATACATTCCGCTTAGTATTTTTTTCCAGCTAAAGCACCGTCTTTATGGTCACCAGATTGGTAAAATAAAACAAATGATAGCGCTGGCTTGGCAAAAAAATACTCTTAAGGCAAGTCGACCCGATTTCTAGGTGAGAGTGGTACCAATACAAGCTGGATATAAAATTGATGCGAATACATTCAGCCCAATATTTTTTTCAGCTAATCGACGGTCTTTGTCGTCACCAGATCGTTACGGCAAGACGGTTGACAGTACTGGCGTGGCGAAAAATATACTTTTGAGGCAAGTCCACCCGAATTCTAGGTGATAGTGGTACCTAAACAAGCCGGATATATAATTGTTGGGAAAACATTGAGCTTAATATTTTTTTTGCAGCTAAACTACAGTCTTTATCGTCACGAGATTAGTAGGAAAACACGACTTACAGTGCTGATTTGGTATAAAATATATTTTAAAGGCAAGCCCACCCGATTTCTAGGTGATAGTGGTACAAAAACAAGCGGGATATATAATTGATGAGAATACATTGAGCTCAATATTTTTTATGCAGCTAAATCACGGCCTTTGTCAACACCACACTGAAACCACAAGACGGTCGACAATGTAGGCTTGGCGAAAAAAATACTCTAACGGCAAGTCCACCCGATTTCAAGGTGAAAGTGGTACCAAAACAAGCCGGATATATAATTGACGAGAATACATTAAGCTCAATATTTTTTTGCAGCTAAACTGCGGTCTTTATTGTCACCAAAACGATACAAAAAGACGGTTGACAGTGCTGAATTGGTGAAAAAAGTACCCTTAAGGCAAGTCCACTCGATTTCTATGTGAGAGTGGTACAAAAACAAGCCGAATATATAATTGGCGAGAATATATTCAGCTCTTTATTTTTTTTGCAGCTAAACTGCGCTCTTTATTGTCACCAAAACGATACAGAAAGACGGTTGACAGTGCTGAATTTGTGAAAATAATGCCTTTAAGTCAATTCCACCCGATTTCTAGGTGATAGTGGTACCAGTACAAGCCGGATATAAAATTGATGAGAATACATTCAGCCCAATATTTTCTTCTCAGCTAAACTACGGTCTTTATTGTCTTAAGAACGGTACGACAAGACGGTCGACAGTGCTGACTTGGCAAAAGATATACTTTAAAGGCAAGGCCATGCGGTCTCTAGGTGATAGTGGCACAAAAACAAGCCGGATATATGATTGGTGAGAATACATACAGCTCAATATTTTTTTTTCAGCTCAAATAAAGTCTTTATCGTTACAATTTGAAACGACAAGACGGCTGACAGTACTTACTTGGCAAAAAACACTCTTAAGGCAAGTCCACCCGATTTTTAGTTGATAGTGGTACCAATACAAGCCGGATATAAAATTGATGAGAATACATTCAGCCCAATATTTTTTCAGCTAATCCACGGTCTTTATCGTCACCACATCGGTACGACAAGATGGTTGACAAAGCTGGCTTGGCAAAAAATTTACTCTTCAGGCAAGTCCACCCGATTTCTAGGTGATAGTGGTACCAAATCAAGCCGGATATAAAATTGATGAGAATACATTCAGCCCAATATTTTTTTTCAGCTAAACTACGGTCTTGATTGTCTTAAAAACGTTACGACAAGACGGTCGACAGTGCTGACTTGGCAAACAAGATACCTTAGAGGCAAGGCCATACGGATTTTAGGTGATAGGGGCACAAAAACAAGCAGGATATATGATTGGTGAGAATACATGCAGCTCAATATTTTTTTTCTGCTAAATTATGGTCTTTATCGTCACAAGTTGGAACAACAAGACGGCTGACAGTGCTGGCTGGGTGAAAAATATACACTTGAGGGAAGTTCTCCCGATTTCTAGGTGAGAGTGGTACCAAAACAAACCGGATATATAACTGACGAGAATACATTCAGCTCAATATTTTTTTTGCATTCAAGTTGCGGTCTTTATTGTCATCAAAACAATACAAAAAGACGGTTGACAGTGCTGAATTGGTGAAAAAAATACCGTTAAGGCAAGCCTCCCCCGCCCCAATTTTAGGTGATAGTGGTACCAATACAAGCCGGATATAAAATTTATGAGAATACATTCAGCCCAATATTTTCTTTTCAGCTAAACTAAAGTCCTTATCGTCACCAGATCGGTACGACAAGACGGTCGACGGTGATGATTTGGCAAAAAAATATACTTTAAAGGCAAGGCCATACGGATTCTAGGTGATAGTGGCACAAAAACAAGCCGGATATATGATTGGTGAGAATACATGCAGCCCATTTTTTTTCAGCTAAATTATAGTCTTTATCGTTACAGGTTGGTATGACAAGACGGCTGAAAGTGCTCGCTTGGCGAAAGTATATTCTTATCGCAAGTCGAACCGATTTCTAGGTGATAGTGGTACCAATACAAGCCGGTTATAAAATTGATGAGAATACATTCAGCCCAATATTTTTTTTTCAGCTAAACTACGGTCTTTGTCGTCACCACATCGGTACGACAAGACGGTTGACAGTGCTGGCTTGGCGAAAAGTATACTCGTGACGCAAGTCATCCCAAATTCTAGTTGATAGTGGAACCAAAATAAGCCGGATACATAATTGATGAAAATACATTGTGCTCAATAATTTTTTCTGCAGCTAAACTACAGTCTTTATCGTCACGAGATTGGTAGGACAAGACGGCTTACAGTGCTGGCTTAGTGAAAAATATACTGTTAAGGCAAGACCACCCGATTTCCAGATTGGTACGACAAGACGGTTGACAGTGCTGGCTTGGCGAAAAATATACCCTAACGGCAAGTCCACCCGATTTCAAGGTGAAAGTGGTAGCAAAACAAGCCGGATATATAATTGACGAGAATACATTCAGCTCAATATTTTTTTGCAGCTAAACTGCGGTCTTTATTGTCACCAAAACGATACGAAAAGACGGTTGACAGTGCTGAATTGGTGAAAAAAATACCCTTAAGGCAAGTCCACTCGATTTCTAGGTGAGAGTTGTACCAAAACAAGCCGGATATATAATTGGCGAGCATACATTCAGCTCAATACTTTTTTTGCAGCTAAACTGCGGTCTTTATTGTCATCAAAACGATACAAAAAGACGGTTGACAGTGCTGAATTTGTGGAAATAATGCCCTTAAGGCAATTCCACCCGATTTCTAGGTGATAGTGGTACCAATACAAGCCGGATATAAATTACATGAGAAAACATTAAGCCCAATAATTTTTTCAGCTAAATCACGGTCTTTATCGTCACCAGATTGGTACAACAAGACGGCTGAAAATGCTGACTTGGCGAAAATAGACTGTTGAGGCAAGTCCACACGATTCCTAGGTGATTGTGGTACAAAAACAAGCCGGATATATAACTGATGAGAATACTTTGAGCTCAAAATTTTTTCAAGCTAAATTATGGTTTTCATCGTGACAACTTGCTACGACAAGTAAGTTGACAGTGCTTTCTTGGCAAAAAAATACTCTTAAGGCAAGTCCACTCGATTTCTAGGTGATAGTGGTACCAATACAAGCCGGATATAAAATTGATGAGAAAACGTTAAGCCCAAAAATTTTTTCAGCTAAATCACGGTCTTTATCGTCACCAGATCGGTACAGCAAGACGGCTGACAATGTTTGCTTCGCGAAAAATAGACTCTTGAGGCAAGTCCACACGACTTCTAGGTGATTGTGGTACAAAAACAAGCCGGATAAATAACTGATGAGAATACATTGAGCTCAAAAAATTTTTCCAGCTAAACCACGGTCTTTATTTTCACCAGAACGGTACGACAAGACGTTCGGCAGTGCTGACTTGGCAAAAAATATACGTTAACGGCAAAGCCATACGATTTTTAGGTGATAGTGGCACCAAACCAAGCAGGATATATGATTGATGAGAATACATGCAGCCCAATATTTTTTTCCCAGCTAAACTATGATATTTTTCGTTTACAGATTGGTACGACAAGACGGTTGACAGTGCTGACTTGGCAAAAGATATACTTGAAAGGCAAGGCCATGCGGTCTCTAGGTGATAGTGGCACAAAAACAAGCCGGATATATGATTGGTGAGAATACATACAGCTCAATATTTTTTTTTCAGCTCAAATAAAGTCTTTATCATTACAATTTGAAACGACAAGACGGTTGACAGTACTTACTTGGCAAAAACACTCTTAAGGCAAGTCCACCCGATTTTTAGTTGATAGTGGTGTTAAGAATTGATCTAAGTTAAGAAATAGTCTAATTGATTTGCTAAGAGTTAACCCAATTGATCATTAATATCATTTGACTCTCAAAGTGTAATTACTTACATTTTTGGTCCGTCGAGCCGGATTGTTTTTCTTTGTTGTAATTTGTGAATTTTTATAAGCTCCACCAGTATAAAGTGCTTTAATTGCATTTTTGGTGCAGCAAAAACTCCAAGTTCCAACGATATAAAGGAAAACATATCCTAACGAATTCAGAAGACATTGTTGGAGCACTTTTGGATTACATTTATTGGAGTACCTGCTTGGTTATCAGCTGTCGAAACAATCACCACGTGAGACGATGGCTACAAGTATCAAGCAGAAGGACAATTTTGAAGGCATCTCTCGAGCAAAGCGAAATTACTACAAGGACAGTAAGGAGCGATACTGTTATGCATATTTTCAAACCAGAATACAGAGGCTGGACGAGATTTGGGCATCGTGTACCGAGCTACACCTCGAGATGGTGGAAGACCTGCAGCAAACAGCTGATGCACGAAAGAAGTACATGATTGAGTTCGAGGAAGCTGAGCAGACGTATCTGGATCTAATGACTGAGTTCAAAACGAAACTCAGCTCATTTGAAGTTTCGAAGCCTAAAGATGAGAAGAGTCAGGCTGACTTTAGACAAGCGAGTCAAGTCCGACTCAAAAGAATAACTCTTCCTAAGTTCGATGGAAGTTATGATAATTGGCGGGCATTCATTGATTTGTTCAACTCCATGGTTGACAAGAATGAATCTCTTACCCCAGTGGAGCGCATGCAGTACCTAAAGACGCATCTGGTTGGAGAAACAGCCAGAGTCATACAACATCTGGAAATTAACCAAACCAACTACAGGGCTGCCAAAAAATTGCTCCAGAATCGCTTCGAAAACAAGCGTGCTATAGCTTGGACTTATTTAAATAAGTTCTACAGTCTTCCAGCATCAAAAGAAGAACGTGACACTTCTATCAAAAGATTGATTGACACCACCTCAGAATTTCTCGCCAACATAGAAAGCATTGGATGTGAGGTCAATCAGCGTGATATATTGGTTAAATATACCTTAACTCAAAAATTAGACCAGGAATCTAGACGACTATGGGAGACATCTTTAGGATCGTCAGTTGAGATTCCTACCTTGGCAACATCCATGGAATTCTTAACCAGTCGTTTTAGAACTCTGGAAGCTTTATCTGTTCCCAGGAGCAACACAAGGTCGAAGCATTCATTGCAAATGAGCGAGTTGCGTGCAGTTGCTGCAATCAGAACCATTTAATTTTCCAATGTGACAAATTCAAGAGATTTGACATTCAACAGCGAAAGGACTTTGTGCGGAAAGGGAATATGTGCTTCAACTGCCTTCGCAAGGGGCACACAGTTAACAAGTGCTCATCAAAATCACGATGCCAATCGTGCAACAAAGGCCATCACACATTGTTGCACACAACCCAAAAACAAGGATGGTTATCCGCAGCTGCAGAGCCCTTCACGAAACCAACTAGCACATTGCTAGCTAAAGGAAACACTTCAGCTCAAGTGATTTTGTTAGCTACGGCGCAAATTAACGTGGAAGATGCAACTGGAAGATTGATAAAACTTCGTGCATTAATAGATTCTGGGTCACAGAGAAGTTTCATAACTGAGGCGGCAGCGCAACTTTTGAGTCTCAAGAGACAATTTGCGAAATTGAATATATGCGGTATTGAAGCAAATGCTGCGGTGCAAACTAGAGGTTCAATATCATTATCGATAAAAATTAAAGATGGAACCTTTATTGGTGTGACAGTCTTTGTAATACCAAACATAACAAACAATTGTCCTCCAGTTGAAATCAAGGGAAATCTTCCGCGAGCGTTGCATATCAAAGATTTAGCAGATCCATCTTATGGAGCACCTGGGCGCATCGATATTCTGCTTGGAGCAGATATTTACGGCACTTTAATGCTAGAAGGATCGATTAGTGGTTCACCATGTGGAATCAACACTAAACTCGGATGGGTGTTACTAGGACCCACATCTAACACAAACAGGCAATCGTCACTAACAACATTAGTGGCAACAGACGACAAAACCGACGAGAGTCTGAAGAAATTTTGGGAGATTGAGGATATACCTTCCAAACCACCTCTCACAGCAGACGAAGAGGCTGTAAATGAATGGTATCAAAAAACCACTAGACGTGATAAATCGGGAAGGTACATTGTTCGACTCCCATTCCGAGAAGGCACTCGTCCTGGAAAGGAACTGGCAAATTCCAAACAAATAACACATCTTCAGTTCTCACAATTGGAGAAAAGGCTAGCACGAAATGACAAATTACGAGAAGAGTACTGTGCTTTCATGGACGATTATTTGCTGGAAAAACACATGGTAGAAGTTTGCCCAAAAAATATAAATGCTGTGGCTGGTTATTATATCCCACATCATGCGGTTATTAAAAGGGATAGCACAACTACCAAGCTCAGGGTAGTCTTCAACGCTTCTCAGCAAGTTACGACAGGTAAATCTCTGAATGACATGCTCCTCCCTGGGCCTTCTGTCCAAAACAATATTGTAGACATATTGATGAAGTGGCGAGTGCATAAGTACGTAGTGGTCGCTGATATCGAAAAAATGTATCGGCAGGTGATCATAAGTGACCAAGACCAACACTACCAACGTATACTGTGGCGAAAACATCCCTCCCAGTCACTTAAACACTACCAACTTACAACAGTAACGTATGGAATGGCTTGTGCACCTTATCTGGCTATAAGAACGCTTCATCAACTTGCACATGATGAAAACATCAATTTTCCAAGAGCATGTCAAACTATAATGGACGATTTTTATGTAGACGATGTATTAACTGGAGGAAGGACAATCAAGGAAGTCGAACAGATACAGAAAGAACTAATAATGGTACTCGAGAAAGGAGGCTTCAACTTGCGGAAGTGGTCTGCAAATCATGAAATATTACTTGATTCAATCCCACCTGAAAGTCGAGAAACGCACTCACCGTTAAGCATAAACGTGACTAACGACGTCAAAACATTGGGATTACGGTGGCATCCTGCAAAAGATGCATTTTCATTTAAAGTGACGTTGGATGCTCTTCCTAACGTTCCTATCACAAAACGGCAGCTGCTATCTGACATATCAAAGCTATTTGACCCTATTGGATGGTTGCAACCTTGTATCGTCCTAGGCAAGGCAATAATTCAACAACTATGGCTTTAAAAGACAGGGTAGGATGAACCTATACCAGATGATTTATGGATTCAATGGCAACAGTTTCGCGCCCAATTACCCATAATACAAAATATTTCTATACCCCGATGGATACGCTATGAGAAGGGGGATGTGGTACAGATACACGGATTCTGCGACGCATCAACGGTAGCATAGGCAGCAACTATTTATTTTCGCATTCAACATGCTGATGGCGGAACATCAACTACATTAGCAACCTCCAAATCTAAAATTGCTCCGTTAAAAATAGAGTCCATTCCCAGATTGGAGTTATGTGGAGCCGTATTGCTAAGCAATTTAATGAAATCCACAATGCTGACTCACGGATGGGTAGATGTCCCATGCTTTTATTGGACTGACTCTACTATTGTCCTCCATTGGCTACAGAGTCCACCTGCCAGGTGGAAGCCTTTCGTCGCCAATCGTGTTAGTCAAATCCAAGCAACCTCGAAAATTAGTATGTGGGGTCATGTGGGGACTGCAAACAATCCTGCTGACATAGCATCACGAGGAGTTATGCCACAAGCCTTATACAGTAGTCACATGTGGTGGAATGGACCAAACTGGCTAAGTGAAGAGTTAAGAAATTGGCCAAAGACATCGTTCTGCGTTAACACAGCAATGGCACATCTGGAGTTACGAACTAGCAAACCATGCTTGCTAACGCATGTCAGGGAAACCAAGTTGGACTTATCCGAAAATTTCTCATCATTTACAAGATTGATAAGAGTCATCGCCTACTGTAGACGGTGGAAAACCAAATCAAGAAGCTCGTTTCTGACCACTGAAGAACTACGAGAAGCTCAGAACAGGTGTGTGTTTCAAGCTCAACAGTTGTCTTTTCCCAACGAATTCAAACAACTCAAAGACGGCAAAGGTTTGCCAAAAACAAGCTCTTTAATAAGATTGACTCCATTTATTGATGACGACGGGCTGCTCAAGGTTGGTGGGAGAATACAAAACAGCCAAGTATGTCAAGCCACGAAGCATCCAATCATCTTATCCAGAGGACATCTTGCAAATTTGGTGATAAAACATTATCACCATCTTACTCTGCATGGAGGTCATCAATTAGTTCTCGCTACAATACGCGAAACCTATTGGATTATCAACTGCCCAACAGCAGTAAAGACACATATAAGAAAAGGTCTCACGTGTTTCAGAGTTAACGCCAGGCCTGGTCATCAACTGATGGGTATGCTGCCCAAGGAAAGAGTTCAGCCAGGAAAACCGTTTGCTGAGACAGGCCTGGACTATGCAGGGCCAATAACTATTAAATGGAGTAGCGGAAGGGGTACTAAAACGACGAAAGCTTATATTGCAGTCTTCGTATGTCTATCTACAAAAGCCATTCATCTTGAGCTTGCCAGTGACCTATCCGCAAAAACATGCATAGCTGCTATACGGAGGTTCATAGCTAGAAGAGGCATGTGCTCTACTATCATGAGTGACAACGGAACAAACTTTGTGGGCTCTAACAAAATTCTGCAGAATGCTGCAAAAAGGATGATTTTGGAAGCGCAAGGAACATTAGCTGTAAACAACGTCAATTGGAAATTTATTCCCCCAAGATCACCTCATTTCGGAGGCATCTGGGAGGCAGCTGTTTAATCTACAAAACGTCATCTTATTAAGGTCATTGGCGAACATCTTTTGAATGTAGAAGAAATGTACACACTTTTGGCTCAAGTCGAAGCTTGTCTGAATTCCAGACCCTTAACACCAATCAGTGACGACCCCAATGATCTTAGCGCCTTAACACCTGGCCACTTTCTAACCGGGAATAACCTTTTTGAGCTACCCAACGATGAAAGTGAAAGTAATGTCACCCGAAAGTGGCAGCTAGTGCAAAGGCTTAAACGGCAATTCTGGCAAAGATGGAGCTTAGAATACCTAACTAAGCTACAAGAGAGAGCAAAATGGTTCAGTGAGCGCCCTAACATACAGGTTGGTGATCTGGTTCTAATCAAATTAGATAACTTCAAGCCAACAAAGTGGCCACTAGGAAGAATTACTGCTGTGCATCCAGGAAGAGATGATTTGGTTCGAGCCGTAACACTAAAAACCAAAGACAAGGAAACTGACCGTGCAGTCACTGAAATATGTCCACTTCCTACCAATGAGCGAATAACGACAGCAACTGACGTATTGCACTTGCAAACCAGAACCAATAACAACAACATAGGCGCATCACAACTAGGCAAATTTAATGATCCCGCCGGCGGGGTGCGTTGGCACTCAACGTGTTAAGAACCAATGGTTCTTGGCGGCCAGAATGTTAAGAATTGATCTAAGTTAAGAAAAAGTCTAATTGATTTGCTACGAGTTAACACAATTGATCATTAATTGTCTACTTTAAATAAGCATAAATCTAACGTAATTTTCTGACATACTGATTATGCTCTATGATTTTAGATTGTTTACCTCTCAAATTGGATACTTTTTATATTGTTCACTATGCTTAGTTCACTCTGTTATTTCATATAGCAGTAAATTGTATCAAATCGACCAGCCTACTATGCAGGTTCTGATTTGTATAAATTAGCCTGATGAACTCGAATAAATTTAGTTATCATTTGACTCTCAAAGTGTAATTACTTACAAGTGGTACCAATACAAGCCAGATATAAAATTGATGAGAATACATTCAGCCCAATATTTTTTCAGCTAATCCACGGTCTTTATCGTCACCACATTGAAACAACAAAACGGTTGACAGTGCTGGCTTGCCGAAAGATTTACTCTTGAGGCAAGTCCACCCGACTTCTAGGTGATAGTGGTACCAATACAAGCCGGATATAAAATTGATGAGAATACATTCAGCGCAATATTTTATTTTCAGCTGAACTACGGTCTTTATTGTCTTTAGGATGGTACGAAAAGACGGTCGACAGTGCTGACTTGGCAAAAGATATACTTTAAAGGCAAGGCCATGCGGTCTCTAGGTGATAGTGGCACAAAAACAAGCCGGATATATGATTGATGAGAATACATACAGCTCAATATTTTTTTTTCAGCTCAAATAAAGTCTTTATCGTTACAATTTGAAACGACAAGACGGTTGATAGTACTTACTTGGCAAAAAATACTCTTAAGGCAGGTTCACCCGGTTTTTATGTGATAGTGGTACCAATACAAGCCGGATATAAAATTGATGAGAATACATTCAGCCCAATATTTTTTCAGCTAATCCACGGTCTTTATCGTCACCACATCGGTACGACAAGACGATTGACAGTGCTGACTTGGCAAAAAATTTACTCTTGAGGCGAGTCCACCCGATTTCTAGGTGATAGTGGTACCAATACAAGCCGGATATAAAATTGATGAGAATACTGAAATAAGTTTGGTTTAATGGGGCCATAATGATTTTTAAGAGGAGGAGGGGGAACTCACCTAATTATCGGCGTCTAGCGCCAAAGCTGATGGCAAGCGTGAGCTGCCTATATTTCTACCACAGCGCAAGCGCCACAAAGAACAATCAAAAGAAAAAGGGTGCCGATGTTGGCAGTCCAAATTCTCTACTTTGAATGTTGATTTATTCGTGGATTATCATTTCTTTTATACTAAAATATTGCTTATGTATAACTTACTAACTAATCAAATATTATTTAAATATTCCTGACCTAAATGTATTTTCAATATTTTCCCATGGTAAAAAAATGCAATTGCAAGCAATAAAGTGTGGTTTATTGGCTTGAAGAACCTTACTGCAGATGTAAGCAATAAAATGCCATCAACCCACATTTGTTTTCATTGTTATGCCATGCTGAACCCGTCCGCAGTGCACATTGTTGGTCTTCAATTGTTTTGCTGAGTCGCTCTAATTTCATTGTTTGTAATTGGACTCGGGATAAACGCAACAAAGCCTGACTCACAATTGTTTTGACTCGTGCCTGGCTATCAGATGGCAATGCATGAATATTGATTTGTTTGTTGTGGCTTGTATTACACTACAATACATTCAGCCCAATATTTTCTTTTCAGCTAAACTACGGTCTTTATTGTCTTAAGGATGGTACGACAAGACGGTTGACAGTGCTTACTTTGCTAAAAAGTTACTTTAAAGGCAAGGCCATACGGATTCTAGGTGATAGTGGCACAAAAACAAGCCGGATATATGATTGGTGAGAATACATGCAGCTCAATATTTTTTTTTCAGCTCAAATAAAGTCTTCATCGTCACAAGTTGGTACGAAAAGACGGTTGACAGTGCTGGCTTGGCGAAAAATATACTCTTGTGGCAAGTCCATCCGAATTCTAGGTGAGAGTGGTACCAAAACAAGCCGGATATATAATTGACGAGAATACATTCAGCTCAATATTTTTTTTGCATTCAAATTGCGGTCTTTATTGTCATCAAAACGAAACAAAAAGACGGCTGACAGCGCTGAATTGGTGAAAAAAATACCCTTAAGGCAAGCACCCCCAATTTTAGGTGATGGTGGTACCAATACAAGCCGGATATAAAATTTATGAGAATACATTCAGCCCAATATTTTCTTTTCAGCTAAACTAAAGTCCTTATCGTCACCAGATCGGTACGACAAGACGGTCGACAGTGCTGATTTGGCAAAAAAATATACATATACATAAAAATATATATATAAATATATCCGATTTACAGGTGATTGTGGTACCAATACAAGCCGGATATAAAATTGATGAGAATACATTCAGCCCAATATTTTCTTTTCAGATAAACTACGGTCTTTATTGTCTTAAGAACGTTACGACAAAACGGTCGACAGTGCTGACTTGGCATAAAATATACTTTAAAGGCAAGGCCATACGGATTTTAGGTGATAGTGGCACAAAAGCAAGCCAGATATATAATTGTTAAGAATACTTTGAGCTTAAAATTTTTTTTGCAGCTAAACTGCAGTCTTTATCGTCACGAAGTTGGTAGGACAAGACGGCTCACAGTACTGGCTTGGCGAAAAATATACGTTTAAGGCAAGTCCACCCGATTCCAAGATTGGTACGACAAGATGGTTGAAGGTGTTGGCTTGGGGAAAAATATAATCTTAAGGCAAGTCCACACGATTTCTAGGTGATTGTGGTACAAAAACAAACCGGATATATAATTGATGAGAATACATTGAGCTCAAAATTATTTTTCAGCTAAACTACGGTCTTTATTGTCATCAGATTGCTACGACAAGACGGTTGAGAGTGCTATCTTGTCGTAAAATACACTTTCAAGGCAAGTACGCACGATTTCTAGGTGATAGTGGTACCAAAACAAGCCGGATATATAATTGATGAGAAGCATTCAGCTCAATATTTTTTTTCAGCTAAACTATGGTCTTTTTCGTCACCAGACTGTAACGACAAGACGGATGGCAGTGCTGGCTTGGCAAAAAATATACTCTCAAGGCAAGTCCACACGATTCCTAGGTGATAGTGGTAACAATACAAGCCAGATATAAAATTGATGAGAATACATTCAGATCAATATTTTTTTCCGCTAAACCACGGTCTTTATCGTCACCAGATCGAAACGACAAGACGGTTCACAGTTGTGGCTTTCATTTTTCGGATCCTGTTTTAAATAAATAAATTGATGATTTCGAATAGAATCGAGCGCTTTTGCACGAATCCTTTGAAATTCAGGAATTTTTATTTTTGGATCCCTTAATAAATAAATAAAGTGATGATTTTGAATAAAATCAAGAGCTTTTGCATGGAGCCTTTGAGCGATTTGAACATTTTTTCAAAAATTCTAATTTTTCGGATCTTTTTTCAAATAAATAAATTGATGTTTGTTTGAATCGAGAGTATTTGCATGGAGCCTTTGAGCGATTTGAAATTTTTTCGGGAAATTTCATTTCCGGATCCTTTTTTAAATAAATAAATTGATGATTTTGAATAGAATCGGGAGCTTTTGCATGGAGCCTTTGAGCAATTTGAATTTTTTTTTCAAGAATTCTTATTTTTCGGATCCTACTTTAAATAAATAATTCGACAGCTTTTAAATAAATTGATGATTTTGAATAGAATCGAGATTTTTTGCATGGAGCCTTTGAGCGATTTGAATTTTTTTTGTGAATTTTCATTTTCGGGATCCGTTTTTAAATCAATAAATTGATGATTTTGAATACAATCGAGAGCTTTTACATGGAGCCTTTGAGCGATTTGAAAATTTGCCAAGAGTTGTCGTTTTTCGGATCCTTTTTTAAACAAATAAATTGTTGTTTTTGAATAGAATCCAGAACTTTTGAGCGATTGGAAATTTTTTCAAGAATTTTCATTTTTCGGATCCTTTTTAAATAAATAAATTGATGATTTTGAATAGAATCGAGAGCTTTTCCATGGAGCCTTTGAGCGATTTGAATTTTTTTCGGGAATTTTTATTTTCTGGATCCTTTTATAAATAAATAAATTGATTATTTTGAATAGGATCGGGAGCTTTTGCATGGAGCTTTTGAGCGATTTGAAATTTTTTTCAAAGAATTCTTATTTTTCGGAACTTGCTAAAATATATAAATCCATGTTTTTTAAAAGAATCGACAGCTTTTGCAAGAAGCCTTTGAGCGATTTGAAAGTTTTTCAAGAATTTTTATTTTTCGGATCCTTTTGTAAATAAATTAATTGATGACTTCGAATAGAATCGGGAGCTTTTGCATGGAGCCTTTGAGCGATTTGAAATTTTTTTCAAGAATTCTTATTATTCGGATCCTACTTTAAATAAATAAATTGATGTTTTTGAATAAAATCCAGAGCTTTTGCATGGAGTCTGTGAGCGATTTGAACATTTTTTCAAGAATTCTAGTTTTTCGGATCCTTTTTTAAATAAATAAATTGATGTTTTTGAATAGAATCCAGAGCTTTCGCATGGAGCCTTTGAGCGATTTGAATTTTTTTGGGAAATTTTATTTTACGGATCCTTTTTAAATAAATAAATTGACTATTTTGAATAGAATCGGGAAATTTTGCATGGAGCCTTTGTGCTATTTGAAATTTTTTTCAAGAATTCTTATTTTTCGGATCCTTCTTTAAATAAATAAATTGATGTTTTTCAATAGATTCGACAGCTTTTGCAAGAAGCATTTGAGCGATTGAAAATATTTTTAAGAATTTTTATTTTTCGGATCCTTTTTAAATAAATAAATTGATTATTTTGAAAAGAATCGGGAGCTTTTGCATGGGACCTTTAAGCGATTTGAAATTTTTTTCAAGTATTCTTATTTTTCGGAACCTTGTTTAAATAAATAAATTGATGTTTTTTAAAAGAATCGACAGCTTTTTCAAGACGCCTTTGAGCGACTGGAAATTTTTTCAATAATTTTCATTTGTCGGATGCTTTTTAAATAAATAAATGGATGATTTTGAATAGAATCGAGAGTATTTGCATGGAGCCTTTGAGTGATTTGAAATTTTTTCGGGAAATTTTATTTCTGGATACTTTTTTAAATAAATAAATTGATGATTTTGAATAGAATCGGGAGCTTTTGCATGGAGCCTTTGAGCAATTTTAAATTTTTTTCAAGAATTCTTATTTTTCGGATCCTTCTTTAAATAAAGAAATTGATGCTTTTGAATAGAATCGACAGCTTTTACAAAAAGCCTTTGAGCGATTGAAAGTTTTTTCAAGAATTTTCATCTTTCGGATCCTCTTGTAAATAAATAAATTGCTGATTTTGAATAGAATCGAGAGCTTGTGCATGGAGCCTCTGAGCGATTTCAAAAATTTTTCAAAAATTTTCATCTTTCGGATCCTCTTGTAAATAAATAAATTAATGATTTTGAATAGAATCGAGAGCTTGTACATGGAGCCTTTGAGCGATTTCAAAAAATTTTGAAAAATTTTCATCTTTCGGATCCTCTTGTAAATAAATAAATTGATGATTTTGAATAGAATCCAGAGCTTTTGCATGGAGCCTTTGAGCGATTTGAAATTTTTTTCAAGAATTCTTATTATTCGGATCCTACTTTAAATAAATAAATTGATGTTTTTGAATAAAATCCAGAGATTTTGCATGGAGAATGTGAGCGATTTGAACATTTTTTCAAGAATTCTAGTTTTTCGGATCCTTTTTTAAATAAATAAATTGATGTTTTTGAATAGAATCCAGAGCTTTCGCATGGAGCCTTTGAGCGATTTCAAAAAAATTTCAAAAATTTTCATCTTTCGGATCCTCTTGTAAATAAATAAATTGATAATTTTGATTAGAATCAAGAGCTTGTCCATGGAAACTTTGAGCGATTTCAAATTTTTTTCAAAAATTTTCATCTTTCGGATCCTCTTGTAAATAAATAAATTAATGATTTTGAATAGAATCGAGAGCTTGTGCATGGAGCCTTTGAGCGATTTCAAAAAAAATTCAAAAATTTTCATCTTTCGGATCCTCTTGTAAATAAATAAATTGATGATTTTGAATAGAATCCAGAGCTTTTGCATGGAGCCTTTGAGCGATTTGAAATTTTTTGAGGAATTTTTATTTTTGGATCCTTTTTTAAATAAATAAATTGATTATTTTGCAAAGAATCGAGAGCTTTTGCATCGAGCCTTTGAGTGATTTAAATTTTTTTCAAGAATTCTTATTTTTTGGATCCTTTTTTGAATAAATTAAGTTATGTTTTTTTAGAATCCAGAGCTTTTCAATGGAGCCTCTGAGCGGTTTGAAAACATTTTCAAGAATTTTCATTTTCCTGATCCTTTTTTAAATAAATAAATTGATGATTTTGAATAGAATCGAGAGCTTTTGCATGGAGCTTTTGAGCGATTTGAAAATTTTTCAAGAATTTTCATTTTTCGAATCCTTTTTTAAATAAATAAATTGTTATTTTTGAATAGAATCCAGAGCCTTTGAGCGATTTGAAAATTTTTCAAGAATTTTCATTTTTCGGATCCTTTTTTTAAATAAATAAATTGATGTTTTTGAATAAAATCCAGAGCTTTTGCATGGAACCTTTGAGCGATTGGAACAGTTTTTGAAGAATTTTACTTTTCGGATCTTTTTTTAAATAAATAAATTGATGTGTTTGAATAGAATCGACAGCTTTTGCAAGAAGCCTTTGAGCGATTTGAAAATTTTTCAAGAATTTTTATTTTTCGGATCCTTTTGTAAATAAATTAATTGATGACTTCGAATAGAATCGGGAGCTTTTGCATGGAGCCTTTGAGCGATTTGAAATTTTTTTCAAGAATTCTTATTATTCGGATCCTACTTTAAATAAATAAATTGATGTTTTTGAATAAAATCCAGAGCTTTTGCATGGAGCCTGTGAGCGATTTGAACATTTTTTCAAGAATTCTAGTTTTTCGGATCCTTTTTTAAATAAATAAATTGATGTTTTTGAATAGAATCCAGAGCTTTCGCATGGAGCCTTTGAGCGATTTGAATTTTCTTTGGGAATTTTTATTTTACGGATCCCTTTTTAAATAAATAAATTGACTATTTTGCAAAGAATCGAGAGCTTTTGCATCGAGCCTTTGAGTGATTTAAATTTATTTCAAGAATTCTTATTTTTTGAATCCTTTTTTAAATAAATTAAATTATGTTTTTTTAGAATCCAGAGCTTTTCAATGGAGCCTCTGAGCGGTTTGAAAACATTTTCAAGAATTTTCATTTTCATGATCCTTTTTTAAATAAATAAATTGTTGATTTTGAATAGAATCGGGAGCTTTTGCATGGAGCCTTTGAGCGATTTTAAATTTTTTTCAAGAATTCTTATTTTTCGAATCCTTCTTTAAATAAATAAATTGATGTTTTTGAATAGAATCGACAGCTTTTACAAAAAGCCTTTGAGCGATTGGAAGTTTTTTCAAGAATTTTCATCTTTCGGATCCTCTTGTAAATAAATAAATTGCTGATTTTGAATAGAATCGAGAGCTTGTGCATGGAGCCTCTGAGCGATTTCAAAAAAATTTCAAAAATTTTCATCTTTCGGATCCTCTTGTAAATAAATAATTTGATGATTTTGAATAGAATCGAGAGCTTGTCCATGGAAACTTTGAGCGATTTCAAATTTTTTTCAAAAATTTTCATCTTTCGGATCCTCTTGTAAATAAATAAATTAATGATTTTGAATAGAATCGAGAGCTTGTGCATGGAGCCTTTGAGCGATTTCAAAAAGTTTTCAAAAAATTTTCATCTTACGGATCCTCTTGTAAATAAATAAATTGATGATTTTGAATAGGATCCAGAGATTTTGCATGGAGCCTTTGAGCGATTTGAAATTTTTTCAGGAATTTTTATTTTTGGATCCTTTTTTAAATAAATTAATTGATTATTTTGCAAAGAATCGAGAGCTTTTGCATCGAGCCTTTGAGTGATTTAAATTTTTTTCAAGAATTCTTATTTTTTGGATCCTTTTTTGAATAAATTAAGTTATGTTTTTTTAGAATCCAGAGCTTTTCAATCGAGCCTCTGAGCGGTTTGAAAACATTTTCAAGAATTTTCATTTTCCTGATCCTTTTTTAAATAAATAAATTGATGATTTTGAATAGAATCGAGAGCTTTTGCATGGAGCCTTTGAGCGATTTGAAAATTTTCCAAGAATTTTCATTTTTCGAATCTTTTTTAGATAAATAAATTGTTGTTTTTGAATAGAATCCAGAGCCTTTGAGCGATTTGAAAATTTTTCAAGAATTTTCATTTTTCGGATCCTTTTTTAAATAAATAAATTGATGTTTTTGAATAAAATCCAGAGCTTTTGCATGGAACCTTTGAGCGATTGGAACAGTTTTTGAAGAATTTTATTTTTCGGATCTGTTTTTAAATGAATAAATTGATGTGTTTGAATAGAATCGACAGCTTTTGCATGGAGCCTTTGAGCGGTTTGAAATTTTTTAAAAGAATTTTTATTTTTCGGATAATTTTCTGATTAAAAAAATTGATGATTTTGAATAGCACCGAGAGCTTTCGCATGGAGGCTTTGAGCAATTTGAATTTTTTTTCAAGAATTCTTATTTTTCGGATCCTTCTTTGAATAAATAAATTGATGATTTTGAATAGAATCCAGAGCTTTTGCATGGAGCCTTTGAGCGATTTGAAATTTTTTCAGGAATTTTTATTTTTGGATCCTTTTTTAAATAAATAAATTGATTATTTTGCAAAGAATCTAGAGCTTTTGCATCGAGCTTTTGATTGATTTAAATTTTTTTCAAGAATTCTTATTTTTTGGATCCTTTTTTAAATAAATTAAGTTATGTTTTTTTAGAATCCAGAGCTTTTCAATGGAGCCTCTGAGCGGTTTGAAAACATTTTCAAGAATTTTCATTTTCCTGATCCTTTTTTAAATAAATAAATTGATGATTTTGAATAGAATCGAGAGCTTTTGCATGGAGCCTTTGAGCGATTTGAAAATTTTCCAAGAATTTTCATTTTTCGAATCCTTTTTTAAATAAATAAATTGTTATTTTTGAATAGAATCCAGAGCCTTTGAGCGATTTGAAAATTTTTCAAGAATTTCTATTTTTCGGATCCTTTTGTAAATAAATTAATTGATGACTTCGAATAGAATCGGGAGCTTTTGCATGGAGCCTTTGAGCGATTTGAATTTTTTTTCAAGAATTCTTATTATTCGGATCCTACTTTAAATAAATAAATTGATGTTTTTGAATAAAATCCAGAGCTTTTGCATGGAGCCTGTGAGCGATTTGAACATTTTTTCAAGAATTCTAGTTTTTCGGATCCTTTTTTAAATAAATAAATTGATGTTTTTGAATAGAATCCAGTGCTTTCGCATGGAGCCTTTGAGCGATTTGAATTTTTTTTGGGAATTTTTATTTTACGGATCCTTTTTTAAATAAATAAATTGACTATTTTGCAAAAAATCGAGAGCTTTTGCATCGAGCCTTTGAGTGATTTAAATTTTTTTCAAGAATTCTTATTTTTTGGATCCTTTTTTAAATAAATTAAGTTATGTTTTTTTTAGAATCCAGAGCTTTTCAATGGAGCCTCTGAGCGGTTTGAAAATATTGTCAAGAATTTTCATTTTCCTGATCCTTTTTTAATTAAATAAATTGATGATTTTGAATAGAATCGAGAGCTTTTGCATGGAGTCTTTGAGCGATTTGAAAATTTTCCAAGAATTTTCATCTTCGAATCCTTTTTTAAATAAATAAATTGTTATTTTTGAATAGAATCCAGAGCCTTTGAGCGATTTGAAAATTTTTCAAGAATTTTTATTTTTCGGATCCTTTTGTAAATAAATTAATTGATGACTTCGAATAGAATCGGGAGCTTCTGCATGGAGCCTTTGAGCGATTTGAAATTTTTTTCAAGAATTCTTATTATTCGGATTCTACTTTAAATAAATAAATTGATGTTTTTGAATAAAATCCAGAGCTTTTGCATGGAGCCTGTGAGCGATTGGAACATTTTTTTCAAGAATTCTAGTTTTTCGGATCCTTTTTTAAATAAATAAATTGTTATTTTTGAATAGAATCCAGAGCCTTTGAGCGATTTGAAAATTTTTCAAGAATTTTCATTTTTCGGATCCTTTTTTAAATAAATAAATTGAAGATTTTGAATAGAATCGAGAGCTTTTGCATGGAGCCTTTGAGCGATTTGAAAATTTTCCAAGAATTTTCATTTTTCGAATCTTTTTTAGATAAATAAATTGTTGTTTTTGAATAGAATCCAGAGCCTTTGAGCGATTTGAAAATTTTTCAAGAATATTCATTTTTCGGATCCTTTTTTAAATAAATAAATTGATGTTTTTGAATAAAATCCAGAGCTTTTGCATGGAACCTTTGAGCGATTGGAACAGTTTTTGAAGAATTTTATTTTTCGTATCTGTTTTTAAATGAATAAATTGATGTGTTTGAATAGAATCGACAGCTTTTGCATGGAGCCTTTGAGCGGTTTGAAATTTTTTAAAAGAATTTTTATTTTTCGGATAATTTTCTGATTAAAAAAATTGATGATTTTGAATAGCACCGAGAGCTTTCGCATGGAGGCTTTGAGCAATTTGAATTTTTTTTCAAGAATTCTTATTTTTCGGATCCTTCTTTAAATAAATAAATTGATGATTTTGAATAGAATCCAGAGCTTTTGCATGGAGCCTTTGAGCGATTTGAAATTTTTTCAGAAATTTTTATTTTTGGATCCTTTTTTTAATAAATAAATTGATTATTTTGCAAAGAATCTAGAGCTTTTGCATAGAGCCTTTGAGCGATTTGAAATTTTTTTCAAGAATTCTTATTATTCGGATAATACTTTAAATAAATAAATTGATGTTTTTGAATAAAATCCAGAGCTTTTGCATGGAGCCTGTGAGCGATTTGAACATTTTTTCAAGAATTCTAGTTTTTCGGATCCTTTTTTAAATAAATAAATTGATGTTTTTGAATAGAATCCAGAGCTTTCGCATGGAGCCTTTGAGCGATTTGAATTTTTTTTGGGAATTTTTATTTTACGGATCCTTTTTTAAATAAATAAATTGACTATTTTGCAAAAAATCGAGAGCTTTTGCATCGAGCCTTTGAGTGATTTAAATTTTTTTCAAGAATTCTTATTTTTTGGATCCTTTTTTAAATAAATTAAGTTATGTTTTTTTAGAATCCAGAGCTTTTCAATGGAGCCTCTGAGCGGTTTGAAAACATTTTCAAGAATTTTCATTTTCCTGATCCTTTTTTAAATAAATAAATTGATGATTTTGAATAGAATCGAGAGCTTTTGCATGGAGCCTGTGAGCGATTTGAACATTTTTTCAAGAAATCTAGTTTTTCGGATCCTTTTTTAAATAAATAAATTGTTATTTTTGAATAGAATCCAGAGCCTTTGAGCGATTTGAAAATTTTTCAAGAATTTTCATTTTTCGGATCCTTCTTTAAATAAATAAATTGATGTTTTTGAATAAAATCCAGAGCTTTTGCATGGAACCTTTGAGCGATTGGAACAGTTTTTGAAGAATTTTATTTTTCGGATCTGTTTTTAAATAAATAAATTGATGTGTTTGAATAGAATCGACAGCTTTTGCATGGAGCCTTTGAGCGGTTTGAAAATTTTTAAAAGAATTTTTATTTTTCGGATAATTTTCTGATTAAAAAAATTGATGATTTTGAATAGCACCGAGAGCTTTCGCATGGAGGCTTTGAGCAATTTGAATTTTTTTTCAAGAATTCTTATTTTTCGGATCCTTCTTTGAATAAATAAATTGATGATTTTGAATAGAATCCAGAGCTTTTGCATGGAGCCTTTGAGCGATTTGAAATTTTTTCAGGAATTTTTATTTTTGGATCCTTTTTTAAATAAATAAATTGATTATTTTGCAAAGAATCTAGAGCTTTTGTATCGAGCCTTTGAGTGATTTAAATTTTTTTCAAGAATTCTTATTTTTTGGATCCTTTTTTAAATAAATTAAGTTATGGTTTTTTAGAATCCAGAGCTTTTCAACGGAGCCTCTGAGCGGTTTGAAAACATTTTCAAGAACTTTCATTTTCCTGATCCTTTTTTAAATAAATAAATTGATGATTTTGAATAGAATCGAGAGCTTTTGCATGGATCCTTTGAGCGTATTGAAAATTTTTTAAAAGAATTTTCATTTTTCGAATCCTTTTTTAAATAAATAAATTGATGTTTTTGAATAAAATCCAGAGCTTTTGCATGGAACCTTTGAGCGATTGGAACAGTTTTTGAAGAATTTTATTTTTCGGATCTGTTTTTAAATAAATAAATAAATGTGTTTGAATAGAATCGAGAGCTTTTGCATGGAGCCTTTGAGCGATTTGAAAATTTTCCAAGAATTTTCATTTTTCGAATCCTTTTTCAAATAAATAAATTGTTATTTTTGAATAGAATCCAGAGCCTTTGAGCGATTTGAAATTTTTTCAAGAATTTTCATTTTTCGGATCCTTTTTTAAATAAATAAATTGATGTTTTTGAATAAAATCCAGAGCTTTTGCATGGAACCTTTGAGCGATTGGAACAGTTTTTGAAGAATTTTATTTTTCGGATCTGTTTTTAAATAAATAAATTGATGTGTTTGAATAGAATCGACAGCTTTTGCATGGAGCCTTTGAGCGGTTTGAAAATTTTTAAAAGAATTTTTATTTTTCGGATAGTTTTCTGATTAAAAAAATTGATGATTTTGAATAGCACCGAAAGCTTTCGCATGGAGGCTTTGAGCAATTTGAATTTTTTTTCAAGAATTCTAGTTTTTCGGATCCTTCTTTAAATAAATAAATTGATGATTTTGAATAGAATCCAGAGCTTTTGCATGGAGCCTTTGAGCGATTTGAAATTTTTTCAGGAATTTTTATTTTTGGATCCTTTTTTAAATAAATAAATTGATCATTTTGCAAAGAATCTAGAGCTTTTGCATCGAGCCTTTGAGTGATTTAAATTTTTTTCAAGAATTCTTATTTTTTGGATCCTTTTTTAAATAAATTAAGCTATGTTTTTTTAGAATCCAGAGCTTTTCAATGGAGCCTCTGAGCGGTTTGAAAACATTTTCAAGAATTTTCATTTTCCTGATCCTTTTTTAAATAAATAAATTGATGATTTTGAATAGAATCGAGAGCTTTTGCATGGAGCCTTTGAGCGATTTGAAAATTTTCCAAGAATTTTCATTTTTCGAATCCTTTTTTAAATAAATAAATTGTTATTTTTGAATAGAATCCAGAGCCTTTGAGCGATTTGAAAATTTTTCAAGAATTTTTATTTTTCGGATCCTTTTGTAAATAAATTAATTGATGACTTCGAATAGAATCGGGAGCTTTTGCATGGATCCTTTGAGCGATTTGAAATTTTTTTCAAGAATTCTTATTATTCGGATCCTACTTTAAATAAATAAATTGATGTTTTTGAATAAAATCCAGAGCTTTAGCATGGAACCTTTGAGCGATTGGAACAGTTTTTGAAGAATTTTATTTTTCGGATCTGTTTTTAAATAAATAAATTGATGTGTTTGAATAGAATCGAGAGCTTTTGCATGGAGCCTTTGAGCGATTTGAAAATTTTCCAAGAATTTTCATTTTTCGAATCCTTTTTTAAATAAATAAATTGTTATTTTTGAATAGAATCCAGAGCCTTCGAGCGATTTGAAAATTTTTCAAGAATTTTCATTTTTCGGATCCTTTTTTAAATAAATAAATTGATGTTTTTGAATAAAATCCAGAGCTTTTGCATGGAGCCTGTGAGCGATTTGAACATTTTTTCAAGAATTCTAGTTTTTCGGATCCTTTTTTAAATAAATAAATTGTTATTTTTGAATAGAATCCAGAGCCTTTGAGCGATTTGAAAAATTTTCAAGAATTTTTATTTTTCGGATCCTTTTGTAAATAAATTAATTGATGACTTCGAATAGAATCGGGAGCTTCTGCATGGAGCCTTTGAGCGATTTGAAATTTTTTTCAAGAATTCTTATTATTCGGATTCTACTTTAAATAAATAAATTGATGTTTTTGAATAAAATCCAGAGCTTTTGCATGGAGCCTGTGAGCGATTGGAACATTTTTTTCAAGAATTCTAGTTTTTCGGATCCTTTTTTAAATAAATAAATTGTTATTTTTGAATAGAATCCAGAGCCTTTGAGCGATTTGAAAATTTTTCAAGAATTTTCATTTTTCGGATCCTTTTTTAAATAAATAAATTGAAGATTTTGAATAGAATCGAGAGCTTTTGCATGGAGCCTTTGAGCGATTTGAAAATTTTCCAAGAATTTTCATTTTTCGAATCTTTTTTAGATAAATAAATTGTTGTTTTTGAATAGAATCCAGAGCCTTTGAGCGATTTGAAAATTTTTCAAGAATTTTCATTTTTCGGATCCTTTTTTAAATAAATAAATTGATGTTTTTGAATAAAATCCAGAGCTTTTGCATGGAACCTTTGAGCGATTGGAACAGTTTTTGAAGAATTTTATTTTTCGTATCTGTTTTTAAATGAATAAATTGATGTGTTTGAATAGAATCGACAGCTTTTGCATGGAGCCTTTGAGCGGTTTGAAATTTTTTAAAAGAATTTTTATTTTTCGGATAATTTTCTGATTAAAAAAATTGATGATTTTGAATAGCACCGAGAGCTTTCGCATGGAGGCTTTGAGCAATTTGAATTTTTTTTCAAGAATTCTTTTTTTTTCGGATCCTTCTTTAAATAAATAAATTGATGATTTTGAATAGAATCCAGAGCTTTTGCATGGAGCCTTTGAGCGATTTGAAATTTTTTCAGAAATTTTTATTTTTGGATCCTTTTTTTAATAAATAAATTGATTATTTTGCAAAGAATCTAGAGCTTTTGCATGGAGCCTTTGAGCGATTTGAAATTTTTTTCAAGAATTCTTATTATTCGGATCCTACTTTAAATAAATAAATTTGATGTTTTTGAATAAAATCCAGAGCTTTTGCATGGAGCCTGTGAGCGATTTGAACATTTTTTCAAGAATTCTAGTTTTTCGGATCCTTTTTTAAATAAATAAATTGATGTTTTTGAATAGAATCCAGAGCTTTCGCATGGAGCCTTTGAGCGATTTGAATTTTTTTTGCGAATTTTTATTTTACGGATCCTTTTTTAAATAAATAAATTGACTATTTTGCAAAAAATCGAGAGCTTTTGCATCGAGCCTTTGAGTGATTTAAATTTTTTTCAAGAATTCTTATTTTTTGGATCCTTTTTTAAATAAATTAAGTTATGTTTTTTTAGAATCCAGAGCTTTTCAATGGAGCCTCTGAGCGGTTTGAAAACATTTTCAAGAATTTTCATTTTCCTGATCCTTTTTTAAATAAATAAATTGATGATTTTGAATAGAATCGAGAGCTTTTGCATGGAGCCTGTGAGCGATTTGAACATTTTTTCAAGAAATCTAGTTTTTCGGATCCTTTTTTAAATAAATAAATTGTTATTTTTGAATAGAATCCAGAGCCTTTGAGCGATTTGAAAATTTTTCAAGAATTTTCATTTTTCGGATCCTTCTTTAAATAAATAAATTGATGTTTTTGAATAAAATCCAGAGCTTTTGCATGGAACCTTTGAGCGATTGGAACAGTTTTTGAAGAATTTTATTTTTCGGATCTGTTTTTAAATAAATAAATTGATGTGTTTGAATAGAATCGACAGCTTTTGCATGGAGCCTTTGAGCGGTTTGAAAATTTTTAAAAGAATTTTTATTTTTCGGATAATTTTCTGATTAAAAAAATTGATGATTTTGAATAGCACCGAGAGCTTTCGCATGGAGGCTTTGAGCAATTTGAATTTTTTCTCAAGAATTCTTATTTCTCGGATCCTTCTTTGAATAAATAAATTGATGATTTTGAATAGAATCCAGAGCTTTTGCATGGAGCCTTTGAGCGATTTGAAATTTTTTCAGGAATTTTTATTTTTGGATCCTTTTTTAAATAAATAAATTGATTATTTTGCAAAGAATCTAGAGCTTTTGTATCGAGCCTTTGAGTGATTTAAATTTTTTTCAAGAATTCTTATTTTTTGGATCCTTTTTTAAATAAATTAAGTTATGGTTTTTTAGAATCCAGAGCTTTTCAACGGAGCCTCTGAGCGGTTTGAAAACATTTTCAAGAACTTTCATTTTCCTGATCCTTTTTTAAATAAATAAATTGATGATTTTGAATAGAATCGAGAGCTTTTGCATGGATCCTTTGAGCGTATTGAAAATTTTTTAAAAGAATTTTCATTTTTCGAATCCTTTTTTAAATAAATAAATTGATGTTTTTGAATAAAATCCAGAGCTTTTGCATGGAACCTTTGAGCGATTGGAACAGTTTTTGAAGAATTTTATTTTTCGGATCTGTTTTTAAATAAATAAATAAATGTGTTTGAATAGAATCGAGAGCTTTTGCATGGAGCCTTTGAGCGATTTGAAAATTTTCCAAGAATTTTCATTTTTCGAATCCTTTTTCAAATAAATAAATTGTTATTTTTGAATAGAATCCAGAGCCTTTGAGCGATTTGAAATTTTTTCAAGAATTTTCATTTTTCGGATCCTTTTTTAAATAAATAAATTGATGTTTTTGAATAAAATCCAGAGCTTTTGCATGGAACCTTTGAGCGATTGGAACAGTTTTTGAAGAATTTTATTTTTCGGATCTGTTTTTAAATAAATAAATTGATGTGTTTGAATAGAATCGACAGCTTTTGCATGGAGCCTTTGAGCGGTTTGAAAATTTTTAAAAGAATTTTTATTTTTCGGATAGTTTTCTGATTAAAAAAATTGATGATTTTGAATAGCACCGAAAGCTTTCGCATGGAGGCTTTGAGCAATTTGAATTTTTTTTCAAGAATTCTAGTTTTTCGGATCCTTCTTTAAATAAATAAATTGATGATTTTGAATAGAATCCAGAGCTTTTGCATGGAGCCTTTGAGCGATTTGAAATTTTTTCAGGAATTTTTATTTTTGGATCCTTTTTTAAATAAATAAATTGATCATTTTGCAAAGAATCTAGAGCTTTTGCATCGAGCCTTTGAGTGATTTAAATTTTTTTCAAGAATTCTTATTTTTTGGAACCTTTTTTAAATAAATTAAGCTATGTTTTTTTAGAATCCAGAGCTTTTCAATGGAGCCTCTGAGCGGTTTGAAAACATTTTCAAGAATTTTCATTTTCCTGATCCTTTTTTAAATAAATAAATTGATGATTTTGAATAGAATCGAGAGCTTTTGCATGGAGCCTTTGAGCGATTTGAAAATTTTCCAAGAATTTTCATTTTTCGAATCCTTTTTTAAATAAATAAATTGTTATTTTTGAATAGAATCCAGAGCCTTTGAGCGATTTGAAAATTTTTCAAGAATTTTTATTTTTCGGATCCTTTTGTAAATAAATTAATTGATGACTTCGAATAGAATCGGGAGCTTTTGCATGGATCCTTTGAGCGATTTGAAATTTTTTTCAAGAATTCTTATTATTCGGATCCTACTTTAAATAAATAAATTGATGTTTTTGAATAAAATCCAGAGCTTTAGCATGGAACCTTTGAGCGATTGGAACAGTTTTTGAAGAATTTTATTTTTCGGATCTGTTTTTAAATAAATAAATTGATGTGTTTGAATAGAATCGAGAGCTTTTGCATGGAGCCTTTGAGCGATTTGAAAATTTTCCAAGAATTTTCATTTTTCGAATCCTTTTTTAAATAAATAAATTGTTATTTTTGAATAGAATCCAGAGCCTTCGAGCGATTTGAAAATTTTTCAAGAATTTTCATTTTTCGGATCCTTTTTTAAATAAATAAATTGATGTTTTTGAATAAAATCCAGAGCTTTTGCATGGAGCCTGTGAGCGATTTGAACATTTTTTCAAGAATTCTAGTTTTTCGGATCCTTTTTTAAATAAATAAATTGTTATTTTTGAATAGAATCCAGAGCCTTTGAGCGATTTGAAAATTTTTCAAGAATTTTCATTTTATGGATCCTTTTTTAATTAAATAAATTGATGTTTTTGAATAAAATCCAGAGCTTTTGCATGGAACCTTTGAGCGATTGGAACAGTTTTTGAAGAATTTTATTTTTCGGATCTGTTTTTAAATAAATAAATTGATGTGTTTGAATAGAATCGACAGCTTTTGCATGGAGCCTTTGAGCGGTTTGAAAATTTTTAAAAGAATTTTTATTTTTCGGATAATTTTCTGATTAAAAAAATTGATGATTTTGAATAGCACCGAGAGCTTTCGCATGGAGGCTTTGAGCAATTTGAATTTTTTTTCAAGAATTCTAGTTTTTCGGATCCTTTTTTAAATAAATAAATTGTTATTTTTGAATAGAATCCAGAGCCTTTGAGCGATTTGAAAATTTTTCAAGAATTTTAATTTTTCGGATCCTTTTTTAATTAAATAAATTGATGTTTTTGAATAAAATCCAGAGCTTTTGCATGGAACCTTTGAGCGATTGGAACAGTTTTTGAAGAATTTTATTTTTCGGATCTGTTTTTAAATAAATAAATTGATGTGTTTGAATAGAATCGAGAGCTTTTGCATGGAGCCTTTGAGCGATTTGAAAATTTTCCAAGAATTTTCATTTTTCGAATCCTTTTTTAAATAAATAAATTGTTATTTTTGAATAGAATCCAGAGCCTTTGAGCGATTTGAAAATTTTTCAAGAATTTTCATTTTTCGGATCCTTTTTTAAATAAATAAATTGATGTTTTTGAATAAAATCCAGAGCTTTTGCATGGAACCTTTGAGCGATTGGAACAGTTTTTGGAGAATTTTATTTTTCGGATCTGTTTTTATATAAATAAATTGATGTGTTTGAATAGAATCGACAGCTTTTGCATGGAGCCTTTGAGCGGTTTGAAAATTTTTAAAAGAATTTTTATTTTTCGGATAATTTTCTGATTAAAAAAATTGATGATTTTGAATAGCACCGAGAGCTTTCGCATGGAGCCTGTGAGCGATTTGAACATTTTTTCAAGAATTCTAGTTTTTCGGATCCTTTTTTAAATAAATAAATTGATGTTTTTGAATAGAATCCAGAGCTTTCGCATGGAGCCTTAGAGCGATTTGAATTTTTTTTGGGAATTTTTATTTTTGGATCCTTTTTTAAATAAATAAATTGATTATTTTGCAAAGAATCTAGAGCTTTTGCATCGAGCCTTTGAGTGATTTAAATTTTTTTCAAGAATTCTTATTTTTTGGATCCTTTTTTAAATAAATTAAGTTATGTTTTTTTAGAATCCAGAGCTTTTCAATGGAGCCTCTGAGCGGTTTGAAAACATTTTCAAGAATTTTCATTTTCCTGATCCTTTTTTAAATAAATAAATTGATGATTTTGAATAGAATCGAGAGCTTTTGCATGGAGCCTTTGAGCGATTTGAAAATTATCCAAGAATTTTCATTTTTCAAATCCTTTTTTAAATAAATAAATTGTTATTTTTGAATAGAATCCAGAGCCTTTGAGCGATTTGAAAATTTTTCAAGAATTTCTATTTTTCGGATCCTTTTGTAAATAAATTAATTGATGACTTCGAATAGAATCGGGAGCTTTTGCATGGAGCTTTTGAGCGATTTGAAATTTTTTTCAAGAATTCTTATTATTCGGATCCTACTTTAAATAAATAAATTGATGTTTTTGAATAAAATCCAGAGCTTTTGCATGGAGCCTGTGAGCGATTTGAACATTTTTTCAAGAATTCTAGTTTTTCGGATCCTTTTTTAAATAAATAAATTGTTATTTTTGAATAGAATCCAGAGCCTTTGAGCGATTTGAAAATTTTTCAAGAATTTTCATTTTTCGGATCTTTTTTTAAATAAATAAATTGATGTTTTTGAAAAAAATCCAGAGCTTTTGCATGCAACCTTTGAGCGATTGGAACAGTTTTTGAAGAATTTTATTTTTCGGATCTGTTTTTAAATAAATAAATTGATGTGTTTGAATAGAATCGACAGCTTTTGCATGGAGCCTTTGAGCGGTTTGAAAATTTTTAAAAGAATTTTTATTTTTCGGATAATTTTCTGATTAAAAAAATTGATGATTTTGAATAGCACCGAGAGCTTTCGCATGGAGGCTTTGAGCAATTTGAATTTTTTTTCAAGAATTCTTATTTTTCGGATCCTTCTTTAAATAAATAAATTGATGATTTTGGATAGAATCCAGAGCTTTTGCATGGAGCCTTTGAGCGATTTGAAATTTTTTCAGGAATTTTTATTTTTGGATCCTTTTTTAAATAAATAAATTGATTATTTTGCAAAGAATCTAGAGCTTTTGCATCGAGCCTTTGAGTGATTTAAATTTTTTTCAAGAATTCTTATTTTTTGGATCCTTTTTTAAATAAATTAAGTTATGTTTTTCTAGAATCCAGAGCTTTCCAATGGAGCCTCTGAGCGGTTTGAAAACATTTTCAAGAATTTTCATTTTCCTGATCCTTTTTTAAATAAATAAATTGATGATTTTGAATAGAATCGAGAGCTTTTGCATGGAGCCTTTGAGCGATTTGAAAATTTTTCAAGAATTTTCATTTTTCGAATCCTTTTTTAAATCAATAAATTGTTATTTTTGAATAGAATCCAGAGCCTTTGAGCGATTTGAAAATTTTTGAAGAATTTTTATTTTTCGGATCCTTTTGTAAATAAATTAATTGATGACTTCGAATAGAATCGGGAGCTTTTGCATGGAGCCTTTGAGCGATTTGAAATTTTTTTCAAGAATTCTTATTATTCGGATCCTATTTTAAATAAATAAATTGATGTTTTTGAATAAAATCCAGAGCTTTTGCATGGAGCCTGTGAGCGATTTGAACATTTTTTCAAGAATTCTAGTTTTTCGGATCCTTCTTTAAATAAATAAATTGATGATTTTGGATAGAATCCAGAGCTTTTGCATGGAGCCTTTGAGCGATTTGAAATTTTTTCAGGAATTTTTATTTTTGGATCCTTTTTTAAATAAATAAATTGATTATTTTGCAAAGAATCTAGAGCTTTTGCATCGAGCCTTTGAGGGAATAATTTTTTTTCAAGAATTCTTATTTTTTGGATCCTTTTTTAAATAAATTAAGTTATGTTTTTTTAGAATCCAGAGCTTTCCAATGGAGCCTCTGAGCGGTTTGAAAATATTTTCAAGAATTTTCATTTTCCTGATCCTTTTTTAAATAAATAAATTGATGATTTTGAATAGAATCGAGAGCTTTTGCATGGAGCCTTTGAGCGATTTGAAAATTTTTCAAGAATTTTCATTTTTCGAATCCTTTTTTAAATCAATAAATTGTTATTTTTGAATAGAATCCAGAGCCTTTGAGCGATTTGAAAATTTTTGAAGAATTTTTATTTTTCGGATCCTTTTGTAAATAAATTAATTGATGACTTCGAATAGAATCGGGAGCTTTTGCATGGATCCTTTGAGCGATTTGAAATTTTTTTCAAGAATTCTTATTATTCGGATCCTATTTTAAATAAATAAATTGATGTTTTTGAATAAAATCCAGAGCTTTTGCATGGAGCCTGTGAGCGATTTGAACATTTTTTCAAGAATTCTAGTTTTTCGGATCCTTTTTTAAATAAATAAATTGATGTTTTTGAATAGAATCCAGAGCTTTCGCATGGAGCCTTTGAGCGTTCTGAATTTTTTTTGGGAATTTTTATTTTACGGATCCTTTTTTAAATAAATAAATTGACTATTTTGCAAAAAATCGAGAGCTTTTGCATCGAGCCTTTGAGTGATTTAAATTTTTTTCAAGAATTCTTATTTTTTGGATCCTTTTTTAATTAAATTAAGTTATGTTTTTTTAGAATCCAGAGCTTTTCAATGGAGCCTCTGAGCGGTTTGAAAACATTTTCAAGAATTTTCATTTTCCTGATCCTTTTTTAAATAAACAAATTTATGTTTTTGAATAGAATCGAGAGCTTTTGCATGGAGCCTTTGAGCGATTTGAAAATTTTCCAAGAATTTTCATTTTTCGAATCCTTTTTTAAATAAATAAATTGTTATTTTTGAATAGAATCCAGAGCCTTTGAGCGATTTGAAAATTTTTCAAGAATTTTCATTTTGCGGATCCTCTTGTAAATAAATAAATTGATGATTTTGAATAGAATCGAGAGCTTGTGCATGGAGCCTTTGAACGATTTCAAAAATTTTAGAAAATTTTCATTTTGCGGATCTTCTTGTAAATAAATAAATTGATGATTTTGAATAGAATCGAGATCTTTTGGATGGAGACTTTAAGCGATTTCAAAAAAATTTCAAAAATTTTCATTTTGCGGATCCTCTTGTAATTAAATAAATTGATGATTTTGAATAGAATCGAGAGCTATTGGATGGAGCCTTTGAGCAATTTCAAAAAAATTTCAAAAAATTTAATTTTGCGGGTCCTTTTGTAAATAAATAAATTGATGATTTTGAATAGAATCGAGAGCTTGTGCATGGAGCCTTTGAACGATTTCAAAAATTTTAGAAAATTTTCATTTTGCGGATCCTCTTGTAAATAAATAAATTGATGATTTTGAATAGAATCGAGATCTTTTGGATGGAGACTTTGAGCGATTTCAAAAAAATTTCAAAAATTTTCATTTTGCGGATCCTCTTGTAAATAAATAAATTGATGATTTTGAATAGAATCGAGAGCTTGTGCATGCAGCCTTTGAGCGATTTCAAAAAAATTTCAAAAATTTTCATTTTACGGATACTCTTGTAAATAAATAAATTGATGATTTTGAATAGAATCGAGAGCTTGTGCATGCAGCCTTTAAGCGATTTCCAAAAATTTTCAAAAATTTACATTTTGCGGATCCCCTTGTAAATAAATAAATCTATGATTTTGAATAGAATCGAGATCTTCTGGATGGAGCCTTTGAGCGATTTCAAAAAAAATTGAAAATTTTTCATTTTGCGGATCCTCTTGTAAACAAACAAATTGACGATTTTGAATAGAATCGAGAGCTTGTGCATGGATTCTTTGACCGATTTCAAATATTTTCGGAAATTTTCAGTTTTCGGATCCTCTTGTAAATAAATAAATTGATGATTTTGAATAAAATCGAGAGCTTGTGCATGGAGCCTTTGACCGATTTCAAAAAATGTTCAAACATTTTCATCCTGCGGATCCTCCTGTAAATAAATAAATTGATGATTTTGAATAAAATCGAGAGCTTGTGCATGCAACCTTTGAGCGATTTCAAAAAAATTTCAAAAATTTTCATTTTACGGATACTCTTGTAATTAAATAAATTGATGATTTTGAATAGAATCGAGAGATTGTGCATGGAGCCTTTGAGCGATTTCAAAAATTTTCGGAAATTTTCATTTTTCGGATCCTCTTGTAATTAAATAAATTGATGATTTTGAATAGAATCGAGAGCTTTTGGATGGAGACTTTGAGCGATTTGAAAAAAAATTTCAAAAATTTTCATTCTGCCGATCGTCTTGTAAATAAATATATTGATGATTTTGAATAGAATCGAGAGCTTTTGGATGGAGCCTTTGAGCGATTTCAAAAATTTTTCAAAAATTTTCATTTTGCGGATCCACTTGTAAATAAATAAATTGATGGTTTTGAATAGATTCGAGAGTTTTTGGATGGAGCCTTTGAGCGATTTCAAAATTTCCGAAAATTTTGATTTTGCTGATCCTCTTGTAAATAAATAAATTGATGGTTTTGAATAGAATCGAGAGCTTGTGCATGGAGCCTTTGAGCGATTTCAAAAAATTTCGAAAATTTTCATTTTGCGGATCCTCTTGTAAATAAATAAATTGATGATTTTGAATAGAATCGAGAGCTTTTAGATGGAGACTTTGAGCAACTTCAAAAAAATTTCAAAAAATTTCATTTTGCGGATCCTCTTGTAAATAAATAAATTGATGATTTTGAATAGAATCGAGAGCTTGTGCATGGAGCCTTTGAGCGATATCAAAAATTTTCGAAAATTTTCATTTTTCGGATCCTCATGTAATTAAATAAATTGATGATTTTGAATAGAATCGAGAGCTTTTGGATGGAGACTTTGAGCGATTTCAAAAATTTTCAAAAATTTTCATTTTGCGGATCCTCTTGTTTATGAATAAATTGATGATTTTGAATAGAATCGAGAGCTTGTGCATGCAGCCTTTGAGCGATTTCAAAATTTTTTGAAAATTTTCATTTTTCGGATCCTCTTGTAATTAAATAAATTGATGGTTTTGAATAGAATCGAGAGTTTTTGGATGGAGCCTTTGAGCGTTTTGAAAAAAATTTCAACAATTTTCATTTTGCGGATCCTCTTATAAACAAATAAATTGATGATTTTGAATAGAATCGAGAGCTTGTGCATGGAGCCTTTGACCGATTTAAAAAATTTCGAAAATTTTCAGTTTTCGGATCCTCTTATAAATAAATAAATTGATGATTTTGAATAGAATCGAGAGCTTGTGCATGGAGCCTTTGAGCGATTTCAAAAATTTTCGAAAATTTTCATTTTTCGGATCCTCTTGTATTTAAATAAATTGATGATTTTGAATAGAATCGAGAGCTTTTGGATGGAGACTTTGAGCGATTTGAAAAAAAATTTCAAAAATTTTCATTCTGCCGATCCTCTTGTAAATAAATATATTGATGATTTTGAATAGAATCGAGAGCTTTTGGATGGAGCCTTTGAGCGATTTCAAAAATTTTTCAAAAATTTTCATTTTGCGGATCCACTTGTAAATAAATAAATTGATGGTTTTGAATAGAATCGAGAGTTTTTGGATGGAGCCTTTGAGCGATTTCAAAAATTTCCGAAAATTTTGATTTTGAGGATCCTCTTGTAAATAAATAAATTGATGGTTTTGAATAGAATCGAGAGCTTGTGCATGGAGCCTTTGAGCGATTTCAAAAAATTTCGAAAATTTTAAGTTTTCGGATCCTCTTGTAAATAAATAAATTGCTGATTTTGAATAGAATCGAGAGCTTGTGCATGCAGCCTTTGAGCGATTTCAAAAAATGTTCAAAATTTTTCATTCTGCGGATCCTCTTGTAAATAAATAAATTGATGATTTTGAATAGAATCGAGAGCTTGTGCATGGAGCCTTTGAGCGATTTCAAAAATTTTCGAAAATTTTCATTCTTCGGATCCTCTTGTAATTAAATAAATTGATGATTTTGAATAGAATCGAGAATTTGTGCATGCAGCCTTTAAGCGATTTCAAAAATTTTTAAAAAATTTCATTTTGTGGTCCCCTTGTAAATAAATAAATCTATGATTTTGAATAGAATCGAGAGCTGTTGCATGAAGCCTTTGAGCGATTTCAAAAATTTTCGAAAATTTTCATTTTTCGGATCCTCTTATTATTTTAATTACTAAATAAATTGATGGTTTTGAATAGAATCGAGAGTTTTTGGATGGAGCCTTTGAGCGTTTTGAAAAAAATTTCAACAATTTTCATTTTGCGGATCCTCTTATAAACAAATAAATTGATGATTTTGAATAGAATCGAGAGCTTGTGCATGGAGCCTTTGACCGATTTAAAAAATTTCGAAAATTTTCAGTTTTCGGATCCTCTTATAAATAAATAAATTGATGATTTTGAATAGAATCGAGAGCTTGTGCATGGAGCCTTTGAGCGATTTCAAAAATTTTCGAAAATTTTCATTTTTCGGATCCTCTTGTATTTAAATAAATTGATGATTTTGAATAGAATCGAGAGCTTTTGGATGGAGACTTTGAGCGATTTGAAAAAAAATTTCAAAAATTTTCATTCTGCCGATCCTCTTGTAAATAAATATATTGATGATTTTGAATAGAATCGAGAGCTTTTGGATGGAGCCTTTGAGCGATTTCAAAAATTTTTCAAAAATTTTCATTTTGCGGATCCACTTGTAAATAAATAAATTGATGGTTTTGAATAGAATCGAGAGTTTTTGGATGGAGCCTTTGAGCGATTTCAAAAATTTCCGAAAATTTTGATTTTGAGGATCCTCTTGTAAATAAATAAATTGATGGTTTTGAATAGAATCGAGAGCTTGTGCATGGAGCGTTTGACCGATTTCAAAAAATTTCAAAAAGTTTCAGTTTTCGGATCCTCTTGTAAATAAATAAATTGCTGATTTTGAATAGAATCGAGAGCTTGTGCATGTAGCCTTTGAGCGATTTCAAAAAATTTTCAAAAATTTTCATTTTGTGGATCCCCTTGGTAATAAATAAATTTATGATTTTGAATAGAATCGAGAGCTTGTGCATGGAGCCTTTGACCGATTTCAAAAAATTTCGAAAATTTTCATTTTGCGGATCCTCTTGTAATTAAATAAATTGATGATTTTGAATAAAATCGAGAATTTGTGCATGCAGCCTTTAAGCGATTTCAAAAATTTTTTAAAAAATTTCATTTTGTGGTCCCCTTGTAAATAAATAAATCTATGATTTTGAATAGAATCGAGAGCTGTTGCATGAAGCCTTTGAGCGATTTCAAAAATTTTCGAAAATTTTCATTTTTCGGATCCTCTTGTAAATAAATAAATTGCTGATATTGAATTGAATCGAGAGCTTTTGCATGCAGACTTTGAGCGATTTGAAAAAAAGTTCAAAAAATTTCATTTTGCGGATCCTCTTGTAAATGAATAAATTGATGATTTTGAATAGAATCGAGAGCTTTTGGATGGAGCCTTTGAGCGATTTCAAAAAAATTTCAACAATTTTCATTTTGCGGATCCTCTTATAAACAAATAAATTGATGATTTTGAATAGAATCGAGAGCTTGTGCATGGAGCCTTTGACCGATTTAAAAAATTTCGAAAATTTTCAGTTTTCGGATCCTCTTATAAATAAATAAATTGATGATTTTGAATAGAATCGAGAGCTTGTGCATGGAGCCTTTGAGCGATTTCAAAAATTTTCGAAAATTTTCATTTTTCGGATCCTCTTGTATTTAAATAAATTGATGATTTTGAAAAGAATCGAGAGCTTTTGGATGGAGACTTTGAGCGATTTGAAAAAAAATTTCAAAAATTTTCATTCTGCCGATCCTCTTGTAAATAAATATATTGATGATTTTGAATAGAATCGAGAGCTTTTGGATGGAGCCTTTGAGCGATTTCAAAAATTTTTCAAAAATTTTCATTTTGCGGATCCACTTGTAAATTAATAAATTGATGGTTTTGAATAGAATCGAGAGTTTTTGGATGGAGCCTTTGAGCGATTTCAAAAATTTCCGAAAATTTTGATTTTGAGGATCCTCTTGTAAATAAATAAATTGATGGTTTTGAATAGAATCGAGAGCTTGTGCATGGAGCCTTTGAGCGATTTCAAAAAATTTCGAAAATTTTAAGTTTTCGGATCCTCTTGTAAATAAATAAATTGCTGATTTTGAATAGAATCGAGAGCTTGTGCATGCAGCCTTTGAGCGATTTCAAAAAATGTTCAAAATTTTTCATTCTGCGGATCCTCTTGTAAATAAATAAATTGATGATTTTGAATAGAATCGAGAGCTTGTGCATGGAGCCTTTGAGCGATTTGAAAAAAAGTTCAAAAAATTTCATTTTGCGGATCCTCTTGTAAATGAATAAATTGATGATTTTGAATAGAATCGAGAGCTTTTGGATGGAGCCTTTGAGCGATTTCAAAATTTTTTTCAAAAATTTTCATTTTGCGGATCCTCTTGTAAATAAATAAATTGATGATTTTCAATAGAATCGAGAGCTTTTGGATGGAGCCTTTGAGCGATTTCAAAATTTTTTTCAAAAATTTTCATTTTGCGGATCCTCTTGTAAATAAATAAATTGATGATTTTGAATAGAATCGAGAGCTTGTGCATGGAGCCTTTGACCGAATTCAAAAATTTTCGAAAATTTTCAGTTTTTGGATCCTCTTGTAAATAAATAAATTGATGATTTTGAATAGAATCGAGAGCTTGTGCACGCAGCCTTTGAGCGATTTCAAAAAAATTTCAAAAAATTTCATTTTGCGGATCCTCTTGTAAATAAATAAATTGATGATTTTGAATAGAATCGAGAGCTTGTGCATGGAGCCTTTGAGCGATTTCAAAATTTTTCGAAAATTTTAATTTTTGGGATCCTCTTGTAATTAAATAAATTGATGATTTTGAATAGAATCGAGATCTTTTGGATGGAGACTTTGAGCAACTTCAAAAAAATTTCAAAAATCTTCATTTTGCGGATCCTCTTGTAAATACATAAATTAATGATTTTGAATAGAATCGAGAGCTTTTGGATGGAGGCTTTGAGCGATATCAAAAAAATTTCAAAAATTTTCATTTTGCGGATCCTCTTGTAAATAAATAAATTTATGATATTGAATAGAATCGAGAGCTTGTGCATGGAGCCTTTGAGCGATTTCAAAATTTTTAAAAAACTTTCATTTTTCGGATCCCCTTGTAAATAAATAAATTGCTGATTTTGAATTGAATCGAGAGCTTTTGCATGAAGCCTTTAAGCGATTTTAAAAATTTTACGAAAATTTTCATTTTTCGGATCCTCTTGTAAATAAATAAATTGCTGATTTTGAATTGAATCGAGAGCTTTTGGATGGAGACTTTGAGCGATTTCAAAAAAATTTAAAAAATTTTCATATTGCGGATCCTCTTGTTAATAAATAAATTGATGATTTTGAATAGAATCGAGATCTTTTGGATGGAGACTTTGAGCAACTTCAAAAAAATTTCAAAAATCTTCATTTTGCGGATCCTCTTGTAAATACATAAATTAATGATTTTGAATAGAATCGAGAGCTTTTGGATGGAGCCTCTGAGCGATTTCAAAAAATTTTCAAAAATTTTCATCTTTCGGATCCTCTTGTAAATAAATAAATTGATGATTTTGAATAGAATCGAGAGCTTGTGCTGGAGCCTCTGAGCGATTTCAAAAAATTGTCAAAAATTTTCATCTTTCGGATCCTCTTGTAAATAAATAAATTGATGATTTTGAATAGAATTGAGAGCTTGTGCATGGAGCCTCTGAGCGATTTCAAATAATTTTCAAAAATTTTCATCTTTCGGATCCTCTTGTAAATAAATAAATTGATGATTTTGAATAGAATCGAGAGCTTGTGAATGGAGCCTCTGAGCGATTTCAAAAAAATTTCAAAAATTTGCATCTTTCGGATCCTCTTGTAAATAAATAAATTGATGATTTTGAATAGAATCGAGAGCTTGTGCATGAAGCCTCTGAGCGATTTCCAAAAATTTTCAAAAATTTTCATCTTTCGGATCCTCTTGTAAATAAATAAATTGATGATTTTGAAGAGAATCGAGAGCTTGTGCATGGAGCCTCTGAGCGATTCCAAAAAAAAATTCAAAAATTTTCATCTTTCGGATCCTCTTGTAAATAGATAAATTGATGATTTTGAATAGAATCGAGAGCTTGTGCATGGAGCCTCTGAGCGATTTCAAAAAAAAATTCAAAAATTTTCATCTCTCGGATCCTCTTGTAAATAAATAAATTGATGATTTTGAATAGAATCGAGAGCTTGTGCATGGAGGCTCGGAGCGATTTCAAAAATTTTCAAAAATTTTCATCTTTCGGATCCTCTTGTAAATAAATAAATTGATGATTTTGAATAGAATCGAGAGCTTGTGCATCGAGCCTCTGAGCGATTTCAAAAATTTTTCAAAAATTTTCATCTTACGGATCCTCTTGTAAATAAATAAATTGATGATTTTGAATAGAATCGAGAGCTTGTGCATGGAGCCTCTGAGCGATTCCAAAAAAAAATTCAAAAATTTTCATCTTTCGGATCCTCTTGTAAATAAATAAATTGATGATTTTGAATAGAATCGAGAGCTTGTTCATGGAGCCTCTGAGCTATTTCAAAGATTTTCAGAAATTTTCATCTTGCGGATCGTCTTGTAAATAAATAAATTGATGATTTTGAATAGAATCGAGAGCTTGTGCATGGAGCCTCTGAGCGATTTCAAAATTTTTCAAAAATTTTCATCTTTCGGATCCTCTTGTAAATAAATAAATTGATGATTTTGAATAGAATCGAGAGCTTGTGCATGAAGCCTCTGAGCGATTTCAAAAAATTTTCAAAAATTTTCATCTTTCGGATCCTCTTGTAAATGAATAAATTGATGATTTTGAATAGAATCGTGAGTTTTGGCATGGAGCCTCTGAGCGATTTCAAAAAAATTTCAAAAATTTTCATCTTTCGGATCCTCTTGTAAATAAATAAATTGATGATTTTGAATAGAATCGAGAGCTTGTGCATGGAGACTCTGAGCGATTTCAAAATTATTTCAAAACTTTTCATCTTTCGGATCCTCTTGTAAATAAATAAATTGATGATTTTGAATAGAATCGAGAGCTTGTGCATGGAGCCTCTGAGCGATTTCAAAAATTTTCAAATATTTTCTTCTTGCGGATCCTCTTGTAAATAAATAAATTGATGATTTTGAATAGAATCTAGAGCTTGTGCATGGAGCCTCTGAGCGATTTCAAAAATTTTTCAAAAATTTTCATCTTTAGGATCCTCTTGTAATTAGATAAATTGATGATTTTGAATAGAATCGAGAGCTTGTGCATGGAGCCTCTGAGCGATTTAAAAAATTTTCAAAAATTTTCATCTTTCGGATCCTCTGGTAAATAAATAAATTGATGATTTTGAATAGAATCGAGAGCTTGTGCATGAAGCCTCTGAGCGATTTAAAAAAATTTTCAAAAATTTTCATCTTTCGGATCCTCTTGTAAATAAATAAATTGATGATTTTGAATAGAATCGTGAGTTTGTGCATGGAGCCTCTGAGCGATTTCAAAAAAATTTCAAAAATTTTCACCTTTCGGATCCTCTTGTAAATAAATAAATTGATGATTTTGAATAGAATCGAGAGCTTGTGTATGGAGGCTCTGAGCGATTTCAAAAAATTTTCAAAACTTTTCATCTTTCGGATCCTCTTGTAAATAAATAAATTGATGATTTTGAATAGAATCGAGAGCTTGTGCATGGAGCCTCTGAGCGATTTCAAAAATTTTCAAAAATTTTCATCTTGCGGATCCTCTTGTAAATAAATAAATTGATGATTTTGAATAGAATCGAGAGCTTGTGCATGGAGCCTCTGAGCGATTTCAAAATTTTTAAAAAAATTTCATCTTTCGGATCCTCTTGTAAATAAATAAATTGATGATTTTGAATAGAATCGAGAGCTTGTGCATGAAGCCTCTGAGCGATTTCAAAAAAATTTCAAAAATTTTCATCTTTCGGATCCTCTTGTAAATAAATAAATTGATGATTTTGAATAGAATTGTGAGTTTGTGCATGGAGCCTCTGAGCGATTTCAAAAAAATTTCAAAAATTTTCATCTTTCGGATCCTCTTGTAAATAAATAAATTGATGATTTTGAATAGAATCGAGAGCTTGTGCATGGAGCCTCTGAGCGATTTCAAAAATTTTTCAAAAATTTTCATCTTTCGGATCCTCTTGTAAATAAATAAATTGATGATTTTGAATAGAATCGAGAGCTTGTGCATGGAGCCTCTGAGCGATTTCAAAAAATTTTCAAAAATTTTCATCTTTCGGATCCTCTTGTAAATAAATAAATTGATGATTTTGAATAGAATCGAGAGCTTGTGCTGGAGCCTCTGAGCGATTTCAAAAAATTGTCAAAAATTTTCATCTTTCGGATCCTCTTGTAAATAAATAAATTGATGATTTTGAATAGAATTGAGAGCTTGTGCATGGAGCCTCTGAGCGATTTCAAAAAATTTTCAAAAATTTTCATCTTTCGGATCCTCTTGTAAATAAATAAATTGATGATTTTGAATAGAATCGAGAGCTTGTGAATGGAGCCTCTGAGCGATTTCAAAAAAATTTCAAAAATTTGCATCTTTCGGATCCTCTTGTAAATAAATAAATTGATGATTTTGAATAGAATCAAGAGCTTGTGCATGGAGCCTCTGAGCGATTTCAAAAAATTTTCAAAAATTTTCATCTTTCGGATCCTCTTGTAAATAAATAAATTGATGATTTTGAAGAGAATCGAGAGCTTGTGCATGGAGCCTCTGAGCGATTTCAAAAAAAATTCAAAAATTTTCATCTCTCGGATCCTCTTGTAAATAAATAAATTGATGATTTTGAATAGAATCGAGAGCTTGTGCATGGAGGCTCGGAGCGATTTCAAAAATTTTCAAAAATTTTCATCTTTTGGATCCTCTTGTAAATAAATAAATTGATGATTTTGAATAGAATCGAGAGCTTGTGCATCGAGCCTCTGAGCGATTTCAAAAAAATTTCAAAAATTTTCATCTTACGGATCCTCTTGTAAATAAATAAATTGATGATTTTGAATAGAATCGAGAGCTTGTGCATGGAGCCTCTGAGCGATTCCAAAAAAAAATTCAAAAATTTTCATCTTTCGGATCCTCTTGTAAATAAATAAATTGATGATTTTGAATAGAATCGAGAGCTTGTGCATGGAGCCTCTGAGCTATTTCAAAGATTTTCAGAAATTTTCATCTTGCGGATCGTCTTGTAAATAAATAAATTGATGATTTTGAATAGAATCGAGAGCTTGTGCATGGAGCCTCTGAGCGATTTCAAAATTTTTCAAAAATTTTCATCTTTCGGATCCTCTTGTAAATAAATAAATTGATGATTTTGAATTGAATCGAGAGCTTGTGCATGAAGCCTCTGAGCGATTTCAAAAAATTTTCAAAAATTTTCATCTTTCGGATCCTCTTGTAAATGAATAAATTGATGATTTTGAATAGAATCGTGAGTTTTTGCATGGAGCCTCTGAGCGATTTCAAAAAAATTTCAAAAATTTTCATCTTTCGGATCCTCTTGTAAATAAATAAATTGATGATTTTGAATAGAATCGAGAGCTTGTGCATGGAGACTCTGAGCGATTTCAAAAATATTTCAAAACTTTTCATCTTTCGGATCCTCTTGTAAATAAATAAATTGACGATTTTGAATAGAATCGAGAGCTTGTGCATGGAGCCTCTGAGCGATTTCAAAAAATTTCAAAAATTTTCTTCTTGCGGATCCTCTTGTAAATAAATAGATTGATGATTTTGAATAGAATCTAGAGCTTGTGCATGGAGCCTCTGAGCGATTTCAAAAATTTTTCAAAAATTTTCATCTTTAGGATCCTCTTGTAAATAGATAAATTGATGATTTTGAATAGAATCGAGAGCTTGTGCATGGAGCCTCTGAGCGATTTCAAAATTTTTCAAAAATTTTCATCTTTCGGATCCTCTTGTAAATAAATAAATTGATGATTTTGAATAGAATCGAGAGCTTGTGCATGAAGCCTCTGAGCGATTTCAAAAAATTTTCAAAAATTTTCATCTTTCGGATCCTCTTGTAAATAAATAAATTGATGATTTTGAAGAGAATCGAGAGCTTGTGCATGGAGCCTCTGAGCGATTTCAAAAAAAAATCAAAAATTTTCATCTCTCGGATCCTCTTGTAAATAAATAAATTGATGATTTTGAATAGAATCGAGAGCTTGTGCATGGAGGCTCGGAGCGATTTCAAAAATTTTCAAAAATTTTCATCTTTCGGATCCTCTTGTAAATAAATAAATTGATGATTTTGAATAGAATCGAGAGCTTGTGCATCGAGCCTCTGAGCGATTTCAAAAAATTTTCAAAAATTTTCATCTTACGGATCCTCTTGTAAATAAATAAATTGATGATTTTGAATAGAATCGAGAGCTTGTGCATGGAGCCTCTGAGCGATTTCAAAATTTTTCAAAAATTTTCATCTTTCGGATCCTCTTGTAAATAAATAAATTGATGATTTTGAATAGAATCGAGAGCTTGTGCATGAAGCCTCTGAGCGATTTCAAAAAATTTTCAAAAATTTTCATCTTTCGGATCCTCTTGTAAATAAATAAATTGATGATTTTGAATAGAATCGTGAGTTTGTGCATGGAGCCTCTGAGCGATTTCAAAAAAATTTCAAAAATTTTCACCTTTCGGATCCTCTTGTAAATAAATAAATTGATGATTTTGAATAGAATCGAGAGCTTGTGTATGGAGGCTCTGAGCGATTTAAAAAAAATTTAAAAACTTTTCATCTTTCGGATCCTCTTGTAAATAAATAAATTGATGATTTTGAATAGAATCGAGAGCTTGTGCATGGAGCCTCTGAGCGATTTCAAAAATTTTCAAAAATTTTCATCTTGCGGATCCTCTTGTAAATAAATAAATTGATGATTTTGAATAGAATCGAGAGCTTGTGCATGGAGCCTCTGAGCGATTTCAAAATTTTTAAAAAAATTTCATTTTTCGGATCCTCTTGTAAATAAATAAATTGATGATTTTGAATAGAATCGTGAGTTTGTGCATGGAGCCTCTGAGCGATTTCAAAAAAATTTCAAAAATTCTCACCTTTCGGATCCTCTTGTAAATAAATAAATTGATGATTTTGAATAGAATCGAGAGCTTGTGCATGGAGCCTCTGAGCGATTTCAAAAAAATTTCAAAAATTTTCATCTTTCGGATCCTCTTGTAAATAAATAAATTGATGATTTTGAATAGAACCGAGAGCTTGTGCATGGAGCCTCTGAGCGATTTCAAAAATTTTTCAAAAATTTTCATCTTTCGGATCCTCTTGTAAATAAATAAATTGATGATTTTGAATAGAATCGAGAGCTTGTGCATGAAGCCTCTGAGCGATTTCAAAAAAATTTCAAAAATTTTCATCTTTCGGATCCTCTTGTAAATAAATAAATTGATGATTTTGAATAGAATCGTGAGTTTGTGCATAGAGCCTCTGAGCGATTTCAAAAAAATTTCAAAAATTTTCATCTTTCGGATCCTCTTGTAAATAAATAAATTGATGATTTTGAATAGAATCGAGAGCTTGTGCATGGAGCCTCTGAGCGATTTCAAAAAATTTCAAAAATTTTCATTTTTCGGATCCTCTTGTAAATAAATAAATTGATGATTTTGAATAGAATCGAGAGCTTGTGCATGGAGCCTCTGAGCGATTTCAAAAAAATTTCAAAAATTTTCATCTTGCGGATCCTCTTGTAAATAAATAAATTGATGATTTTGAATAGAATCGAGAGCTTGTGCATGGAGCCTCTGAGCGATTTCAAAAATTTTTCAAAAATTTTCATCTTTCGGATCCTCTTGTAAATAAATAAATTGATGATTTTGAATAGAATCGAGAGCTTGTGCATGAAGCCTCTGAGCGATTTCAAAAAAATTTCAAAAAATTCCATCTTTCGGATCCTCTTGTAAATAAATAAATTGATGATTTTGAATAGAATCGTGAGTTTGTGCATAGAGCCTCTGAGCGATTTCAAAAAAATTTCAAAAATTTTCATCTTTCGGATCCTCTTGTAAATAAATAAATTGATGATTTTGAATAGAATCGAGAGCTTGTGCATGGAGCCTCTGAGCGATTTCAAAAAATTTCAAAAATTTTCATTTTTCGGATCCTCTTGTAAATAAATAAATTGATGATTTTGAATAGAATCGAGAGCTTGTGCATGGAGCCTCTGAGCGATTTCAAAAAATTTCAAAAATTTTCATCTTTCGGATCCTCTTGTAAATAAATAAATTGATGATTTTGAATAGAATCGAGAGCTTTTGAATGAAGACTTTGAGCATCTTCAAAAAATTTCAAAAATTTTCATTTTGCGGATCCTCTTGTAAATACATAAATTAATGATTTTGATTGGAATCGAGAGCTTTTGGATGGAGCCTTTGAGCGATATCAAAAAATTTTCAAAAATTTTCATTTTGCGGATCCTCTTGTAAATAAATAAATTGATGATTTTGAATAGAATCGAGAGCTTGTGCATGAAGCCTCTGAGCGATTTCAAAAACATTTCAAAAATTTTCATCTTTCGGATGCTCTTGTAAATAAATAAATTGATGATTTTGAATAGAATCGTGAGTTTGTGCATGGAGCCTATGAGCGATTTCAAAAAAATTTCAAAAATTCTCACCTTTCGGATCCTCTTGTAAATAAATAAATTGATGATTTTGAATAGAATCGAGAGCTTGTGCATGGAGCCTTTGAGCGATTTCAAAAAAAATCGAAAATTTTCATTTTGCGGATCCTCTTGTAAATAAGTAAATTGATGATTTTGAATAGAATCGATTGCTTGTGCATGGAGCCTTTGAGCGATTTCAAAAAAAATCGAAAATTTTCATTTTGCGGATCCTCTTGTAAATAAGTAAATTGATGATTTTGAATAGAATCGAGAGCTTGTGCATGGAGCCTTTGAGCGATTTCAAAAAATTTCGAAAATTTTAATTTTTCGGATCCCCTTGTAAATAAGTAAATTGATGATTTTGAATAGAATCGAGAGCTTGTGCATGGAGCCTTTGAGCGATTTCAAAAAATTTCGAAAATTTTCATTTTGCGGATCCTCTAGTAAATAAGTAAATTGATGATTTTGAATAGAATCGAGAGCTTGTGCATGGAGCCTTTGAGCGATTTCAAAAAATTTCGAAAATTTTCATATTGCGGATCCTCTTGGAAATAAGAAAATTGATGCTTTTCAATAGAATCGAGAGCTTGTGCATGGAGCCTTTGAGCGATTTCAAACATTTTCGAAAATTTTCATTTTTCGGATCCCCTTGTAAATAAATAAACTTATGATTTTGAATAGAATCGAGAGCTTGTGCATGGAGCCTTTGAGCGATTTCAAAAAATTTCGAAAATTTTCATATTGCGGATCCTCTTGGAAATAAGAAAATTGATGATTTTGAATAGAATCGAGAGCTTGTGCATGGAGCCTTTGAGCGATTTCAAAAAATTTCGAAAATTTTAATTTTTCGGATCCCCTTGTAAATAAGTAAATTGATGATTTTGAATAGAATCGAGAGCTTGTGCATGGAGCCTTTGAGCGCTTTCAAAAAATTTCGAAAATTTTCATTTTGCGGATCCTCTAGTAAATAAGTAAATTGATGATTTTTAATAGAATAGAATCGAGAGCTTGTGCATGGAGCCTTTGAGCGATTTCAAAAAATTTCGAAAATTTTCATATTGCGGATCCTCTTGGAAATAAGAAAATTGATGATTTTGAATAGAATCGAGAGCTTGTGCATTGAGCCTTTGAGCGATTTCAAAAAAATTTCAAAAATTTTCATTTTGCGGATCCTCTTGTAAATACATAAATTAATGATTTTGATTGGAATCGAGAGCTTTTGGATGGAGTCTTTGAGCGATTTCAAAAAAATTTAAAAAATTTTCATTTTCCGGATCCTCTTGTAAATAAATAAATTGATGATTTTCAATAGAATCGAGAGCTTTTGGATGGAGCCTTTGAGCGATTTCAAAATTTTTTTCAAAAATTTTCATTTTGCGGATCCTCTTGTAAATAAATAAATTGATGATTTTGAATAGAATCGAGAGCTTGTACACGCAGCCTTTGAGCGATTTCAAAAAAATTTCAAAAAATTTCATTTTGCGGATCCTCTTGTAAATAAATAAATTGATGATTTTGAATAGAATCGAGAGCTTGTGCATGGAGCCTTTGAGCGATTTCAAAATTTTTCGAAAATTTTAATTTTTGGGATCCTCTTGTAATTAAATAAATTGATGATTTTGAATAGAATCGAGATCTTTTGGATGGAGACTTTGAGCAACTTCAAAAAAATTTCAAAAATCTTCATTTTGCGGATCCTCTTGTAAATACATAAATTAATGATTTTGAATAGAATCGAGAGCTTTTGGATGGAGGCTTTCAGCGATATCAAAAAAATTTCAAAAATTTTCATTTTGCGGATCCTCTTGTAAATAAATAAATTTATGATATTGAATAGAATCGAGAGCTTGTGCATGGAGCCTTTGAGCGATTTCAAAATTTTTAAAAAACTTTCATTTTTCGGATCCCCTTGTAAATAAATAAATTGCTGATTTTGAATTGAATCGAGAGCTTTTGCATGAAGCCTTTAAGCGATTTTAAAAATTTTACGAAAATTTTCATTTTTCGGATCCTCTTGTAAATAAATAAATTGCTGATTTTGAATTGAATCGAGAGCTTTTGGATGGAGACTTTGAGCGATTTCAAAAAAATTTCAAAAATTGTCATTTTGCGGATCCTCTTGTGAATAAATAAATTGATGATTTTGAATAGAATCGAGAGCTTTTGGATGGAGCCTTTGGGCGATTTCAAAAATTTTTTAAAAATTATCATTTTGCGGGTCCTCTTGTAAACAAAGAAATTGATGATTTTGAAAAGAATCGAGAGCTTGTGCATGGAGCCTTTGACCGATTTCAAAAAATTTCGAAAATTTCCAGTTTTCGGATCCTCTTGTAAATAAATAAATTGATGATTTTGAATAAAGTCGAGAGCTTGTGCATGCAGCCTTTGAGCGAGTTCAAAAAAATTTCAAAAATTTTCATTTTGCGGATCCTCTTGTAAATAAATAAATTGATGATTTTGAATAGAATCGAGAGCTTTTGGATGGAGGCTTTCAGCGATATCAAAAAAATTTCAAAAATTTTCATTTTGCGGATCCTCTTGTAAATAAATAAATTTATGATATTGAATAGAATCGAGAGCTTGTGCATGGAGCCTTTGAGCGATTTCAAAATTTTTAAAAAACTTTCATTTTTCGGATCCCCTTGTAAATAAATAAATTGCTGATTTTGAATTGAATCGAGAGCTTTTGCATGAAGCCTTTAAGCGATTTTAAAAATTTTACGAAAATTTTCATTTTTCGGATCCTCTTGTAAATAAATAAATTGCTGATTTTGAATTGAATCGAGAGCTTTTGGATGGAGACTTTGAGCGATTTCAAAAAAATTTCAAAAATTGTCATTTTGCGGATCCTCTTGTGAATAAATAAATTGATGATTTTGAATAGAATCGAGAGCTTTTGGATGGAGCCTTTGGGCGATTTCAAAAATTTTTTAAAAATTATCATTTTGCGGGTCCTCTTGTAAACAAAGAAATTGATGATTTTGAAAAGAATCGAGAGCTTGTGCATGGAGCCTTTGACCGATTTCAAAAAATTTCGAAAATTTCCAGTTTTCGGATCCTCTTGTAAATAAATAAATTGATGATTTTGAATAAAATCGAGAGCTTGTGCATGCAGCCTTTGAGCGAGTTCAAAAAAATTTCAAAAATTTTCATTTTGCGGATCCTCTTGTAAATAAATAAATTGATGATTTTGAATAGAATCGAGAGCTTGTGCATGGAGCCTTTGACCGAATTCAAAAATTTTCGAAAATTTTCAGTTTTTGGATCCTCTTGTAAATAAATAAATTGATGATTTTGAATAGAATCGAGAGCTTGTACACGCAGCCTTTGAGCGTTTCAAAAAAATTTCAAAAAATTTCATTTTGCGGATCCTCTTGTAAATAAATAAATTGATGATTTTGAATTGAATCGAGAGCTTTTGCATGAAGCCTTTAAGCGATTTTAAAAATTTTACGAAAATTTTCATTTTTCGGATCCTCTTGTAAATAAATAAATTGCTGATTTTGAATTGAATCGAGAGCTTTTGGATGGAGACTTTGAGCGATTTCAAAAAAATTTCAAAAATTGTCATTTTGCGGATCCTCTTGTGAATAAATAAATTGATGATTTTGAATAGAATCGAGAGCTTTTGGATGGAGCCTTTGGGCGATTTCAAAAATTTTTTAAAAATTATCATTTTGCGGGTCCTCTTGTAAACAAAGAAATTGATGATTTTGAAAAGAATCGAGAGCTTGTGCATGGAGCCTTTGAGCGATTTCAAAATTTTTCGAAAATTTTAATTTTTGGGATCCTCTTGTAATTAAATAAATTGATGATTTTGAATAGAGTCGAGATCTTTTGGATGGAGACTTTGAGATACTTCAAAAAAATTTCAAAAATCTTCATTTTGCGGATCCTCTTGTAAATACATAAATTAATGATTTTGAATAGAATCGAGAGCTTTTGGATGGAGGCTTTCAGCGATATCAAAAAAATTTCAAAAAATTTCATTTTGCGGATCCTCTTGTAAATAAATAAATTTATGATATTGAATAGAATCGAGAGCTTGTGCATGGAGCCTTTGAGCGATTTAAAAAATTTTCATTTTGCGGATCCTCTTCTAAATAAATAAATTGATGGTTTTGAATAGAATCGAGAGTTTTTGAATGGAGCCTTTGATCAATTTCAAGAAAATTTCAAAAATTTTCATTTTGCGGATTCTCTTGTGAATAAATAAATTGATGATTTTCAATAGAATCGAGAGCTTGTGCATGCAGCCTTGGAGTGATTTCAAAATTTTTCAAAAATTTTCATCTTTCGGATGCTCTTGTAAATAAATAATTTGATGATTTTGAATAGAATCGAGAGCTTGTGCATGGAGCCTCTGAGCGATTTCAAAAAAAATTCAAAAGTTTTCATCTTTCGGATCCTCTTGTAAAAAATAAATTGATGATTTTGAATAGAATCGAGAGCTTGTGCATGGAGCCTCTGAGCGATTTCAAAAAAATTTCAAAAATTTTCATCTTTCGGATCCTCTTGTAAATAAATAAATTGATGATTTTGAATAGAATCGAGAGCTTGTGCATGGAGCCTCTGAGCGATTTCAAAAATTTTCAAAAATTTTCATCTTTCGGATCCTCTTGTAAATAAATAAATTGATGATTTTAAATAGAATCGAGAGCTTGTGCATGGAGCCTCTGAGCGATTTCAAAATATTTTCAAAATTTTTCATCTTTCGGATCCTCTTGTAAATAAATAAATTGATGATTTTGAATAGAATCGAGAGCTTGTGCATGAAGCCTCTGAGCGATTTGTTAAAAAAAAAATTTAACAAATTTTCATCTTTCGGATCTTCTTGTAAATAAATAAATTGATGATTTTCAATAGAATTGAGAGCTTGCGCATGGAGCCTCTAAGCGATTTCAAAAAAATTTAAAAAATTTTCATCTTTCGGATCCTCTTGTAAATAAATAAATTGATGATTTTGAATAGAATCGAGAGCTTGTGCATGGAGCCTCTGAGCGATTTCAAAAAATTTTCAAAAATTTTCATCCTTCGGATCCTCTTGTAAATAAATAAATTGATGATTTTGAATAGAATCGAGAGCTTGTGCTGGAGCCTCTGAGCGATTTCAAAAAATTTTCAAAAATTTTCATCTTTCGGATCCTCTTTTAAATAAATAAATTGATGATTTTGAATAGAATTGAGAGCTTGTGCATGGAGCCTCTGAGCGATTTCAAAAAATGTTCAAAAATTTTCATCTTTCGGATCCTCTTGTAAATAAATAAATTGATGATTTTGAATAGAATCGAGAGCTTGTGAATGGAGCCTCTGACCGATTTCAAAAAAATTTCAAAAATTTGCATCTTTCGGATCCTCTTGTAAATAAATAAATTGATGATTTTGAATAGAATCGAGAGCTTGTGCATGGAGCCTCTGAGCGATTTGTTAAAAAAAAAATTTAACAAATTTTCATCTTTCGGATCTTCTTGTAAATAAATAAATTGATGATTTTCAATAGAATCGAGAGCTTGTGCATGGAGGCTCGGAGCTATTTCAAAGATTTTCAGAAATTTTCATCTTGCGGATCGTCTTGTATATAAATAAATTGATGATTTTGAATAGAATCGAGAGCTTTTGCCTGGAGCTTCTGAGCGATTTCAAAATTTTTCAAAACTTTTCATCTTTCGGATCCTCTTGTAAATAAATAAATTGATGATTTTGAATAGAATCGAGAGCTTGTGCATGGAGCCTCTGAGCGATTTCAAAATTTTTTCAAAAATTTTTATCTATCGGATCCTTATGTAAATAAATAAATTGATGGTTTTGAATAGAATCGAGAGCTTGTGCATGGAGCCTCTGAGCGATTTCAAAATTTTTTTCGAAAATTTTCATCTTGGGGATCCTCTTGTAAATAAATAAATTGATGATTTTGAATAGAATCGAGAGCTTGTGCATGGAGCCTCTGAGCGATTTCAAAATTTTTCAAAAATTTTCATCTTTCGGATCCTCTTGTAAATAAATAAATTGATGATTTTGAATAGAATCGAGAGCTTGTGCATGAAGCCTCTGAGCGATTTCAAAAAATTTTCAAAAATTTTCATCTTTCGGATCCTCTTGTAAATGAATAAATTGATGATTTTGAATAGAATCGTGAGTTTTTGCATGGAGCCTTTGAGCGATTTCAAAAATATTTCAAAAATTTTCATTTTGCGGATCCTCTTGTAAATAAATAAATTGATGATTTTGAATAGAATCGAGAGCTTGTGCATGAAGCCTTTGAGCGATTTCAAAAAATTTCGAAAATTTTTATTTTTCGGATCCTCTTGTAAATAAATAAATTGCTGATTTTGAATAGAATCGAGAGCTTGTGCATGCAGCCTTGGAGTGATTTCAAAATTTTTCAAAAATTTTCATCTTTCGGATCCTCTTGTAAATAAATAATTTGATGATTTTGAATAGAATCGAGAGCTTGTGAATGGAGCCCCTGAGCGATTTCAAAAAAATTTCAAAAGTTTTCATCTTTCGGATCCTCTTGTAAAAAATAAATTGATGATTTTGAATAGAATCGAGAGCTTGTGCATGGAGCCTCTGAGCGATTTCAAAAAAAATTCAAAAATTTTCATCTCTCGGATCCTCTTGTAAATAAATAAATTGATGATTTTGAATAGAATCGAGAGCTTGTGCATGGAGGCTCGGAGCGATTTCAAAAACTTTCAAAAATTTTCATCTTTCGGATCCTCTTGTAAATAAATAAATTGATGATTTTGAATAGAATCGAGAGCTTGTGCATCGAGCCTCTGAGCGAATTCAAAAATTTTTCAAAAATTTTCATCTTACGGATCCTCTTGTAAATAAATAAATTGATGATTTTGAATAGAATCGAGAGCTTGTGCATGGAGCCTCTGAGCGATTCCAAAAAAAAATTCAAAAATTTTCATCTTTCGGATCCTCTTGTAAATAAATAAATTGATGATTTTGAATAGAATCGAGAGCTTGTGCATGGAGCCTCTGAGCTATTTCAAAGATTTTCAGAAATTTTCATCTTGCGGATCGTCTTGTATATAAATAAATTGATGATTTTGAATAGAATCGAGAGCTTTTGCCTGGAGCCTCTGAGCGATTTCAAAATTTTTCAAAACTTTTCATCTTTCGGATCCTCTTGTAAATAAATAAATTGATGATTTTGAATAGAATCGAGAGCTTGTGCATGGAGCCTCTGAGCGATTTCAAAAATTTTTCAAAATTTTTTATCTATCGGATCCTTATGTAAATAAATAAATTGATGGTTTTGAATAGAATCGAGAGCTTGTGCATGGAGTGTCTGAGCGATTTCAAAAATTTTTCAAAAATTTTCATCTTTCGGATCCTCTTGTAAATAAATAAATTGATGATTTTGAATAGAATCGAGAGCTTGTGCATGGAGCCTCTGAGCGATTTCAAAAAAATTTCAAAAATTTTCATCTTTCGGATCCTCTTGTAAATAAATAAATTGATGATTTTGAATAGAATCGAGAGCTTGTGCATGGAGCCTCTGAGCGATTTCAAAATTTTTTTCGAAAATTTTCATCTTGTGGATCCTCTTGTAAATAAATAAATTGATGATTTTGAATAGAATCGAGAGCTTGTGCATGGAGCCTCTGAGCGATTTCAAAATTTTTCAAAAATTTTCATCTTTCGGATCCTCTTGTAAATAAATAAATTGATGATTTTGAATAGAATCGAGAGCTTGTGCATGAAGCCTCTGAGCGATTTCAAAAAATTTTCAAAAATTTTCATCTTTCGGATCCTCTTGTAAATGAATTAATTGATGATTTTGAATAGAATCGTGAGTTTTGGCATGGAGCCTCTGAGCGATTTCAAAAAAATTTCAAAAATTTTCATCTTTCGGATCCTCTTGTAAATAAATAAATTGATGATTTTGAATAGAATCGAGAGCTTGTGCATGGAGACTCTGAGCGATTTCAAAAATATTTCAAAACTTTTCATCTTTCGGATCCTCTTGTAAATAAATAAATTGATGATTTTGAATAGAATCGAGAGCTTGTGCATGGAGCCTCTGAGCGATTTCAAAAATTTTCAAAAATTTTCTTCTTGCGGATCCTCTTGTAAATAAATAAATTGATGATTTTGAATAGAATCTAGAGCTTGTGCATGGAGCCTCTGAGCGATTTCAAAAATTTTTCAAAAATTTTCATCTTTAGGATCCTCTTTTAAATAGATAAATTGATGATTTTGGATAGAATCGAGAGCTTGTGCATGGAGCCTCTGAGCGATTTCAAAATTTTTTCAAAAATTTTTATCTATCGGATCCTTATGTAAATAAATAAATTGATGGTTTTGAATAGAATCGAGAGCTTGTGCATGGAGCCTCTGAGCGATTTCAAAATTTTTTTCGAAAATTTTCATCTTGTGGATCCTCTTGTAAATAAATAAATTGATGATTTTGAATAGAATCGAGAGCTTGTGCATGGAGCCTCTGAGCGATTTCAAAATTTTTCAAAAATTTTCATCTTGCGGATCGTCTTGTATATAAATAAATTGATGATTTTGAATAGAATCGAGAGCTTTTGCCTGGAGCCTCTGAGCGATTTCAAAATTTTTCAAAACTTTTCATCTTTCGGATCCTCTTGTAAATAAATAAATTGATGATTTTGAATAGAATCGAGAGCTTGTGCATGGAGCCTCTGAGCGATTTCAAAATTTTTTCAAAAATTTTTATCTATCGGATCCTTATGTAAATAAATAAATTGATGGTTTTGAATAGAATCGAGAGCTTGTGCATGGAGCCTCTGAGCGATTTCAAAATTTTTTTCGAAAATTTTCATCTTGTGGATCCTCTTGTAAATAAATAAATTGATGATTTTGAATAGAATCGAGAGCTTGTGCATGGAGCCTCTGAGCGATTTCAAAATTTTTCAAAAATTTTCATCTTTCGGATCCTCTTGTAAATAAATAAATTGATGATTTTGAATAGAATCGAGAGCTTGTGCATGAAGCCTCTGAGCGATTTCAAAAAATTTTCAAAAATTTTCATCTTTCGGATCCTCTTGTAAATGAATAAATTGATGATTTTGAATAGAATCGTGAGTTTTTGCATGGAGCCTTTGAGCGATTTCAAAAATATTTCAAAAATTTTCATTTTGCGGATCCTCTTGTAAATAAATAAATTGATGATTTTGAATAGAATCGAGAGCTTGTGCATGAAGCCTTTGAGCGATTTCAAAAAATTTCGAAAATTTTTATTTTTCGGATCCTCTTGTAAATAAATAAATTGCTGATTTTGAATAGAATCGAGAGCTTGTGCATGCAGCCTTGGAGTGATTTCAAAATTTTTCAAAAATTTTCATCTTTCGGATCCTCTTGTAAATAAATAATTTGATGATTTTGAATAGAATCGAGAGCTTGTGCATGGAGCCCCTGAGCGATTTCAAAAAAATTTCAAAAGTTTTCATCTTTCGGATCCTCTTGTAAAAAATAAATTGATGATTTTGAATAGAATCGAGAGCTTGTGCATGGAGCCTCTGAGCGATTTCAAAAAAAATTCAAAAATTTTCATCTCTCGGATCCTCTTGTAAATAAATAAATTGATGATTTTGAATAGAATCGAGAGCTTGTGCATGGAGGCTCGGAGCGATTTCAAAAACTTTCAAAAATTTTCATCTTTCGGATCCTCTTGTAAATAAATAAATTGATGATTTTGAATAGAATCGAGAGCTTGTGCATCGAGCCTCTGAGCGAATTCAAAAATTTTTCAAAAATTTTCATCTTACGGATCCTCTTGTAAATAAATAAATTGATGATTTTGAATAGAATCGAGAGCTTGTGCATGGAGCCTCTGAGCGATTCCAAAAAAAAATTCAAAAATTTTCATCTTTCGGATCCTCTTGTAAATAAATAAATTGATGATTTTGAATAGAATCGAGAGCTTGTGCATGGAGCCTCTGAGCTATTTCAAAGATTTTCAGAAATTTTCATCTTGCGGATCGTCTTGTATATAAATAAATTGATGATTTTGAATAGAATCGAGAGCTTTTGCCTGGAGCCTCTGAGCGATTTCAAAATTTTTCAAAACTTTTCATCTTTCGGATCCTCTTGTAAATAAATAAATTGATGATTTTGAATAGAATCGAGAGCTTGTGCATGGAGCCTCTGAGCGATTCCAAAAAAAAATTCAAAAATTTTCATCTTTCGGATCCTCTTGTAAATAAATAAATTGATGATTTTGAATAGAATCGAGAGCTTGTGCATGGAGCCTCTGAGCTATTTCAAAGATTTTCAGAAATTTTCATCTTGCGGATCGTCTTGTATATAAATAAATTGATGATTTTGAATAGAATCGAGAGCTTTTGCCTGGAGCCTCTGAGCGATTTCAAAATTTTTCAAAACTTTTCATCTTTCGGATCCTCTTGTAAATAAATAAATTGATGATTTTGAATAGAATCGAGAGCTTGTGCATCGAGCCTCTGAGCGAATTCAAAAATTTTTCAAAAATTTTCATCTTACGGATCCTCTTGTAAATAAATAAATTGATGATTTTGAATAGAATCGAGAGCTTGTGCATGGAGCCTCTGAGCGATTCCAAAAAAAAATTCAAAAATTTTCATCTTTCGGATCCTCTTGTAAATAAATAAATTGATGATTTTGAATAGAATCGAGAGCTTGTGCATGGAGCCTCTGAGCTATTTCAAAGATTTTCAGAAATTTTCATCTTGCGGATCGTCTTGTATATAAATAAATTGATGATTTTGAATAGAATCGAGAGCTTGTGGATGGAGCCTCTGAGCGATTTCAAAAATTTTTCAAAATTTTTTATCTATCGGATCCTTATGTAAATAAATAAATTGATGGTTTTGAATAGAATCGAGAGCTTGTGCATGGAGTGTCTGAGCGATTTCAAAAATTTTTCAAAAATTTTCATCTTTCGGATCCTCTTGTAAATAAATAAATTGATGATTTTGAATAGAATCGAGAGCTTGTGCATGGAGCCTCTGAGCGATTTCAAAAAAATTTCAAAAATTTTCATCTTTCGGATCCTCTTGTAAATAAATAAATTGATGATTTTGAATAGAATCGAGAGCTTGTGCATGGAGCCTCTGAGCGATTTCAAAATTTTTTTCGAAAATTTTCATCTTGTGGATCCTCTTGTAAATAAATAAATTGATGATTTTGAATAGAATCGAGAGCTTGTGCATGGAGCCTCTGAGCGATTTCAAAATTTTTCAAAAATTTTCATCTTTCGGATCCTCTTGTAAATAAATAAATTGATGATTTTGAATAGAATCGAGAGCTTGTGCATGAAGCCTCTGAGCGATTTCAAAAAATTTTCAAAAATTTTCATCTTTCGGATCCTCTTGTAAATGAATTAATTGATGATTTTGAATAGAATCGTGAGTTTTGGCATGGAGCCTCTGAGCGATTTCAAAAAAATTTCAAAAATTTTCATCTTTCGGATCCTCTTGTAAATAAATAAATTGATGATTTTGAATAGAATCGAGAGCTTGTGCATATAGACTCTGAGCGATTTCAAAAATATTTCAAAACTTTTCATCTTTCGGATCTTCTTGTAAATAAATAAATTGATGATTTTCAATAGAATCGAGAGCTTGTGCATGGAGGCTCGGAGCTATTTCAAAGATTTTCAGAAATTTTCATCTTGTGGATCGTCTTGTATATAAATAAATTGATGATTTTGAATAGAATCGAGAGCTTTTGCCTGGAGCCTCTGAGCGATTTCAAAATTTTTCAAAACTTTTCATCTTTCGGATCCTCTTGTAAATAAATAAATTGATGATTTTGAATAGAATCGAGAGCTTGTGCATGGAGCCTCTGAGCGATTTCAAAATTTTTTCAAAAATTTTTATCTATCGGATCCTTATGTAAATAAATAAATTGATGGTTTTGAATAGAATCGAGAGCTTGTGCATGAAGCCTCTGAGCGATTTCAAAAAATTTTCAAAAATTTTCATCTTTCGGATCCTCTTGTAAATGAATAAATTGATGATTTTGAATAGAATCGTGAGTTTTTGCATGGAGCCTTTGAGCGATTTCAAAAATATTTCAAAAATTTTCATTTTGCGGATCCTCTTGTAAATAAATAAATTGATGATTTTGAATAGAATCGAGAGCTTGTGCATGAAGCCTTTGAGCGATTTCAAAAAATTTCGAAAATTTTTATTTTTCGGATCCTCTTGTAAATAAATAAATTGCTGATTTTGAATAGAATCGAGAGCTTGTGCATGCAGCCTTGGAGTGATTTCAAAATTTTTCAAAAATTTTCATCTTTCGGATCCTCTTGTAAATAAATAATTTGATGATTTTGAATAGAATCGAGAGCTTGTGCATGGAGCCCCTGAGCGATTTCAAAAAAATTTCAAAAGTTTTCATCTTTCGGATCCTCTTGTAAAAAATAAATTGATGATTTTGAATAGAATCGAGAGCTTGTGCATGGAGCCTCTGAGCGATTTCAAAAAAAATTCAAAAATTTTCATCTCTCGGATCCTCTTGTAAATAAATAAATTGATGATTTTGAATAGAATCGAGAGCTTGTGCATGGAGGCTCGGAGCGATTTCAAAAACTTTCAAAAATTTTCATCTTTCGGATCCTCTTGTAAATAAATAAATTGATGATTTTGAATAGAATCGAGAGCTTGTGCATCGAGCCTCTGAGCGAATTCAAAAATTTTTCAAAAATTTTCATCTTACGGATCCTCTTGTAAATAAATAAATTGATGATTTTGAATAGAATCGAGAGCTTGTGCATGGAGCCTCTGAGCGATTCCAAAAAAAAATTCAAAAATTTTCATCTTTCGGATCCTCTTGTAAATAAATAAATTGATGATTTTGAATAGAATCGAGAGCTTGTGCATGGAGCCTCTGAGCTATTTCAAAGATTTTCAGAAATTTTCATCTTGCGGATCGTCTTGTATATAAATAAATTGATGATTTTGAATAGAATCGAGAGCTTGTGGATGGAGCCTCTGAGCGATTTCAAAAATTTTTCAAAATTTTTTATCTATCGGATCCTTATGTAAATAAATAAATTGATGGTTTTGAATAGAATCGAGAGCTTGTGCATGGAGTGTCTGAGCGATTTCAAAAATTTTTCAAAAATTTTCATCTTTCGGATCCTCTTGTAAATAAATAAATTGATGATTTTGAATAGAATCGAGAGCTTGTGCATGGAGCCTCTGAGCGATTTCAAAAAAATTTCAAAAATTTTCATCTTTCGGATCCTCTTGTATATAAATAAATTGATGATTTTGAATAGAATCGAGAGCTTTTGCCTGGAGCCTCTGAGCGATTTCAAAATTTTTCAAAACTTTTCATCTTTCGGATCCTCTTGTAAATAAATAAATTGATGATTTTGAATAGAATCGAGAGCTTGTGCATGGAGCCTCTGAGCGATTTCAAAAATTTTTCAAAATTTTTTATCTATCGGATCCTTATGTAAATAAATAAATTGATGGTTTTGAATAGAATCGAGAGCTTGTGCATGGAGTGTCTGAGCGATTTCAAAAATTTTTCAAAAATTTTCATCTTTCGGATCCTCTTGTAAATAAATAAATTGATGATTTTGAATAGAATCGAGAGCTTGTGCATGGAGCCTCTGAGCGATTTCAAAAAAATTTCAAAAATTTTCATCTTTCGGATCCTCTTGTAAATAAATAAATTGATGATTTTGAATAGAATCGAGAGCTTGTGCATGGAGCCTCTGAGCGATTTCAAAATTTTTTTCGAAAATTTTCATCTTGTGGATCCTCTTGTAAATAAATAAATTGATGATTTTGAATAGAATCGAGAGCTTGTGCATGGAGCCTCTGAGCGATTTCAAAATTTTTCAAAAATTTTCATCTTTCGGATCCTCTTGTAAATAAATAAATTGATGATTTTGAATAGAATCGAGAGCTTGTGCATGAAGCCTCTGAGCGATTTCAAAAAATTTTCAAAAATTTTCATCTTTCGGATCCTCTTGTAAATGAATTAATTGATGATTTTGAATAGAATCGTGAGTTTTGGCATGGAGCCTCTGAGCGATTTCAAAAAAATTTCAAAAATTTTCATCTTTCGGATCCTCTTGTAAATAAATAAATTGATGATTTTGAATAGAATCGAGAGCTTGTGCATGGAGACTCTGAGCGATTTCAAAAATATTTCAAAACTTTTCATCTTTCGGATCCTCTTGTAAATAAATAAATTGATGATTTTGAATAGAATCGAGAGCTTGTGCATGGAGCCTCTGAGCGATTTCAAAAATTTTCAAAAATTTTCTTCTTGCGGATCCTCTTGTAAATAAATAAATTGATGATTTTGAATAGAATCTAGAGCTTGTGCATGGAGCCTCTGAGCGATTTCAAAAATTTTTCAAAAATTTTCATCTCTAGGATCCTCTTTTAAATAGATAAATTGATGATTTTGGATAGAATCGAGAGCTTGTGCATGGAGCCTCTGAGCGATTTCAAAATTTTTCAAAAATTTTCATCTTTCGGATCCTCTTGTAAATAAATAAATTGATGATTTTGAATAGAATCGAGAGCTTGTGCATGAAGCCTCTGAGCGATTTCAAAAAATTTTCAAAAATTTTCATCTTTCGGATCCTCTTGTAAATAAATAAATTGATGATTTTGAATAGAATCGTGAGTTTGTGCATGGAGCCTCTGAGCGATTTCAAAAAAATTTCAAAAATTTTCACCTTTCGGATCCTCTTGTAAATAAATAAATTGATGATTTTGAATAGAATCGAGAGCTTGTGTATGGAGGCTCTGAGCGATTCCAAAAAATTTTCGAAACTTCTCATCTTTCGGATCCTCTTGTAAATAAATAAATTGATGATTTTGAATAGAATCGAGAGCTTGTGCATGGAGCCTCTGAGCGATTTCAAAAATTTTCAAAAATTTTCATCTTGCGGATCCTCTTGTAAATAAATAAATTGATGATTTTGAATAGAATCGAGAGCTTGTGCATGGAGGCTCTGAGCGATTTCAAAATTTTTAAAAAAATTTCATCTTTCGGATCCTCTTGTAAATAAATAAATTGATGATTTTGAATAGAATCGAGAGCTTGTGCATGAAGCCTCTGAGCGATTTCAAAAAAATTTCAAAAATTTTCATCTTTCGGATCCTCTTGTAAATAAATAAATTGATGATTTTGAATAGAATCCAGAGTTTGTGCATGGAGCCTCTGAGCGATTTCAAAAAAATTTCAAAAATTTTCATCTTTCGGATCCTCTTGTAAATGAATAAATTGATGATTTTGAATAGAATCGAGAGCTTGTGCATGGAGCCTCTGAGCGATTTCAAAAATTTTTCAAAAATTTTCATCTTTCGGATCCTCTTGTAAATAAATAAATTGTTGATTTTGAATAGAATCGAGAGCTTGTGCATGAAGCCTCTGAGCGATTTCAAAAAAATTTCAAAAATTTTCATCTTTCGGATTTCTTGTAAATAAATAAATTGATGATTTTGAATAGAATCGTGAGTTTGTGCATAGAGCCTCTGAGCGATTTCAAAAAAATTTCAAAAATTTCCATCTTTCGGATCCTCTTGTAAATAAATAAATTGATGATTTTGAATAGAATCTAGAGCTTGTGCATGAAGCCTCTGAGCGATTTCAAAAAAATTTCAAAAATTTTCATCTTTCGGATCCTCTTGTAAATAAATAAATTGATGGTTTTGAATAGAATCGAGAGTTTTTGAATGGAGCCTTTGAGCGATTTCAAAAAATTTCGAAAATTTTCAGTTATCGGATCCTCTTGTAGATAAATAAATTGATGATTTTGAATAGAATCGAGAGCTTGTGCATGCAGCCTTTGAGCGATTTCAAAAATATTTCAAAAATTTTCATTTTGCGGATCCTCTTGTAAATAAATAAATTGATGATTTTGAATAGAATCGAGAGCTTGTGCATGAAGCCTTTGAGCGATTTCAAAAAATTTCGAAAATTTTTATTTTTCGGATCCTCTTGTAAATAAATAAATTGCTGATTTTGAATAGAATCGAGAGCTTGTGCATGCAGCCTTGGAGTGATTTCAAAATTTTTCAAAAATTTTCATCTTTCGGATCCTCTTGTAAATAAATAATTTGATGATTTTGAATAGAATCGAGAGCTTGTGCATGGAGCCTCTGAGCGATTTCAAAAAAATTTCAAAAGTTTTCATCTTTCGGATCCTCTTGTAAAAAATAAATTGATGATTTTGAATAGAATCGAGAGCTTGTGCATGGAGCCTCTGAGCGATTTCAAAAATTTTTCAAAAATTTCCATCTTTCGGATCCTCTTGTAAATAAATAAATTGATGATTTTGAATAGAATCGAGAGCTTGTGCATGAAGCCTCTGAGCGATTTCAAAAAAATTTCAAAAATTTTCATCTTTCGGATCCTCTTGTAAATAAATAAATTGATGATTTTGAATAGAATCGAGAGCTTGTGCATGGAGCCTCTGAGCGATTTCAAAAATTTTCAAAAATTTTCATCTTTCGGATCCTCTTGTAAATAAATAAATTGATGATTTTAAATAGAATCGAGAGCTTGTGCATGGAGCCTCTGAGCGATTTCAAAATATTTTCAAAAATTTTCATCTTTCGGATCCTCTTGTAAATAAATAAATTGATGATTTTGAATAGAATCGAGAGCTTGTGCATGGAGCCTCTGAGCGATGTGTTAAAAAAAAAATTTAACAAATTTTCATCTTTCGGATCTTCTTGTAAATAAATAAATTGATGATTTTCAATAGAATTGAGAGCTTGCGCATGGAGCCTCTAAGCGATTTCAAAAAAATTTCAAAAATTTTCATCTTTCGGATCCTCTTGTAAATAAATAAATTGATGATTTTGAATAGAATCGAGAGCTTGTGCATGGAGCCTATGAGCGATTTCAAAAAATTTTCAAAAATTTTCATCTTTCGGATCCTCTTGTAAATAAATAAATTGATGATTTTGAATAGAATCGAGAGCTTGTGCTGGAGCCTCTGAGCGATTTCAAAAAATTTTCAAAAATTTTCATCTTTCGGATCCTCTTGTAAATAAATAAATTGATGATTTTGAATAGAATTGAGAGCTTGTGCATGGAGCCTCTGAGCGATTTCAAAAAATTTTCAAAAATTTTCATCTTTCGGATCCTCTTGTAAATAAATAAATTGATGATTTTGAATAGAATCGAGAGCTTGTGAATGGAGCCTCTGAGCGATTTCAAAAAAATTTCAAAAATTTGCATCTTTCGGATCCTCTTGTAAATAAATAAATTGATGATTTTGAATAGAATCGAGAGCTTGTGCATGGAGCCTCTGAGCGATTTCAAAAAATTTTCAAAAATTTTCATCTTTCGGATCCTCTTGTAAATAAATAAATTGATGATTTTGAAGAGAATCGAGAGCTTGTGCATGGAGCCTCTGAGCGATTTCAAAAAAAATTCAAAATTTTTCACCTCTCGGATCCTCTTGTAAATATATAAATTGATGATTTTGAATAGAATCGAGAGCTTGTGCATGGAGGCTCGGAGCGATTTCAAAAACTTTCAAAAATTTTCATCTTTCGGATCCTCTTGTAAATAAATAAATTGATGATTTTGAATAGAATCGAGAGCTTGTGCATCGAGCCTCTGAGCGATTTCAAAAATTTTTCAAAAATTTTCATCTTACGGATCCTCTTGTAAATAAATAAATTGATGATTTTGAATAGAATCGAGAGCTTGTGCATGGAGCCTCTGAGCGATTCCAAAAAAAAAATTCAAAAATTTTCATCTTTCGGATCCTCTTGTAAATAAATAAATTGATGATTTTGAATATAATCGAGAGCTTGTGCATGGAGCCTCTGAGCTATTTCAAAGATTTTCAGAAATTTTCATCTTGCGGATCGTCTTGTATATAAATAAATTGATGATTTTGAATAGAATCGAGAGCTTTTGCCTGGAGCCTCTGAGCGATTTCAAAATTTTTCAAAACTTTTCATCTTTCGGATCCTCTTGTAAATAAATAAATTGATGATTTTGAATAGAATCGAGAGCTTGTGCATGGAGCCTCTGAGCGATTTCAAAAATTTTTCAAAAATTTTTATCTATCGGATCCTTATGTAAATAAATAAATTGATGGTTTTGAATAGAATCGAGAGCTTGTGCATGGAGTCTCTGAGCGATTTCAAAAATTTTTCAAAAATTTTCATCTTTCGGATCCTCTTGTAAATAAATAAATTGATGATTTTGAATAGAATCGAGAGCTTGTGCATGGAGCCTCTGAGCGATTTCAAAATTTTTTTCGAAAATTTTCATCTTGTGGATCCTCTTGTAAATGAATAAATTGATGATTTTGAATAGAATCGAGAGCTTGTGCATGGAGCCTCTGAGCGATTTCAAAATTTTTCAAAAATTTTCATCTTTCGGATCCTCTTGTAAATAAATAAATTGATGATTTTGAATAGAATCGAGAGCTTGTGCATGAAGCCTCTGAGCGATTTCAAAAAATTTTCAAAAATTTTCATCTTTCGGATCCTCTTGTAAATGAATAAATTGATGATTTTGAATAGAATCGTGAGTTTTTGCATGGAGCCTCTGAGCGATTTCAAAAAAATTTCAAAAATTTTCATCTTTCGGATCCTCTTGTAAATAAATAAATTGATGATTTTGAATAGAATCGAGAGCTTGTGCATGGAGACTCTGAGCGATTTCAAAAATATTTCAAAACTTTTCATCTTTCGGATCCTCTTGTAAATAAATAAATTGATGATTTTGAATAGAATCGAGAGCTTGTGCAAGGAGCCTCTGAGCGATTTCAAAAATTTTCAAAAATTTTCTTCTTGCGGATCCTCTTGTAAATAAATAAATTGATGATTTTGAATAGAATCTAGAGCTTGTGCATGGAGCCTCTGAGCGATTTCAAAAATTTTTCAAAAATTTTCATCTTTAGGATCCTCTTGTAAATAGATAAATTGATGATTTTGAATAGAATCGAGAGCTTGTGCATGGAGCCTCTGAGCGATTTCAAAAATTTTCAAAAATTTTCATCTTTCGGATCCTCTTGTAAATAAATAAATTGATGATTTTGAATAGAATCGAGAGCTTGTGCATGAAGCCTCTGAGCGATTTCAAAAAATTTTCAAAAATTTTCATCTTTCGGATCCTCTTGTAAATAAATAAATTGATGATTTTGAATAGAATCGTGAAATTGTGCATGGAGCCTCTGAGCGATTTCAAAAAAATTTCAAAAATTTTCACCTTTCGGATCCTCTTGTAAATAAATAAATTGATGATTTTGAATAGAATCGAGAGCTTGTGTATGGAGGCTCTGAGCGATTTCAAAAAATTTTCAAAACTTTTCTTCTTTCGGATCCTCTTGTAAATAAATAAATTGATGATTTTGAATAGAATCGAGAGCTTGTGCATGGAGCCTCTGAGCGATTTCAAAAATTTTCAAAAATTTTCATCTTGCGGATCCTCTTGTAAATAAATAAATTGATGATTTTGAATAGAATCGAGAGCTTGTGCATGGAGCCTCTGAGCGATTTCAAAATTTTTCAAAAATTTTCATCTTTCGGATCCTCTTGTAAATAAATAAATTGATGATTTTGAATAGAATCGAGAGCTTGTGCATGAAGCCTCTGAGCGATTTCAAAAAATTTTCAAAAATTTTCATCTTTCGGATCCTCTTGTAAATAAATAAATTGATGATTTTGAATAGAATCGTGAAATTGTGCATGGAGCCTCTGAGCGATTTCAAAAAAATTTCAAAAATTTTCACCTTTCGGATCCTCTTGTAAATAAATAAATTGATGATTTTGAATAGAATCGAGAGCTTGTGTATGGAGGCTCTGAGCGATTTCAAAAAATTTTCAAAACTTTTCTTCTTTCGGATCCTCTTGTAAATAAATAAATTGATGATTTTGAATAGAATCGTGAGTTTGTGCATGGAGCCTCTGAGCGATTTCAAAAAAATTTCAAAAATTTTCATCTTTCGGATCCTCTTGTAAATAAATAAATTGATGATTTTGAATAGAATCGAGAGCTTGTGCATGGAGCCTCTGAGCGATTTCAAAAATTTTTCAAAAATTTTCATCTTTCGGATCCTCTTGTAAATAAATAAATTGATGATTTTGAATAGAATCGAGAGCTTGTGCATGAAGCCTCTGAGCGATTTCAAAAAATTTTCAAAAATTTTCATCTTTCGGATCCTCTTGTAAATAAATAAATTGATGATTTTGAATAGAATCGTGAGTTTGTGCATAGAGCCTCTGAGCGATTTCAAAAAAATTTCAAAAATTTTCATCTTTCGGATCGTCTTGTAAATAAATAAATTGATGATTTTGAATAGAATCGAGAGCTTGTGCATGGAGCCTCTGAGCGATTTCAAAAAATTTCAAAAATTTTCATTTTTCGGATCCTCTTGTAAATAAATAAATTGATGATTTTGAATAGAATCGAGAGCTTGTGCATGGAGCCTCTGAGCGATTTCAAAAAATTTCAAAAATTTTCATCTTTCGGATCCTCTTGTAAATAAATAAATTGATGATTTTGAATAGAATCGAGAGCTTGTGCATGGTGCCTTTGAGCGACTTCAAAAAATTTCAAAAATTTTCATTTTGCGGATCCTCTTGTAAATACATAAATTAATGATTTTGATTGGAATCGAGAGCTTTTGGATGGAGCCTTTGAGCGATATCACAAAATTTTCAAAAATTTTCATTTTGCGGATCCTCTTGTAAATAAATAAATTGATGATTTTGAATAGAATCGAGAGCTTGTGCATGAAGCCTCTGAGCGATTTAAAAAAATTTTCAAAAATTTTCATCTTTCGGATCCTCTTGTAAATAAATAAATTGATGATTTTGAATAGAATCGTGAGTTTGTGCATGGAGCCTCTGAGCGATTTCAAAAAAATTTCAAAAATTCTCACCTTTCGGATCCTCTTGTAAATAAATAAATTGATGATTTTGAATAGAATCGAGAGCTTGTGCATGGAGCCTTTGAGCGATTTCAAAAAAAATCGAAAATTTGCATTTTGCGGATCCTCTTGTAAATAAGTAAATTGATGATTTTGAATAGAATCGAGAGCTTGTGCATGGAGCCTTTGAGCGATTTCAAAAAATTTCGAAAATTTTAATTTTTCGGATCCCCTTGTAAATAAGTAAATTGTTGATTTTGAATAGAATCGAGTGCTTGTGCATGGAGCCTTTGAGCGATTTCAAAAAAAATCGAAAATTTTCATTTTGCGGATCCTCTTGTAAATAAGTAAATTGATGATTTTGAATAGAATCGAGAGCTTGTGCATGGAGCCTTTGAGCGATTTCAAACATTTTCGAAAATTTTCATTTTGCAGATCCTCTTGTAAATAAATAAATTGATGATTTTGAATAGAATCGAGAGCTTGTGCATGGAGCCTCTGAGCGATTTCAAAAATTTTCAAAAATTTTCATTTTGCGGATCCTCTTGTAAATAAGTAAATTGATGATTTTGAATAGAATCGAGTGCTTGTGCATGGAGCCTTTGAGCGATTTCAAAAAAAATCGAAAATTTTCATTTTGCGGATCCTCTTGTAAATAAGTAAATTGATGATTTTGAATAGAATCGAGAGCTTGTGCATGGAGCCTTTGAGCGATTTCAAACATTTTCGAAAATTTTCATTTTGCAGATCCTCTTGTAAATAAATAAATTGATGATTTTGAATAGAATCGAGAGCTTGTGCATGGAGCCTCTGAGCGATTTCAAAAATTTTCAAAAATTTTCATTTTGCGGATCCTCTTGTAAATAAGTAAATTGATGATTTTGAATAGAATCGAGAGCTTGTGCATTGAGCCTTTGAGCGATTTCAAACATTTTCGAAAATTTTCATTTTTCGGATCCCCTTGTAAATAAATAAACTTATGATTTTGAATAGAATCGAGAGCTTGTGCATGGAGCCTTTGAGCGATTTCAAAAAATTTCGAAAATTTTCAATTTTCAGATCCTCTTGTAAATAATTAAATTGATGATTTTGAATAGAATCGAGAGCTTGTGCATTGAGCCTTTGAGCGATTTCAAAAAATTCCGAAAATTTTAATTTTTCGGATCCCCTTGTAAATAAGTAAATTGGTGATTTTGAATAGAATCGAGAGCTTGTGCATGGAGCCTTTGAGCGATTTCAAAAAAATTCGAAAATTTTCATTTTGCGGATCCCCTTGTACATAAATAAAGTAATGATTTTGAATAGAATCGAGAGCTTGTGCATGGAGCCTTTGAGCGATTTCAAAAAAATTCGAAAATTTTCATTTTTCGAATCCCCTTGTAAATAAATAAAGTGATGCTTTTGAATAGAATCGAGAGCTTGTGCATGAAGCCTTTGAGCGATTTCAAAAATTTTCGAAAATTTTCATTTTTCGGATCCTCTTGTAAATAAGTAAATTGATGATTTTCAATAGAATCGAGTGCTTGTGCATGGAGCCTTTGAGCGATTTCAAAAAAAATCGAAAATTTTAATTTTTCGGATCCCCTTGTAAATAAGTAAATTGATGATTTTGAATAGAATCGAGAGCTTGTGCATGGAGCCTTTGAGCGATGTCAAACAAATTCGAAAATTTTCATTTTTCGAATCCCCTTGTAAATAAATAAAGTGATGATTTTGAATAGAATCGAGAGGCTGTGCATGGAGCCTTTGAGCGATTTCAAATTTTTCTCGAAAATTTTAATTTTTCTGATCCCCTTGTACATAAATAAAGTGATGATTTGGAATAGAATCGAGAGCTTCTGCATGGAGCCTTTGAGCGATTTCAAACATTTTCGAAAATTTTCATTTTTCGGATCCCCTTGTGAATAAATAAACTTATGATTTTGAATAGAATCGAGAGCTTGTGCATGGAGCCTTTGAGCGATTTCAAAAAATTTCGAAAATTTTCATTTTGCAGATCCTCTTGTAAATAATTAAATTGATGATTTTGAATAGAATCGAGAGCTTGTGCATTGAGCCTTTGAGCGATTTAAAAAAATTCCGAAAATTTTAATTTTTCGGATCCCCTTGTAAATAAATAAAGTGATGATTTTGAATAGAATCGAGAGCTTGTGCATGGAGACTCTGAGCGATTTCAAAAATATTTCAAAACTTTTCATCTTTCGGATCCTCTTGTAAATAAATAAATTGATGATTTTGAATAGAATCGAGAGCTTGTGCATGGAGCCTTTGAGCGATTTCAAAAAAATTCGAAAATTTTCATTTTGGGATCCCCTTGTACATAAATAAAGTAATGATTTTGAATAAAATCGAGAGCTTGTGCATGGAGCCTTTGAGCGATTTCAAAAAAATTCGAAAATTTTCATTTTTCGAATCCCCTTGTAAATAAATAAAGTGATGCTTTTGAATAGAATCGAGAGCTTGTGCATGAAGCCTTTGAGCGATTTCAAAAATTTTCGAAAATTTTCATTTTTCGGATCCTCTTGTAAGTAAGTAAATTGATGATTTTCAATAGAATCGAGTGCTTGTGCATGGAGCCTTTGAGCGATTTCAAAAAAAATCGAAAATTTTCATTTTGCGGATCCTCTTGTAAATAAGTAAACTTATGATTTTGAATAGAATCGAGAGCTTGTGCATGGAGCCTTTGAGCGATTTCAAAAAATTTCGAAAATTTTCATTTTGCGGATCCTCTTGTAAATAAGTAAATTGATGATTTTGAATAGAATCGAGAGCTTGTGCATGGAGCCTTTGAGCGATTTCAAAAAATTTCGAAAATTTTAATTTTTCGGATCCCCTTGTAAATAAGTAAATTGATGATTTTGAATAGAATCGAGAGCTTGTGCATGGAGCCTTTGAGCGATGTCAAACAAATTCGAAAATTTTCATTTTTCGAATCCCCTTGTAAATAAATAAAGTGATGATTTTGAATAGAATCGAGAGCTTGTGCATGGAGCCTTTGAGCGATTTCAAACATTTTCGAAAATTTTCATTTTTCGGATCCCCTTGTAAATAAATAAACTTATGATTTTGAATAGAATCGAGAGCTTGTGCATGGAGCCTTTGAGCGATTTCAAAAAATTTCGAAAATTTTCATTTTGCAGATCCTCTTGTAAATAATTAAATTGATGATTTTGAATAGAATCGAGAGCTTGTGCATTGAGCCTTTGAGCGATTTCAAAAAATTCCGAAAATTTTAATTTTTCGGATCCCCTTGTAAATAAATAAAGTGATGATTTTGAATAGAATCGAGAGCTTGTGCATGGAGCCTCTGAGCGATTTCAAAAAAATTTCAAAAATTTTCATCTTTCGGATCCTCTTGTAAATAAATAAATTGATGATTTTGAATAGAATCGAGAGCTTGTGCATGGAGCCTTTGAGCGATTTCAAAAAAATTCGAAAATTTTCATTTTTCGAATCCCCTTGTAAATAAATAAAGTGATGCTTTTGAATAGAATCGAGAGCTTGTGCATGAAGCCTTTGAGCGATTTCAAAAATTTTCGAAAATTTTCATTTTTCGGATCCTCTTGTAAATAAGTAAATTGATGATTTTCAATAGAATCGAGTGCTTGTGCATGGAGCCTTTGAGCGATTTCAAAAAAAATCGAAAATTTTCATTTTGCGGATCCTCTTGTAAATAAGTAAATTGATGATTTTGAATAGAATCGAGAGCTTGTGCATGGAGCCTTTGAGCGATTTCAAAAAATTTCGAAAATTTTAATTTTTCGGATCCCCTTGTAAATAAGTAAATTGATGATTTTGAATAGAATCGAGAGCTTGTGCATGGAGCCTTTGAGCGATTTCAAAAATTTTTGAAAATTTTCATTTTGCGGATCCTCTTGTAAATAAGTAAATTGATGATTTTGAATAGAATCGAGAGCTTGTGCATGGAGCCTTTGAGCGATTTCAAAAAATTTCAAAAATTTTCATTTTTCGGATCCTCTTGTAAATAAATAAACTTATGATTTTGAATAGAATCGAGAGCTTTTGCAAGGAGCCTTTGAGCGATTACAAAAATTTCCAAAAATTTTCATTTTTCGGATCCCCTTGTAAATAAATAAAGTGATGATTTTGAATAGAATCGAGAGCTTGTGCATGGAGCCTTTGAGCGATTACAAAAAATTTCCAAAAATTTTCATTTTTCGGATACCCTTGTAAATAAATAAAGTGATGATTTTGAATAGAATCGAGAGCTTGTGCATGGAGCCTTTGAGCGATTTCAACAAAATTTCAAAAATTTTCATTTTTCGGATACCCTTGTAAATTAATAAAGTGATGATTTTGAATAAAAGCGAGAGCTTGTGCATGGAGCCTTTGAGCGATGTCAAACAAATTCGAAAATTTTCATTTTTCGAATCCCCTTGTAAATAAATAAAGTGATGATTTTGAATAGAATCGAGAGCTTGTGCATGGAGCCTTTGAGCGATTTCAAACATTTTCGAAAATTTTCATTTTTCGGATCCCCTTGTAAATAAATAAATTTATGATTTTGAATAGAATCGAGAGCTTGCGCATGGAGCCTTTGAGCGATTACAAAAAATTTCTAAAAATTTTCATTTTTCGGATCCCTTTGTAAATAAATAAAGTGATGATTTTGAATAGAATCGAGAGCTTGTGCAATGAGCCTTTGATCGATTTCAAAAATTTTCGAAAATTTTCATTTTGTGGATCCTCTAGTAAATAAGTAAATTGATGATTTTGAATAGAATCGAGAGGCTGTGCATGGAGCCTTTGAGCGATTACAAAAAATTTCCAAAAATTTTCATTTTTCGGATCCCCTTGTAAATAAATAAAGTGATGATTTTGAATAGAATCGAGAGCTTGTGCATGGAGCCTTTGAGCGATTTCAACAAAATTTCAAAAATTTTCATTTTTCGGATACCCTTGTAAATTAATAAAGTGATGATTTTGAATAAAAGCGAGAGCTTGTGCATGGAGCCTTTGAGCGATGTCAAAAAAATTCGAAAATTTTCATTTTTCGAATCCCCTTGTAAATAAATAAAGTGATGATTTTGAATAGAATCGAGAGGCTGTGCATGGAGCCTTTGAGCGATTTCAAAATTTTTTCAAAAATTTTCATTTTGCGGAGCCTCTTGTAAATAAGTAAATTGATGATTTTGAATAGAATCGAGAGCTTGTGCATGGAGCCTTTGAGCGATTTTAAAAAATTTCGAAAATTTTAATTTCTCGGATCCACATGTAAATAAATAAATTGATGATTTTGAATAGAATCGAGAGCGTGTGCATGGAGCCTTTGAGCGATTACAAAAAATTTCCAAAAAATTTCACTTTTCGGATCCCCTTGTAAATAAAAAAGTGATGATTTTGAATAGAATCGGGACTTGTGCATGGTGCCTTTGAGCGATTTCAAAAATTTTCGGAACTTTTAATTTTTCGGATTCTCTTGTAAATAAATAAATTGATGATTTTGAATAGAATCGAGAGCTTGTCCATGGAGCCTTTGAGCGATTTCAAAAATTTTCGAAAATTTTCATTTTTCGGATCTACTTGTAAATGAATAAACTTATGATTTTGAATAGAATCGAGAGCTTGTGCATGGAGCCTTTGAGCGATTTCAAAAAATTTCGAAAATTTTCATTTTGCGGATCCTCTTGTAAATAAGTAAATTGATGATTTTGAATAGAATCGAGTGCTTGTGCATGGAGCCTTTGAGCGATTTCAAAAAAAATCGAAAATTTTCATTTTGTGGATCCTCTTGTAAATAAGTAAATTGATGATTTTGAATAGAATCGAGAGCTTGTGCATGGAGCCTTTCAGCGATTTCAAAAAATTTCGAAAATTTTAATTTTTCGGACCCCCTTCTAAATAAGTAAATTGATGATTTTAAATAGAATCGAGAGCTTGTGCATGGAGCCTTTGAGCGATTTCAAAAATTTTCGGAAATTTTCATTTTGCGGATCCTCTTGTAAATAAGTAAATTGATGATTTCGAATAGAATCGAGAGCTTGTGCATGGAGCCTTTGAGCGATTTCAAAAAAAATCGAAAATTTTCATTTTGCGGATCCTCTTGTAAATAAGTAAATTGATGATTTTGAATAGAATCGAGAGCTTGTGCATGGAGCCTTTGAGCGATTTCAAAAAATTTTGAAAATTTTAATTTTTCGGATCCCCTTGTAAATAAGTAAATTGATGCTTTTGAATAGAATCGAGAGCTTGTGCAATGAGCCTTTGAGCGATTTCAAAAAATTTCGAAAATTTTCATTTTGCGGATCCCCTTGTACATAAATAAAGTGATGATTTGGAATAGAATCGAGAGCTTGTGCATGCAGCCTTTCAGCGATTTCAAAAAAAAATCGAAAATTTTCATTTTGTGGATCCTCTTGTAAATAAGTAAATTGATGATTTTGAATAGAATCGAGAGCTTGTGCATGGAGCCTTTCAGCGATTTCAAAAAATTTCGAAAATTTTAATTTTTCGGATCCCCTTGTAAATAAGTAAATTGATGATTTTAAATAGAATCGAGAGCTTGTGCATGGAGCCTTTGAGCGATTTCAAAAATTTTCGAAAATTTTCATTTTTCGAATCCCCTTGTAATTAAATGAAGTGATGCTTTTGAATAGAATCGAGAGCTTGTAAATGAAGCCTTTGAGCGATTTCAAAAAAATTCGAAAATTTTCATTTTTCGGATCCCAGTGTAAATAAATAAAGTGATGATTTTGAATAGAATCGAGAGGCTGTGCATGGAGCCTTTGAGCGATTTCAAATTTTTTTCGAAAATTTTAATTTTTCTGATCCCCTTGTACATAAATAAAGTGATGATTTGGAATAGAATCGAGAGCTTGTGCATGGAGCCTTTGAGCGATTTCAAAAATTTTGGAAAATTTTCATTTTTCGGATCCCCTTGTACATAAATAAAGTGATGATTTTGAATAGAATCGAGAGCTTGTGCATGGAGCCTTTGAGCGATTTTAAAAAATTTCGAAAATTTTCATTTCTCGGATCCACTTGTAAATAAATAAATTGATGATTTTGAATAGAATCGAGAGCTTGTGCATGGAGCCTTTGAGCGATTACAAAAAATTTCGAAAATTTTCATTTTTCGGATCCCCTTGTAAATAAAAAAGTGATGATTTTGAATAGAATCGAGACTTGTGCATGGTGCCTTTGAGCGATTTCAAAAAATTTCGAAAATTTTCATTTTGCGGATCCTCTTGTAAATAAGTAAATTGATGATTTTGAATAGAATCGAGAGCTTGTCCATGGAGCCTTTGAGCGATTTAAAAAAAAATCGAAAATTTTCATTTTTCGGATCCTCTTGTAAATAAGTAAATTGATGATTTTGAATAGAATCGAGAGCTTGTGCATGGAGCCTTTCAGCGATTTCAAAAAATTTCGAAAATTTTAATTTTTCGGATCCCCTTGTAAATATGTAAATTGATGCTTTTGAATAGAATCGAGAGCTTGTGCAATGAGCCTTTGAGCGATTTCAAAAAATTTCGAAAATTTTCATTTTGCGGATCCCCTTGTACATAAATAAAGTGATGATTTTGAATAGAATCGACAGCTTGCGCATGGAGCCTTTGAGCGATTTCAAAAAAATTCGAAAATTTTCATTTTTCGAATCCCCTTGTAAATAAATGAAGTGATGCTTTTGAATAGAATCGAGAGCTTGTGCATGAAGCCTTTGAGCGATTTCAAAAAAATTCGAAAATTTTCATTTTTCGGATCCCAGTGTAAATAAATAAAGTGATGATTTTGAATAGAATCGAGAGGCTGTGCATGGAGCCTTTGAGCGATTTCAAATTTTTCTCGAAAATTTTAATTTTTCTGATCCCCTTGTACATAAATAAAGTGATGATTTGGAATAGAATCGAGAGCTTGTGCATGGAGCCTTTGAGCGATTTCAAAAATTTTGGAAAATTTTCATTTTTCGGATCCCCTTGTACATAAATAAAGTGATGATTTTGAATAGAATCGAGAGCTTGTGCATGGAGCCTTTGAGCGATTTCAAAAAAATTCGAAAATTTTCATTTTGCGGATCCTCTTGTAAATAAGTAAATTGATGATTTTGGATAGAATCGAGAGCTTGTACATGGAGCCTTTGAGCGATTTCCAAAAATTTCGAAAATTTTCATTTTTCGGATCCTCTTGTAAATAAGTAAATTGATGATTTTGAATAGAATCGAGAGCTTGTGCATGGAGCCTTTGAGCGATTTCAAAAAATTTCAAAAATTTTCATTTTGCGGATCCCCTTGTGTAACCGACTGTAACCGACATTTACGGACTGTAACCAACTTCACGATGGAGGCAGTCTAGTGGGAACGTCGAGAAGGTGCGATCGCGAGCGGCCATATACGTTTCCTATCGTTTCGATTATATTAAAAATTTCCATAGCTAAACCAGCTAATTTACGTGGTTAAATATACTGACTCGAAGAAAATATAGTTTTTTTTACGTTTTTCAATTCAGAAGTGGGATACTCCTCGCGCGAATCGACAAGTCGTGATGGCGGAAGAATATAATCGGTGGAACGTGCGAGAGTTAAAAGCGCGTTTAAAAAAAATTGGACAGTCGACGGTAGGGAACAAGAAAGAGTTGTGTGAACGGCTAAGCGAAAAGAACCAGCCGAATATCGAACAACAGTGATTGTGCGCAAGGTGCTAATTGTTTATTCGGTGCCACGTTCACCCCAAGCGATGTGGCAAACATTTTACCTGAATTCGACCCGAGCAATGTCGGTGGCCTGCAAGCAACCCAGTGGGTGGCAAAAGTAAGCCGTTTAAAAGAAATTTATGCGTGGCGTGACGATTTACTTTTGTTCGCTGTGGCGGGGAAGTTGAAAGGTCTCGCGCGTGCGTGGTATGATCGTACGGAAGATGTGTATTCACAATGGGACAAATTCGCTCACGATGTGGTTAAACAATTTTCGCCATTATTGAACGACGCTGACACACACATTAAGATGATGCATCGAAAACGACAAAAAAGTGAAACTCTTTCAGAATACGCGGATGAAATGTGGAAATTGGGCCGAAATGGTGGGATAGCGGAGAACGCAATCGTTAAATACGTTATTATGGGAATGCAGGACGACGATTTGTTTTCTGTTATCCAAGCGCAAAAGATAGAAACAATGAGCGACTTGCGCGGTCGGATAGAGTGGTGTTTGCAAATACGTGAGACGAAACGTGCGAATGAATATAGTCATGCAGCGAGTGGTCAAACGAATATTGCTAGAGGAAGTCGCCCTAACACGAAATTCGAAGCTACATGCTTTAGATGTAAACAACGTGGACATAAGGAGGCTGACTGCTCACAAAGTCACCCCCCGAAAACAATTGAGTGTTATAATTGCCATAAAACTGGACATTACTCTCGAGACTGTTCAAATCCTCCGCGTCGGCCTAGGTGTACTAAATGTGATCGAGTGCATAAAAGAGGTGAACCAACCGAATGTTCGGGCGCTGCAAAAGTCGGAATTATGAAGTGTGCATCGTTGCCAACAGACTATCACAAAATGGTTAAAATCGGTGACAACGAAATAGTTGCGCAAATTGACTGTGGTAGCCCATGTTCATTAATTCGTATTAGCGATGCTAAAAAGGCGTCGGACAAACCGAAGCCTTGTCAGTTACACATATCTGGATTTCTCGGGGGATCCTATTGGGCAACCAAAAAACTCGATGTAACTATCAATATCGACGGGTTATCGTTCGAAACATCGTTATTCATGATTGAGGACGAATTTTTGCCAGCCCCATTACTAATTGGACGGGATGTGTTGGATCAGCCAGGCGTTAGAATGATAAAAGCTAATGGAAAATTGCTGTTTGAACGCGAAGAAATGGCACCAAGCGAAAAAGAAGAGTTTCAGCGGGAAGATGAAGAATGCGAGCAAGAGAAAATCGATGTGACAAATAGTGACCGATTCGAAGTGCAGATCGGGGAATTGTCGACTGGCGACATAAAGTTATTGAATAAAGTCTTGAATAAGTTCACAGAATTATTCCCTAGTAGTCTAAAACAACTTGGGCTGACGGACAAAATGGAAATGAAGATAACGCTAGAGAACGAGCAGCCAATTCAACAGAAACCATATAGAGTGCCTTACGCGAAAATGGAGCGAATGGAAGCGCTGGTGTTAGATCTGATGAGAAATGACATAATTGGAACGTCAACGTCGAATTTTGCCAGTCCCGCTCTGCTCGTCGAAAAAAAGGTGGAGAAGATCGTCTTTGTATCGATTATCGACTGTTAAACTCAGTGACAAAAAAGGAAGTGTATCCAACGCCAAACATCGAGGAAGAGCTGCAACAGGCGAGTGAATACAAATACTTCACGACTCTCGACTTGAATAGTGGGTATTATCAGATACCAATTGAATCAGGATCCAGAAAATATACGGCTTTTATTACGTCGTCGGGACTGTATGAGTTCAAGCGGATGCCATTCGGGCTTAAAAATGCACCCGCGGTATTGCAACAACTCATGGCGAAACTCAAACGTGACATCGATTTTGACGTACGCATCTACATGGACGATATATTGGTTTGCAGTAAGACCGTTGACGAAGGAATTAAGAAACTAGAGAGGGTATTTCAATCCATGCGAGGATTCGGTTTGACTCTTAATTTGAAGAAGTGTCGCTTCCTTCAAACGAACGTTGAATACCTAGGTCATCGATTGACCCCAGATGGTATTAGTCCCGGAACGATTAAAACGGAAGCTGTGCGACACTTTAAACGACCAACGAATTTAACAGAATTGCGACAGTTTCTAGGACTGTGCAGTTATTTCAGGAAGTTTGTACAAAATTTCGCTCAGGTAGCTCAACCAATGAGCACACTGCTAAAGAAGGGAAGTGTATTTCAATGGGAAGACACCCAAGAAAACTCTTTCAACGAGCTGAAACGATTGTTGACAAGCGGTCCCCTATTGGCATCATATAACCTGAATCACCGGCATGAAGTTCATACAGATGCCAGTTCATACTGATTATCGGGAATATTGATGCAAAATGATGGAACTGTCACACGTCCAATAGCGTATTTTAGTAGAACTACCAGCGAATCGGAAAGTAAATTTCATAGATATGAGCTTGAAGCTCTAGCAGTAGTCGAGTCCCTTGAACGCTTTAAATATTATCTTCTGGGAAAACAATTCACCGTGGCTACCGATTGTGCCTCATTAAAGGCTACGATGCAGAGGAAGGAACTGATTCCACGCATAGCTAGATGGTAGTTGCGCCTTCAAGACTTTGATTTTATAATTCAACATAGAAGCGGAACGCAAATGCTACATGCGGATGCTTTAAGCCGGCAACCGAACGAGACAGTGACTGGAGAACCCGAGACAGCATCTCTGAAAATTGGGTATACTAGCATTACTCAAGCGGATTGGTTATTGACAATGCAGCTTCAAGATTCAAGGTTACGAGAAGTGGTGGAACAACTTCGATCTCCAGCTGAAAATAAACATTTGCGGAAAGAATTTCGTTTGGAAAATGGACGGCTGTTTAGGAAAGTAGGTGATTGCAAACGGTGGGTCGTTCCAAAAGCGGTTCGATGGAGGATAGTTCAAGAATGCCATGATCTAGCTGGACACCTTGGCTTTGAAAAGACATTAGAACGAATCCAGAAGTGGTACTGGTTTCCGAAGATGCGCGGTTTCGTGTCAAAATACATTAAGTCATGCGTATATTGCTGCTTTCACAAGAAGCCAGGAGGGAAGATAGAGGGCGAGTTACATTTCGATCCAATTGAACCAATGCCGTTTAAAACGCTTCACATCGATCATCTTGGGCCCTTTCCAAAATCGACTCAAGGAAATGCTCACATATTAGGAATCTCAGACCCATTCAGCAAATTCATTATACTACGTGCAGTTAGGACAACTAATACTTCGGCAGTGTTGAAGGTGTTTGATGAGCTCTTCAGCTATGTAGGAACGCCAGCACGAATAATCTCCGATAGGGGAACAGCCTTCACATCAAAAGCTTTTAAGGAATATTGCGATAAACATGCCATTAAACACGTAAAGGTAGCCGCACGTACGCCGCGTGCAAATGGTCAAATAGAGCGTGCTAATAGAACTGTTAGCACTTCAATTGCAACTTCTGCGATCAAGGAACGAAAATGGGACGAAGAATTAAGAGCTATCCAATGGACTCTTAATTCAATGGTGTCTTCGACGACAGGACGTAGTGCTCATGAAGTTGTCTTCGATTTTAAACCTCGAGACGTACTACAAAACAAGATAATTCTACATCTTCACGACGATATTAATGACGATCTGCAGCCATTATCGGGAATACGGCAAGAAGCAGCCGATCGAATCAACTTTAAACGCCATCAGAGGAAAGAACGCTTCGACCGAAATCATCGACAGCCGACAAAATACGACATAGATGATATAGTGATGGTGGAAAATGCCACCGCCAGTACTGGGCAGCCGAAGAAATTAGCGCCTAAGTTTAAGTTGCCTTACATCGTCACCAAGGTCCTGGGAAATGACAGATACGTGGTGGAGGACATTCCAGGTGCGGATAGAAAGAGTCGACCTTCCGATGGTGTCTATGCTTCAGATAAAATGAAACAGTGGTGCGTACTCCCTGTTGATACCGAAGACGAATCCATGTCGACAGCAGAAAGCGATGAGGATGACTCAACACCAAACGACGTCGGCTCGAGGACGATCCAAATGTCAGGAAAGGTCGACTGTAACCGACTGTAACCGACTGTTACGGACTGTAACCAACTTCACGATGGAGGCAGTCTAGTGGGAACGTCGAGAAGGTGCGATCGCGAGCGGCCATATACGTTTCCTATCGTTTCGATTATATTACAAATGTCCATAGCTAAACCAGCTAATTTACGGGGTTAAATATACTGACTCGAAGAAAATATAGTTTTTTTTTACGTTTTTCACTTGTAAATAAATAAACTTATGACTTTGAATAGAATCGAGAGCTTGTGCATGGAGCCTTTGAGCGATTTCAAAAAATTTCGAAAATTTTCATTTTTCGGATCCCCTTGTAAATAAATAAACTTATGATTTTGAATAGAATCGAGAGCTTGTGCATGGAGCCTTTGAGCGATTTCAAAAAATTTCGAAAATTTTCATTTTGCGGATCCTCTTGTAAATAAGTAAATTGATGATTTTGAATAGAATCGAGAGCTTGTGCATGGAGCCTTTGAGCGATTTCAAAAAATTTCGAAAATTTTCATTTTTCGGATCCCCTTGTAAATAAAAAAAGGGATGATTTTGAATAGAATCGAGAGCTTGTGCATGGTGCCTTTGAGCGATTTCAAAAATTTTCGGAAATTTTAATTTTTCGGATCCTCTTGTATATAAATAAATTGATGATTTTGAATAGAATCGAGAGCTTGTGCATGGAGCCTTTGAGCGATTTCAAAAAATTTCGAAAATTTTCATTTTTCGGATCCCGTTGTAAATAAATAAACTTATGATTTTGAATAGAATCGAGAGCTTGTGCATGGAGCCTTTGAGCGATTCCAAAAAATTTCGAAAATTTTCATTTTGCGGATCTTCTTGTAAATAAGTAAATTGATTATTTTGAATAGAATCGAGAGCTTGTGCAAGGAGCCTTTGAGCGATTTCAAAAATTTTCGAAAATTTTCATATTGCGGATCCTCTTGTAAAAAAGTAAATTGATGATTTCGAATAGAATCGAGAGCTTGTGCATGGAGCCTTCGAGCGATTTCAAAAAATTTCGAAAATTTTAATTTGGCGGATCCTCTTGTAAATAAGTAAATTGATGATTTTGAATAGAACCGAGAGCTTGTGCATGGAGCCTTTGAGCGATTTCCAAAAATTTCGAAAATTTTCATTTTTCGGATCCCCTTGTAAATAAATAAACTTATGATTTTGAATAGAATCGAGAGCTTGTGCATGGAGCCTTTGAGCGATTTCAAAAAAATTCGAAAATTTTCATTTTTCGAATCCCCTTGTAAATAAATAAACTTATGATTTTGAATAGAATCGAGAGCTTGTGCATGGAGCCTTTGAGCGATTTCAAAATATTTCGAAAATTTTCATTTTTCGAATCCCCTTGTAAATAAATAAAGTGATGATTTTGAATAGAAGCGAGAGCTTGTGCATGGAGCCTTTGAGCGATTTCAAACATTTTCGAAAATTTTCATTTTTCGGATCCCCTTGTAAATAAATAAAGTGATGATTTTGAATAGAATCGAGAGCTTGTGCATGGAGCCTATGAGCGATTTCAAAAAATTTCAAAAAATTTCATTTTGCGGATCCTCTTGTATATAAGTAAATTGATGATTTTGAATAGAATCGAGAGCTTGTGCATGGAGCCTTTGAGCGATTTCAAAAAATTTCGAAAATTTTCATTTTTCGGACCCAATTGTAAATAAAAAAAGGGATGATTTTGAATAGAATCGAGAGCTTGTGCGTGGTGCCTTTGAGCGATTTCAAAAATTTTCGGAAATTTTAATTTTTCGGATCCTCTTGTAAATAAATAAATTGATGATTTTGAATAGAATCGAGAGCTTGTGCATGGAGCCTTTGAGCGATGAAAAAAAATTTCGAAAATTTTCATTTTTCGGATCCCCTTGTAAATAAATAAACTTATGATTTTGAATAGAATCGAGAGCTTGTGCATGGAGCCTTTGAGCGATTTCAAAAAAATTCGAAAATTTTCATTTTTCGAATCCCCTTGTAAATAAATAAAGTGATGATTTTGAATAGAAGCGAGAGCTTGTGCATGGAGCCTTTGAGCGATTTCAAACATTTTCGAAAATTTTCATTTTTCGGATCCCCTTGTAAATAAATAAAGTGATGATTTTGAATAGAATCGAGAGCTTGTGCATGGAGCCTATGAGCGATTTCAAAAAATTTCAAAAAATTTCATTTTGCGGATCCTCTTGTATATAAGTAAATTGATGATTTTGAATAGAATCGAGAGCTTGTGCCTGGAGCCTTTGAGCGATTTCAAAAATTTTCGAAAATTTTCATTTTGCGGATCCTCTTGTAAATAAGTAAATTGATGATTTCGAATAGAATCGAGAGCTTGTGCATGGAGCCTTCGAGCGATTTCAAAAAATTTCGAAAATTGTAATTTGGCGGATCCTCTTGTAAATAAGTAAATTGATGATTTTGAATAGAATCGAGAGCTTGTGCATGGAGCCTTTGAGCGATTTCCAAAAATTTCGAAAATTTTCATTTATCGGATCCCCTTGTGAATAAATAAACTTATGATTTTGAATAGAATCGAGAGCTTGTGCATGGAGCCTTTGAGCGATTTCAAAAAAATTCGAAAATTTTCATTTTTCGAATCCCCTTGTAAATAAATAAAGTGATGATTTTGAATAGAAGCGAGAGCTTGTGCATGGAGCCTTTGAGCGATTTCAAACATTTTCGAAAAGTTTCATTTTTCGGATCCCCTTGTAAATAAATAAAGTGATGATTTTGAATAGAATCGAGAGCTTGTGCATGGAGCCTTTGAGCGATTTCAAAAATTTTCGAAAATTTTCATTTTGCGGATCCTCTTGTAAATAAGTAAATTGATGATTTCGAATAGAATCGAGAGCTTGTGCATGGAGCCTTTGAGCGATTTCAAACATTTTCGAAAATTTTCATTTTTCGGATCCCCTTGTAAATAAATAAAGTGATGATTTTGAATAGAATCGAGAGCTTGTGCATGGAGCCTATGAGCGATTTCAAAAAATTTCAAAAAATTTCATTTTGCGGATCCTCTTGTATATAAGTAAATTGATGATTTTGAATAGAATCGAGAGCTTGTGCCTGGAGCTTTTGAGCGATTTCAAAAAGTTTCGAAAATTTTCATTTTTCGGATCCCCGTGTAAATAAATAAAGTGATGATTTTGAATAGAATCGAGAGCCTGTGCAAGGAGCCTTTGAGCGATTTCAACAAAATTTCAAAAATTTTCATTTTTCGGATCCCCTTGTAAATAAATGAAGTGATGATTTTAAATAGAATCGAGAGCTTGTGCATGGAGCCTTTGTGCGATGTAAAAAAAATCGAAAATTTTCATTTTTCGAATCCCCTTGTAAATAAATAAAGTGATGATTTTGAATAGAATCGAGAGCTTGTGCATGGAGCCTTTGAGCGATTTCAAACATTTTCGAAAATTTTCATTTTTCGGATCCTCTTGTAAATAAGTAAATTGATGATTTTGAATAGAATCGAGAGCTTGTGCATGGAGCCTTTGAGCTATTTTAATAAATTTCGAAAATTTTCATTTTTCGGATCCCCTTGTAAATAAATAAACTTATGATTTTGAATAGAATCGAGAGCTTGTGCATGGAGCCTTTGAGCGATTTCAAAAAAATTCGAAAATTTTCATTTTGCGGATCCCCTTGTGAATAAATAAGGTGATGATTTTGAATAGAATCGAGAGCTTGTGAATGGTGCCTTTGAGCGATTTCAAAAATTTTCGAAAATTTTCCTTTTTCGGATCCTCTTGTAAATAAATAAATTGATGATTTTGAATAGAATCGAGAGCTTGTGCATGGAGCCTTTGAGCGATTTCAAAAAGTTTCGAAAATTTTCATTTTTCGGATCCTCTTGTAAATAAATAAATTGATGATTTTGAATAGAATCGAGAGCTTGTGCATGGAGCCTTTGAACGATGTAAAAAAAAATCGAAAATTTTGATTATTCGAATCCCCTTGTAAATAAATAAAGTGATGATTTTGAATAGAATCGAGAGCTTGTGCATGGAGCCTTTGAGCGATTTCAAACATTTTCGAAAATTTTCATTTTTCGGATCCTCTTGTAAATAAGTAAATTGATGATTTTGAATAGAATCGAGAGCTTGTGCATGGAGCCTTTGAGCGATTTCAAAAAATTTCGAAAATTTTCATTTTGCGGATCCTCTTGTAAATAAGTAAATTGATTATTTTGAATAGAATCGAGAGCTTGTGCAAGGAGCCTTTGAGCGATTTCAAAAAATTTCGGAAATTTTAATTTTTCGGATCCTCTTGTAAATAAATAAATTTATGATTTTGAATAGAATCGAGAGCTTGTGCATGGAGCCTTTGAGCGATGTAAAAAAAAAATCGAAAATTTTGATTATTCGAATCCCCTTGAAAATAAATAAAGTGATGATTTTGAATAAAATCGAGAGCTTGTGCATGGAGCCTTTGAGCGATTTCAAAAAATTTCGAAAATTTTCATTTTTCGGATTCTCTTGTAAATAAATAGATTGATGATTTTGAATAGAATCGAGAGCTTGTGCATGGAGCCTTTGAGCGATGAAAAAAAATTTCCAAAAATTTTCATTTTTCGGATCCCCTTGTAAATAAAAAAAGTGATGATTTTGAATAGAATCGAGAGCTTGTGCATGGTGCCTTTGAGCGATTTAAAAAAATTTCGGAAATTTTAATTTTTCGGATCCTCTTGTAAATAAATAAATTGATGATTTTGAATAGAATCGAGAGCTTGTGCATGGAGCCTTTGAGCGATGTAAAAAATAAATCGAAAATTTTGATTATTCGAATCCCCTTGTAAATAAATAAAGTGATGATTTTGAATAGAATCGAGAGCTTGTGCATGGAGCCTTTGAGCGATTTCAAACATTTTCGAAAATTTTCATTTTTCGGATCCTCTTGTAAATAAGTAAATTGATGATTTTGAATAGAATCGAGAGCTTGTGCATGGAGCCTTTGAGCGATTTCAAAAAATTTCGAAAATTTTCATTTTGCGGATCCTCTTGTAAATAAATAAATTGATTATTTTGAATAGAATCGAGAGCTTGTGCATGGTGCCTTTGAGCGATTTCAAAAATTTTCGAAAATTTTCATATTTCGGATCCCCTTGTAAATAAATAAAGTGATGATTTTGCATAGAATCGAAAGCTTGTGCATGTAGCCTTTGAGCGATTTCAAAAAATTTCCAACATTTTCATTTTTCGGATCCCCTTGTAAATAAATAAACTTATGATTTTGAATAGAATCGAGAGCTTGTGCATGGAGCCTTTGAGCGATTTCAAAAAATTTCGAAAATTTTCATTTTGCGGATCCTCTTGTAAATAAGTAAATTGATGATTTTGAATAGAATCGAGAGCTTGTGCATGGAGCCTTTGAGCGATTTCAAAAAATTTCGAAAATTTTCATTTTTCGGATCCTCTTGTAAATAAATAAATTGATGATTTTGAATAGAATCGAGAGCTTGTGCATGGAGCCTTTGAGCGATTACAAAAAAATTCCAAAAATTTTCATTTTTCGGATCCCCTTGTAAATAAAAAAAAGTGATGACTTTGAATAGAATCGAGAGCTTGTGCATGGTGCCTTTGAGCGATTTCAAAAATTTTCGGAAATTTTAATTTTTCGGATCCTCTTGTAAATAAGTAAACTTATGATTTTGAATAGAATCGAGAGCTTGTGCATGGAGCCTTTGAGCGATTTCAAACATTTTCGAAAATTTTCCTTTTTCGGATCCTCTTGTAAATAAGTAAATTGATGATTTTGAATAGAATCGAGAGCTTGTGCATGGAGCCTTTGAGCGATTTCAAAAAATTTCGAAAATTTTCATTCTGATGATCCTCTTGTAAATAAGTAAATTGATGATTTTGAATAGAATCGAGAGCTTGTGCATGGAGCCTTTGAGCGATTTCAAAAAATTTCGAAAATTTTCATTTTTCGGATCGCCTTGTAAATAAATAAACTTATGATTTTGAATAGAATCGAGAGCTTGTGCATGGAGCCTTTGAGCGATTTCAAAAATTTTCGAAAATTTTCATTTTACGGATCCTCTAGTAAATAAGTAAATTGATGATTTTGAATAGAATCGAGAGCTTGTGCATGGAGCCTTTGAGCGATTTCAAAAAATTTCGAAAATTTTCATTTTTCGGATCCCCTTGTAAATAAATAAACTTATGATTTTGAATAGAATCGAGAGCTTGTGCATGGAGCCTTTGAGCGATTTCAAAAAAATTCGAAAATTTTCATTTTTCGAATCCCCTTGTAAATAAATAAAGTGATGATTTTGAATAGAATCAAGAGCTTGTGCATGGAGCCTTTGGGCGATTTCAAACACTTTCGAAAATTTTCATTTTTCGGATCCTCTTGTAAATAAATAAAGTGATGATTTTGAATAGAATCGAGAGCTTGTGCATGGAGCCTTTGAGCGATTTCAAAAAAATTCGAAAATTTTCATTTTGCGGATCCTCTTTTAAATAAGAAAATTGATGATTTTGAATAGAATCGAGAGCTTGTGCATGGAGCCTTTGAGCGATTTCCAAAAAATTCGAAAATTTTCATTTTTCGGATCCCCTTGTAAATAAATAAACTTATGATTTTGAATAGAATCGAGAGCTTGTGCATGGAGCCTTTGAGCGATTACAAAAAAATTCCAAAAATTTTCATTTTTCGGATCCCCTTGTAAATAAAAAAAGTGATGATTTTGAATAGAATCGAGAGCTTGTGCATGGTGCCTTTGAGCGATTTTAAAAATTTTCGGAAATTTTAATTATTCCGATCCTCTTGTAAATAAATAAATTGATGATTTTGAATAGAATCGAGAGCTTGTGCATGGAGCCTTCGAGCGATTTCAAACATTTTCGAAAATTTTCCTTTTTCGGATCCTCTTGTAAATAAGTAAATTGATGATTTTGAATAGAATCGAGAGCTTGTGCATGGAGCCTTTGAGCGATTTCAAAAATTTTCGAAAATTTTCATTTTGCGGACCCTCTTGTAAATAAGTAAATTGATGATTTTGAATAGAATCGAGAGCTTGTGCATGGAGCCTTTGAGCGATTTCAAAAAATTTCGAAAATTTTCATTTTTCGGATCCCCTTGTAAATAAATAAACTTATGATTTTGAATAGAATCGAGAGCTTGTGCATGGAGCCTTTGAGCGATTTCAAAAATTTTCGGAAATTTTCATTTTGCGGATCCTCTAGTAAATAAGTAAATTGATGTTTTTGAATCGAATCGAGAGCTTGTGCATGGAGCCTTTGAGCGATTTCAAAAAATTTCGAAAATTTTCATATTGCGGATCCTCTTGTAAATAAGAAAATTGATGATTTTGAATAAAATCGAGAGCTTGTGCATGGAGCCTTTGAGCGATTTCAAAAATTTTCGAAAATTTTCATTTTGCGGATCCTCTAGTAAATAAGTAAATTGATGATTTTGAATAGAATCGAGAGCTTGTGCATGGAGCCTTTGAGCGATTTCAAAAAATTTCGAAAATTTTTATTTTTCGGATCCCCTTGTAAATAAATAAACTTATGATTTTGAATAGAATCGAGAGCTTGTGCATGGAGCCTTTGAGCGATTTCAAAAAAATTCGAAAATTTTCATTTTTCGAATCCTCTTGTAAATAAATAAAGTGATGATTTTGAATAGAATCGAGAGCTTGTGCATGGAGCCTTTGGGCGATTTCAAACACTTTCGAAAATTTTCATTTTTCGGATCCTCTTGTAAATAAATAAAGTGATGATTTTGAATAGAATCGAGAGCTTGTGCATGGAGCCTTTGAGCGATTTCAAAAAAATTCGAAAATTTTCATTTTGCGGATCCTCTTGTAAATAAGAAAATTGATGATTTTGAATAGAATCGAGAGTTTGTGCATGGAGCCTTTGAGCGATTTCAAAAAATTCCAAATATTTTCATTTTTCGGATCCCCTTGTAAATAAAAAAAAGTGATGATTTTGAATAGAATCGAGAGCTTGTGCATGGAGCCTTTGAGCGATTTCAAAAAAATTCGAAAATTTTCATTTTGCGGATCCTCTTGTAAATAAGAAAATTGATGATTTTGAATAGAATCGAGAGCTTGTGCATGGAGCCTTTGAGCGATCACAAAAAAATTCCAAAAATTTTCATTTTTCGGATCCCCTTGTAAATAAAAAAAAGTGATGATTTTGAATAGAATCGAGAGCTTGTGCATGGTGCCTTTGAGCGATTTCAAAAATTTTCGGAAATTTTAATTTTTCGGATCCTCTTGTAAATAAATAAATTGATGATTTTGAATAGAATCGAGAGCTTGTGCATGGAGCCTTTGAGCGATTTCAAAAATTTTCGAAAATTTTCAATTTGCGGATCCTCTTGTAAATAAATAAACTTATGATTTTGAATAGAATCGAGAGCTTGTGCATGGAGCCTTTGAGCGATTACAAAAAAATTCCAAAAATTTTCGTTCTTCGGATCCCCTTGTAAATAAAAAAAAGTGATGATTTTGAATAGAATCGAGAGCTTGTGCAAGGTGCCTTTATGCGATTTCAAAAATTTTCGTAAATTTTAATTATTCGGATCCTCTTGTAAATAAATAAATTGATGATTTTGAATAGAATCGAGAGCTTGTGCATGGGGCCTTTGAGCGATTTCAAACATTTTCGAAAATTTTCCTTTTTCGGATCCTCTTGTAAATAAGTAAATTGATGATTTTGAATAGAATCGAGAGCTTGTGCATGGAGCCTTTGAGCGATTTCAAAAATTTTCGAAAATTTTCATTTTGCGGATCCTCTTGTAAATAAGTAAATTGATGATTTTGAATAGAATCGAGAGCTTGTGCATGGAGCCTTTGAGCGATTTCAAAAAATTTCGAAAATTTTCACTTTTCGGATCCCCTTGTAAATAAATAAACTTACGATTTTGAATAGAATCGAGAGCTTGTGCATTGAGCCTTTGAGCGATTTCAAAAATTTTCGAAAATTTTCATTTTGCGGATCCTCTAGTAAATAAGTAAATTGATGATTTTGAATAGAATCGAGAGCTTGTGCATGGAGCCTTTGAGCGATTTCAAAAAATTTCGAAAATTTTCATTTTTCGGATCCTCTTGTAAATAAATAAAGTGATGATTTTGAATAGAATCGAGAGCTTGTGCATGGAGCCTTTGAGCGATTTAAAAAAAATTCGAAGATTTTCATTTTGGGGATCCTCTTGTAAATAAGAAAATTGATGATTTTGAATAGAATCGAGAGCTTGTGCATGGAGCCATTGAGCGATTTCAAAAAATTTCGAAAATTTTCATTTTTCGGATCCCCTTGTAAATAAATAAACTTATGATTTTGAATAGAATCGAGAGCTTGTGCATGGAGCCTTTGAGCGATTACAAAAAAATTCCAAATATTTTCATTTTTCGGATCCCCTTGTAAATAAAAAAAAGTGATGATTTTGAATAGAATCGAGAGATTGTGCATGGTGCCTTTGAGCGATTTCAAAAAAATTCGAAAATTTTCATTTTGCGGATCCTCTTGTAAATAAGAAAATTGATGATTTTGAATAGAATCGTGAGCTTGTGCATGGCGCCTTTGAGCGATCACAAAAAAATTCCAAAAATTTTCATTTTTCGGATCCCCTTGTAAATAAAAAAAAGTGATGATTTTGAATAGAATCGAGAGCTTGTGCATGGTGCCTTTGAGCGATTTCAAAAATTTTCGGAAATTTTAATTTTTCGGATCCTCTTGTAAATAAGTAAATTGATGATTTTGAATAGAATCGAGAGCTTGTGCATGGAGCCTTTGAGCGATTACAAAAAAATTCCAAATATTTTCATTTTTCGGATCCCCTTATAAATAAAAAAAAGTGATGATTTTGAATAGAATCGAGAGATTGTGCATGGTGCCTTTGAGCGATTTCAAAAAAATTCGAAAATTTTCATTTTGCGGATCCTCTTGTAAATAAGAAAATTGATGATTTTGAATAGAATCGTGAGCTTGTGCATGGCGCCTTTGAGCGATCACAAAAAAATTCCAAAAATTTTCATTTTTCGGATCCCCTTGTAAATAAAAAAAAGTGATGATTTTGAATAGAATCGAGAGCTTGTGCATGGAGCCTTTGAGCGATTTCAAAAAATTTCGAAAATTTTCATTTTTCGGATCCCCTTGTAAATAAATAAACTTATGATTTTGAATAGAATCGAGAGCTTGTGCATGGAGCCTTTGAGCGATTTCAAAAATTTTCGAAAATTTTCATTTTGCGGATCCTCTTGTAAATAAGTAAATTGATGATTTTGAATAGAATCGAGGGTTTGTGCATGGAGCCTTTGAGCGATATCAAAAAATTTCGAAAATTTTCATTTTTCGGATCCCCTTGTAAATAAATAAACTTATGATTTTGAATAGAATCGAGAGCTTTTGCATGGAGCCTTTGAGCGATTTCAAAAATTTTCGAAAATTTTCATGTTGCGGATCCTCTAGTAAATAAGTAAATTGATGATTTTGAATAGAATCGAGAGCTTGTGCATGGAGCCTTTGAGCGATTTCAAAAAATTTCGAAAATTTTCATATTGCGGATCCTCTTGTAAATAAGAAAATTGATGATTTTGAATAGAATCGAGAGCTTGTGCATGGAGCCTTTGAGCGATTTCAAAAAAATTCGAAGATTTTCATTTTGCGGATCCTCTTGTAAATAAGAAAATTGATGATTTTGAATAGAATCGAGAGCTTGTGCATGGAGCCATTGAGCGATTTCAAAAAATTTCGAAAATTTTCATTTTTCGGATCCCCTTGTAAATAAATAAACTTATGATTTTGAATAGAATCGAGAGCTTGTGCATGGAGCCTTTGAGCGATTACAAAAAAATTCCAAAAATTTTCATTTTTCGGATCCCTTTGTAAATCAAAAAAAAGTGATGATTTTGAATAGAATCGAGAGCTTGTGCATGGTGCCTTTGAGCGATTTCAAAAATTTTCGGAAATTTTAATTATTCGGATCCTCTTGTAAATAAGTAAATTGATGATTTTGAATAGAATCGAGAGGTTGTGCATGGAGCCTTTGAGCGATTTCAAAAAATTTCGAAAATTTTCATTTTTCGGATCCTCTTGTAAATAAATAAAGTGATGGTTTTGAATAGAATCGAGAGCTTGTGCATGGAGCCTTTGAGCGATTTCAAAAATTTTCGAAAATTTTCATTTTGCGAATCCTCTTGTAAATAAGTAAATTGATGATTTCGAATAGAATCGAGAGCTTGTGCATGAAGCCTTTGAGCGATTTCAAAAATTTGCGAAAATTTTCATTTTGCGGATCCTCTTGTAAATAAGTAAATTGATGATTTTGAATAGAATCGAGAGTTTGTGCATGGAGCCTTTGAGCGATATCAAAAAATTTCGAAAATTTTCATTTTTCGGATCCCCTTGTAAATAAAAAAACTTATGATTTTGAATAGAATCGAGAGCTTGTGCATGGAGCCTTTGAGCGATTTCAAAAATTTTCGAAAATTTTCATTTTGCGGATCCTCTAGTAAATAAGTAAATTGATGATTTTGAATAGAATCGAGAGCTTGTGCATGGAGCCTTTGAGCGATTTCAAAAAAATTCGAAAATTTTCATATTGCGGATCCTCTTGTAAATAAGAAAATTGCTGATTTTGAATAGAATCGAGAGCTTTTGCATGGAGCCTTTGAGCGATTTCAAAAAATTTCGAAAATTTTCATTTTTCGGATCCCCTTGTAAATAAATAACACTTATGATTTTGAATAGAATCGAGAGCTGGTGCATGGAGCCTTTGAGCGATTTCAAAAATTTTCGAAAATTTTCATTTTGCGGATCCTCTAGTAAATAAATAAACTTATGATTTTGAATTGAATCGAGAGTTTGTGCATGGAGCCTTTGAGCGATTTCAAAAAAATTCGAAAATTTTCATTTTTCGAATCCCCTTGTAAATAAATAAAGTGATGATTTTGAATAGAATCGAGAGCTTGTGCATGGAGCCTTTGGGCGATTTCAAACACTTTCGAAAATTTTCATTTTTCGGATCCTCTTGTAAATAAATAAAGTGATGATTTTGAATAGAATCGAGAGCTTGTGCATGGAGCCTTTGAGCGATTTCAAAAAAATTCGAAAATTTTCATTTTTCGGATCCCCTTGTAAATAAATAAACTTATGATTTTGAATAGAATCGAGAGCTTGTGCAAAGAGCCTTTGAGCGATTTGAAAAAAATTCGAAAATTTTCATTTTGCGGATCCTCTTGTAAATAAGAAAATTGATGATTTTGAATAGAATCGTGAGCTTGTGCATGGCGCCTTTGAGCGATCACAAAAAAATTCCAAAAATTTTCATTTTTCGGATCCCCTTGTAAATAAAAAAAAGTGATGATTTTGAATAGAATCGAGAGCTTGTGCATGGTGCCTTTGAGCGATTTCAAAAATTTTCGGAAATTTTAATTTTTCGGATCCTCTTGTAAATAAATAAATTGATGATTTTGAATAGAATCGAGAGCTTGTGCATGGAGCCTTTGGGCGATTTCAAACACTTTCGAAAATTTTCATTTTTCGGATCCTCTTGTAAATAAATAAAGTGATGATTTTGAATAGAATCGAGAGCTTGTGCATGGAGCCTTTGAGCGATTTCAAAAAAATTCGAAAATTTTCATTTTTCGGATCCCCTTGTAAATAAATAAACTTATGATTTTGAATAGAATCGAGAGCTTGTGCAAAGAGCCTTTGAGCGATTTGAAAAAAATTCGAAAATTTTCATATTGCGGATCCTCTTGTAAATAAGAAAACTGATGATTTTGAATAGAATCGAGAGCTTGTGCATGGAGCCTTTGAGCGATTTCAAAAAATTTCGAAAATTTTTATTTTTCGGATCCTTTAGTAAATAAATAAACTTATGATTTTGAATTGAATCGAGAGTTTGTGCATGGAGCCTTTGAGCGATTTCAAAAAAATTCGAAAATTTTCATTTTTCGAATCCCCTTGTAAATAAATAAAGTGATGATTTTGAATAGAATCGAGAGCTTGTGCATGGAGCCTTTGGGCGATTTCAAACACTTTCGAAAATTTTCATTTTTCGGATCCTCTTGTAAATAAATAAAGTGATGATTTTGAATAGAATCGAGAGCTTGTGCATGGAGCCTTTGAGCGATTTCAAAAAATTTCTAAAATTTTCATTTTTCGGATCCCCTTGTAAATAAATAAACTTATGATTTTGAATAGAATCGAGAGCTTGTGCATGGAGCCTTTGAGCGATTTCAAAAATTTTCGAAAATTTTCATATTGCGGATCCTCTAGTAAATAAGTAAATTGATGATTTTGAATAGAATCGAGAGCTTGTGCATGGAGCCTTTGAGCGATTTCAAAAAATTTCGAAAATTTTCATATTGCTAATATTCTTGTAAATAAGAAAATTGATGATTTTGAATAGAATCGAGAGCTTGTGCATGGAGCCTTTGAGCGATTTCAAAAAATTTCGAAAATTTTCATTTTTCGGATCCCCTTGTAAATAAATAAACTTATGATTTTGAATAGAATCGAGAGCTTGTGCATCGAGCCTTTGAGCGATTTCAAAAGAATTCGAAAATTTTCTTTTTTCGAATCCCCTTGTAAATAAATAAAGTGATGATTTTCAATAGAATCGAGAGCTTGTGCATGGAGCCTTTCAGCGATTTCAAACACTTTCGAAAATTTTCATTTTTCGGATCCTCTTGTAAATAAATAAAGTGATGATTTTGAATAGAATCGAGAGCTTGTGCATGGAGCCTCTGAGCGATTTCAAAAAAATTTCAAAAATTTTCATCTTTCGGATCCTCTTGTAAATAAGAAAATTGATGATTTTGAAAAGAATCGAGAGCTTGTGCATGGAGCCTTTGGGCGAATTCCAAAAATTTCGAAAATTTTCATTTTTCGGATCCCCTTGTAAATAAATAAACTTATGATTTTGAATAGAATCGAGAGCTTGTGCATGGAGCCTTTGAGCGATTTCAAAAATTTTCGGAAATTTTAATTTTTCGGATCCTCTTGTAAATAAATAAATTGATGATTTTGAATAGAATCGAGAGCTTGTGCATGGAGCCTTTGAGCGATTTCAAAAATTTTCGAAAATTTTCATTTTGCGGATCCTCTTGTAAATAAGTAAATTGATGATTTTGAATAGAATCGAGAGCTTGTGCATGGAGCCTTTGAGCGATTTCAAAAAATTTCTAAAATTTTCATTTTTCGGATCCCCTTGTAAATAAATAAACTTATGATTTTGAATAGAATCGAGAGCTTGTGCATGGAGCCTTTGAGCGATTTCAAAAATTTTCGAAAATTTTCATTTTGCGGATCCTCTAGTAAATAAGTAAATTGATGATTTTGAATAGAATCGAGAGCTTGTGCATGGAGCCTTTGAGCGATTTCAAAAAATTTCGAAAATTTTCATTTTTCGGATCCCCTTGTAAATAAATAAACTTATGATTTTGAATAGAATCGAGAGCTTGTGCATCGAGCCTTTGAGCGATTTCAAAAAAATTCGAAAATTTTCATTTTTCGAATCCCCTTGTAAATAAATAAAGTGATGATTTTGAATAGAATCGAGAGCTTGTGCATGGAGCCTTTCGGCGATTTCAAACACTTTCGAAAATTTTCATTTTTCGGATCCTCTTGTAAATAAATAAAGTGATGATTTTGAATAGAATCGAGAGCTTGTGCATGGAGCCTTTGAGCGATTTCAAAAAAAATCGAAAATTTTCATTTTGCGGATCCTCTTGTAAATAAGAAAATTGATGATTTTGAAAAGAATCGAGAGCTTGTGCATGGAGCCTTTGGGCGAATTCCAAAAATTTCGAAAATTTTCATTTTTCGGATCCCCTTGTAAATAAATAAACTTATGATTTTGAATAGAATCGAGAGCTTGTGCATGGAGCCTTTGAGCGATTTCAAAAATTTTCGGAAATTTTAATTTTTCGGATCCTCTTGTAAATAAATAAACTTATGATTTTGAATAGAATCGAGAGCTTGTGCAAAGAGCCTTTGAGCGATTTGAAAAAAATTCGAAAATTTTCATTTTGCGGATCCTCTTGTAAATAAGAAAATTGATGATTTTGAATAGAATCGAGAGCTTGTGCATGGAGCCTTTGAGCGATTTCAAAAAAATTCGAAAATTTTCATTTTTCGGATCCCCTTGTAAATAAATAAACTTATGATTTTGAATAGAATCGAGAGCTTGTGCAAAGAGCCTTTGAGCGATTTGAAAAAAATTCGAAAATTTTCATTTTGCGGATCCTCTTGTAAATAAGAAAATTGATGATTTTGAATAGAATCGTGAGCTTGTGCATGGTGCCTTTGAGCGATTTCAAAAATTTTCGGAAATTTTCATTTTTCGGATCCTCTTGTAAATAAATAAATTGATGATTTTGAATAGAATCGAGAGCTTGTGCATGGAGCCTTTGAGCGATTTCAAAAATTTTCGAAAATTTTCATTTTGCGGATCCTCTTGTAAATAAGCAAATTGATGATTTTGAATAGAATCGAGAGCTTGTGCATGGAGCCTTTGAGCGATTTCAAAAAATTTCTAAAATTTTCATTTTTCGGATCCACTTGTAAATAAATAAACTTATGATTTTGAATAGAATCGAGAGCTTGTGCATGGAGCCTTTGAGCGATTTGAAAAATTTTCGAAAATTTTCATTTTGCGGATCCTCTAGTAAATAAGTAAATTGATGATTTTGAATAGAATCGAGAGCTTGTGCATGGAGCCTTTGAGCGATTTCAAAAAATTTCGAAAATTTTCATATTGCTAATATTCTTGTAAATAAGAAAATTGATGATTTTGAATAGAATCGAGAGCTTGTGCATGGAGCCTTTGAGCGATTTCAAAAAATTTCGAAAATTTTCATTTTTCGGATCCCCTTGTAAATAAATAAACTTATGATTTTGAATAGAATCGAGAGCTTGTGCATGGAGCCTTTGAGCGATTTCAAACATTTTCGAAAATTTTCCTTTTTCGGATCCTCTTGTAAATAAGTAAATTGATGATTTTGAATAGAATCGAGAGCTTGTGCATGGAGCCTTTGAGCGATTTCAAAAAAATTCGAAAATTTTCATTTTTCGGATCCCCTTGTAAATAAATAAACTTATGATTTTGAATAGAATCGAGAGCTTGTGCAAAGAGCCTTTGAGCGATTTGAAAAAAAATCGAAAATTTTCATTTTGCGGATCCTCTTGTAAATAAGAAAATTGATGATTTTGAATAGAATCGTGAGCTTGTGCATGGCGCCTTTGAGCGATCACAAAAAAATTCCAAAAATTTTCATTTTTCGGATCCCCTTGTAAATAAAAAAAAGTGATGATTTTGAATAGAATCGAGAGCTTGTGCATGGTGCCTTTGAGCGATTTCAAAAATTTTCGGAAATTTTAATTTTTCGGATCCTCTTGTAAATAAATAAAGTGATGATTTTGAATAGAATCGAGAGCTTGTGCATGGAGCCTTTGAGCGATTTCAAAAAATTTCGAAAATTTTCATTTTTCGGATCCCCTTGTAAATAAATAAACTTATGATTTTGAATAGAATCGAGAGCTTGTGCATCGAGCCTTTGAGCGATTTCAAAAAAATTCGAAAATTTTCATTTTTCGAATCCCCTTGTAAATAAATAAAGTGATGATTTTGAATAGAATCGAGAGCTTGTGCATGGAGCCTTTCGGCGATTTCAAACACTTTCGAAAATTTTCATTTTTCGGATCCTCTTGTAAATAAATAAAGTGATGATTTTGAATAGAATCGAGAGCTTGTGCATGGAGCCTTTGGGCGATTTCAAACACTTTCGAAAATTTTCATTTTTCGGATCCTCTTGTAAATAAATAAAGTGATGATTTTGAATAGAATCGAGAGCTTGTGCATGGAGCCTTTGAGCGATTTCAAAAAAATTCGAAAATTTTCATTTTTCGGATCCCCTTGTAAATAAATAAACTTATGATTTTGAATAGAATCGAGAGCTTGTGCAAAGAGCCTTTGAGCGATTTGAAAAAAATTCGAAAATTTTCATTTTGCGGATCCTCTTGTAAATAAGAAAATTGATGATTTTGAATAGAATCGTGAGCTTGTGCATGGCGCCTTTGAGCGCTCACAAAAAAATTCCAAAAATTTTCATTTTTCGGATCCCCTTGTAAATAAAAAAAAGTGATGATTTTGAATAGAATCGAGAGCTTGTGCATGGTGCCTTTGAGCGATTTCAAAAATTTTCGGAAATTTTAATTTTTCGGATCCTCTTGTAAATAAATAAAGTGATGATTTTGAATAGAATCGAGAGCTTGTGCATGGAGCCTTTGAGCGATTTCAAAAATTTTCGAAAATTTTCATTTTGCGGATCCTCTTGTAAATAAGTAAATTGATGATTTTGGAAAGAATCGAGAGCTTGTGCATGGAGCCTTTGAGCGATTTCAAAAAATTTCTAAAATTTTCATTTTTCGGATCCCCTTGTAAATAAATAAACTTATGATTTTGAATAGAATCGAGAGCTTGTGCATGGAGCCTTTGAGCGATTTCAAAAATTTTCGAAAATTTTCATTTTGCGGATCCTCTAGTAAATAAGTAAATTGATGATTTTGAATAGAATCGAGAGCTTGTGCATGGAGCCTTTGAGCGATTTCAAAAATTTTCGAAAATTTTCATTTTGCGGATCCTCTAGTAAATAAGTAAATTGATGATTTTGAATAGAATCGAGAGCTTGTGCATGGAGCCTTTGAGCGATTTCAAAAAATTTCGAAAATTTTCATTTTTCGGATCCCCTTGTAAATAAATAAACTTATGATTTTGAATAGAATCGAGAGCTTGTGCATCGAGCCTTTGAGCGATTTCAAAAAAATTCGAAAATTTTCATTTTTCGAATCCCCTTGTAAATAAATAAAGTGATGATTTTGAATAGAATCGAGAGCTTGTGCATGGAGCCTTTCGGCGATTTCAAACACTTTCGAAAATTTTCATTTTTCGGATCCTCTTGTAAATAAATAAAGTGATGATTTTGAATAGAATCGAGAGCTTGTGCATGGAGCCTTTGAGCGATTTCAAAAAAAATCGAAAATTTTCATTTTGCGGATCCTCTTGTAAATAAGTAAATTGATGATTTTGAATAGAATCGAGAGCTTGTGCATGGAGCCTTTGAGCGATTACAAAAAAATTCCAAAAAATTTCATTTTTCGGATCCCCTTGTAAATAAAAAAGTGATGATTTTGAATAGAATCGAGAGCTTGTGCATGGTGCCTTTGAGCGATTTCAAAAAATTTCGGAAATTTTAATTTTTCGGATCCTCTTGTAAATAAATAAACTTATGATTTTGAATAGAATCGAGAGCTTGTGCATGGAGCCTTTGAGCGATTTCAAACATTTTCGAAAATTTTCCTTTTTCGGATCCTCTTGTAAATAAGTAAATTGATGATTTTGAATAGAATCGAGAGCTTGTGCATGGAGCCTTTGAGCGATTTCAAAAATTTTCGAAAATTTTCATTTTGCGGATCCTCTTGTAAATAAGTAAATTGATGATTTTGAATAGAATCGAGAGCTTGTGCATGGAGCCTTTGAGCGATTTCAAAAAATTTCGAAAATTTTCATTTTTCGGATCCCCTTGTAAATAAATAAACTTATGATTTTGAATAGAATCGAGAGCTTGTGCATGGAGCCTTTGAGCGTATTCAAAAATTTTCGAAAATTTTCATTTTGCGGATCCTCTAGTAAATAAGTAAGTTGATGATTTTGAATAGAATCGAGAGCTTGTGCATGGAGCCTTTGAGCGATTTCAAAAATTTGCGAAAATTTTCATATTGCGGATCCTCTTGTAAATAAGAAAATTGATGATTTTGAATAGAATCGAGAGCTTGTGCATGGAGCCTTTGAGCGATTTCAAAAAATTTCGAAAATTTTCATATTGCGGATCCTCTTGTAAATAAGAAAATTGATGATTTTGAATAGAATCGAGAGCTTGTGCATGGAGCCTTTGAGCGATTTCAAAAAATTTCGAAAATTTTTATTTTTCGGATCCTTTAGTAAATAAATAAACTTATGATTTTGAATTGAATCGAGAGTTTGTGCATGGAGCCTTTGAGCGATTTCAAAAAAATTCGAAAATTTTCATTTTTCGAATCCCCTTGTAAATAAATAAAGTGATGATTTTGAATAGAATCGAGAGCTTGTGCATGGAGCCTTTGGGCGATTTCAAACACTTTCGAAAATTTTCATATTGCTAATATTCTTGTAAATAAGAAAATTGATGATTTTGAATAGAATCGAGAGCTTGTGCATGGAGCCTTTGAGCGATTTCCAAAAATTTCGAAAATTTTCATTTTTCGGATCCCCTTGTAAATAAATAAACTTATGATTTTGAATAGAATCGAGAGCTTGTGCATCGAGCCTTTGAGCGATTTCAAAAAAATTCGAAAATTTTCTTTTTTCGAATCCCCTTGTAAATAAATAAAGTGATGATTTTGAATAGAATCGAGAGCTTGTGCATGGAGCCTTTCAGCGATTTCAAACACTTTCGAAAATTTTCATTTTTCGGATCCTCTTGTAAATAAATAAAGTGATGATTTTGAATAGAATCGAGAGCTTGTGCATGGAGCCTTTGAGCGATTTCAAAAAAAATCGAAAATTTTCATTTTGCGGATCCTCTTGTAAATAAGAAAATTGATGATTTTGAAAAGAATCGAGAGCTTGTGCATGGAGCCTTTGGGCGAATTCCAAAAATTTCGAAAATTTTCATTTTTCGGATCCCCTTGTAAATAAATAAACTTATGATTTTGAATAGAATCGAGAGCTTGTGCATGGAGCCTTTGAGCGATTTCAAAAATTTTCGGAAATTTTAATTTTTCGGATCCTCTTGTAAATAAATAAATTGATGATTTTGAATAGAATCGAGAGCTTGTGCATGGAGCCTTTGAGCGATTTCAAAAATTTTCGAAAATTTTCATTTTGCGGATCCTCTTGTAAATAAGTAAATTGATGATTTTGAATAGAATCGAGAGCTTGTGCATGGAGCCTTTGAGCGATATCAAAAAATTTCTAAAATTTTCATTTTTCGGATCCCCTTGTAAATAAATAAACTTATGATTTTGAATAGAATCGAGAGCTTGTGCATGGAGCCTTTGAGCGATTTCAAAAATTTTCGAAAATTTTCATTTTGCGGATCCTCTAGTAAATAAGTAAATTGATGATTTTGAATAGAATCGAGAGCTTGTGCATGGAGCCTTTGAGCGATTTCAAAAAATTTCGAAAATTTTCATTTTTCGGATCCCCTTGTAAATAAATAAACTTATGATTTTGAATAGAATCGAGAGCTTGTGCATCGAGCCTTTGAGCGATTTCAAAAAAATTCGAAAATTTTCATTTTTCGAATCCCCTTGTAAATAAATAAAGTGATGATTTTGAATAGAATCGAGAGCTTGTGCATGGAGCCTTTCGGCGATTTCAAACACTTTCGAAAATTTTCATTTTTCGGATCCTCTTGTAAATAAATAAAGTGATGATTTTGAATAGAATCGAGAGCTTGTGCATGGAGCCTTTGAGCGATTTCAAAAAAAATCGAAAATTTTCATTTTGCGGATCCTCTTGTAAATAAGAAAATTGATGATTTTGAAAAGAATCGAGAGCTTGTGCATGGAGCCTTTGGGCGAATTCCAAAAATTTCGAAAATTTTCATTTTTCGGATCCCCTTGTAAATAAATAAACTTATGATTTTGAATAGAATCGAGAGCTTGTGCATGGAGCCTTTGAGCGATTTCAAAAAAATTCGAAAATTTTCATTTTGCGGATCCTCTTGTAAATAAGAAAATTGATGATTTTGAATAGAATCGAGAGCTTGTGCATGGAGCCTTTGAGCGATTACAAAAAAATTCCAAAAAATTTCATTTTTCGGATCCCCTTGTAAATAAAAAAGTGATGATTTTGAATAGAATCGAGAGCTTGGGCATGGTGCCTTTGAGCGATTTCAAAAAATTTCGGAAATTTTAATTTTTCGGATCCTCTTGTAAATAAATAAACTTATGATTTTGAATAGAATCGAGAGCTTGTGCATGGAGCCTTTGAGCGATTTCAAACATTTTCGAAAATTTTCCTTTTTCGGATATTCTTGTAAATAAGTAAATTGATGATTTTGAATAGAATCGAGAGCTTGTGCATGGAGCCTTTGAGCGATTTCAAAAATTTTCGAAAATTTTCATTTTGCGGATCCTCTTGTAAATAAGTAAATTGATGATTTTGAATAGAATCGAGAGCTTGTGCATGGAGCCTTTGAGCGATTTCAAAAAATTTCGAAAATTTTCATTTTTCGGATCCCCTTGTAAATAAATAAACTTATGATTTTGAATAGAATCGAGAGCTTGTGCATGGAGCCTTTGAGCGTATTCAAAAATTTTCGAAAATTTTCATTTTGCGGATCCTCTAGTAAATAAGTAAGTTGATGATTTTGAATAGAATCGAGAGCTTGTGCATGGAGCCTTTGAGCGATTTCAAAAATTTGCGAAAATTTTCATATTGCGGATCCTCTTGTAAATAAGAAAATTGATGATTTTGAATAGAATCGAGACCTTGTGCATGGAGCCTTTGAGCGATTTCAAAAAAATTCGAAAATTTTCATTTTGCGGATCCTCTTGTAAATAAGAAAATTGATGATTTTGAATAGAATCGTGAGCTTGTGCATGGCGCCTTTGAGCGATCACAAAAAAATTCCAAAAATTTTCATTTTTCGGATCCCCTTGTAAATAAAAAAAAGTGATGATTTTGAATAGAATCGAGAGCTTGTGCATGGTGCCTTTGAGGGATTTCAAAAATTTTCGGAAATTTTAATTTTTCGGATCCTCTTGTAAATAAATAAATTAATGATTTTGAATAGAATCGAGAGCTTGTGCATGGAGCCTTTGAGCGATTTCAAAAATTTTCGAAAATTTTCATTTTGCGGATCCTCTAGTAAATAAGTAAATTGATGATTTTGAATAGAATCGAGAGCTTGTGCATGGAGCCTTTGAGCGATTTCAAAAAATTTCGAAAATTTTCATATTGCGGATCCTCTTGTAAATAAGAAAATTGCTGATTTTGAATAGAATCGAGAGCTTTTGCATGGAGCCTTTGAGCGATTTCAAAAAATTTCGAAAATTTTCATTTTTCGGATCCCCTTGTAAATAAATAAACTTATGATTTTGAATAGAATCGAGAGCTGGTGCATGGAGCCTTTGAGCGATTTCAAAAATTTTCGAAAATTTTCATTTTGCGGATCCTCTAGTAAATAAGTAAATTGATGATTTTGAATAGAATCGAGAGCTTGTGCATGGAGCCTTTGAGCGATTTCAAAAAATTTCGAAAATTTTCATATTGCGGATCCTCTTGTAAATAAGAAAATTGATGATTTTGAATAGAATCGAGAGCTTGTGCATGGAGCCTTTGAGCGATTTCAAAAAATTTCGAAAAATTTTATTTTTCGGATCCTTTAGTAAATAAATAAACTTATGATTTTGAATTGAATCGAGAGTTTGTGCATGGAGCCTTTGAGCGATTTCAAAAAAATTCGAAAATTTTCATTTTTCGAATCCCCTTGTAAATAAATAAAGTGATGATTTTGAATAGAATCGAGAGCTTGTGCATGGAGCCTTTGGGCGATTTCAAACACTTTCGAAAATTTTCATTTTTCGGATCCTCTTGTAAATAAATAAAGTGATGATTTTGAATAGAATCGAGAGCTTGTGCATGGTGCCTTTGAGCGATTTCAAAAATTTTCGGAAATTTTAATTTTTCGGATCCTCTTGTAAATAAATAAATTGATGATTTTGAATAGAATCGAGAGCTTGTGCATGGAGCCTTTGAGCGATTTCAAAAATTTTCGAAAATTTTCATTTTGCGGATCCTCTTGTAAATAAGTAAATTGATGATTTTGAATAGAATCGAGAGCTTGTGCATGGAGCCTTTGAGCGATTTCAAAAAATTTCTAAAATTTTCATTTTTCGGATCCCCTTGTAAATAAATAAACTTATGATTTTGAATAGAATCGAGAGCTTGTGCATGGAGCCTTTGAGCGATTTCAAAAATTTTCGAAAATTTTCATTTTGCGGATCCTCTAGTAAATAAGTAAATTGATGATTTTGAATAGAATCGAGAGCTTGTGCATGGAGCCTTTGAGCGATTTCAAAAAATTTCGAAAATTTTCATATTGCTAATATTCTTGTAAATAAGAAAATTGATGATTTTGAATAGAATCGAGAGCTTGTGCATGGAGCCTTTGAGCGATTTCAAAAATTTTCGAAAATTTTCATTTTGCGGATCCTCTTGTAAATAAGTAAATTGATGATTTTGAATAGAATCGAGAGCTTGTGCATGGAGCCTTTGAGCGATTTCAAAAAATTTCTAAAATTTTCATTTTTCGGATCCCCTTGTAAATAAATAAACTTATGATTTTGAATAGAATCGAGAGCTTGTGCATGGAGCCTTTGAGCGATTTCAAAAATTTTCGAAAATTTTCATTTTGCGGATCCTCTAGTAAATAAGTAAATTGATGATTTTGAATAGAATCGAGAGCTTGTGCATGGAGCCTTTGAGCGATTTCAAAAAATTTCGAAAATTTTCATATTGCTAATATTCTTGTAAATAAGAAAATTGATGATTTTGAATAGAATCGAGAGCTTGTGCATGGAGCCTTTGAGCGATTTCAAAAAATTTCGAAAATTTTCATTTTTCGGATCCCCTTGTAAATAAATAAACTTATGATTTTGAATAGAATCGAGAGCTTGTGCATCGAGCCTTTGAGCGATTTCAAAAGAATTCGAAAATTTTCTTTTTTCGAATCCCCTTGTAAATAAATAAAGTGATGATTTTCAATAGAATCGAGAGCTTGTGCATGGAGCCTTTCAGCGATTTCAAACACTTTCGAAAATTTTCATTTTTCGGATCCTCTTGTAAATAAATAAAGTGATGATTTTGAATAGAATTGAGAGCTTGTGCATGGAGCCTCTGAGCGATTTCAAAAAAATTTCAAAAATTTTCATCTTTCGGATCCTCTTGTAAATAAGAAAATTGATGATTTTGAAAAGAATCGAGAGCTTGTGCATGGAGCCTTTGGGCGAATTCCAAAAATTTCGAAAATTTTCATTTTTCGGATCCCCTTGTAAATAAATAAACTTATGATTTTGAATAGAATCGAGAGCTTGTGCATGGAGCCTTTGAGCGATTTCAAAAATTTTCGGAAATTTTAATTTTTCGGATCCTCTTGTAAATAAATAAATTGATGATTTTGAATAGAATCGAGAGCTTGTGCATGGAGCCTTTGAGCGATTTCAAAAATTTTCGAAAATTTTCATTTTGCGGATCCTCTTGTAAATAAGTAAATTGATGATTTTGAATAGAATCGAGAGCTTGTGCATGGAGCCTTTGAGCGATTTCAAAAAATTTCTAAAATTTTCATTTTTCGGATCCCCTTGTAAATAAATAAACTTATGATTTTGAATAGAATCGAGAGCTTGTGCATGGAGCCTTTGAGCGATTTCAAAAATTTTCGAAAATTTTCATTTTGCGGATCCTCTAGTAAATAAGTAAATTGATGATTTTGAATAGAATCGAGAGCTTGTGCATGGAGCCTTTGAGCGATTTCAAAAAATTTCGAAAATTTTCATTTTTCGGATCCCCTTGTAAATAAATAAACTTATGATTTTGAATAGAATCGAGAGCTTGTGCATCGAGCCTTTGAGCGATTTCAAAAAAATTCGAAAATTTTTATTTTTCGAATCCCCTTGTAAATAAATAAAGTGATGATTTTGAATAGAATCGAGAGCTTGTGCATGGAGCCTTTCGGCGATTTCAAACACTTTCGAAAATTTTCATTTTTCGGATCCTCTTGTAAATAAATAAAGTGATGATTTTGAATAGAATCGAGAGCTTGTGCATGGAGCCTTTGAGCGATTTCAAAAAAAATCGAAAATTTTCATTTTGCGGATCCTCTTGTAAATAAGAAAATTGATGATTTTGAAAAGAATCGAGAGCTTGTGCATGGTGCCTTTGAGCGATTTCAAAAATTTTCGGAAATTTTAATTTTTCGGATCCTCTTGTAAATAAATAAATTGATGATTTTGAATAGAATCGAGAGCTTGTGCATGGAGCCTTTGAGCGATTTCAAAAATTTTCGAAAATTTTCATTTTGCGGATCCTCTTGTAAATAAGTAAATTGATGATTTTGAATAGAATCGAGAGCTTGTGCATGGAGCCTTTGAGCGATTTCAAAAAATTTCTAAAATTTTCATTTTTCGGATCCCCTTGTAAATAAATAAACTTATGATTTTGAATAGAATCGAGAGCTTGTGCATGGAGCCTTTGAGCGATTTCAAAAATTTTCGAAAATTTTCATTTTGCGGATCCTCTAGTAAATAAGTAAATTGATGATTTTGAATAGAATCGAGAGCTTGTGCATGGAGCCTTTGAGCGATTTCAAAAAATTTCGAAAATTTTCATATTGCTAATATTCTTGTAAATAAGAAAATTGATGATTTTGAATAGAATCGAGAGCTTGTGCATGGAGCCTTTGAGCGATTTCAAAAATTTTCGAAAATTTTCATTTTGCGGATCCTCTTGTAAATAAGTAAATTGATGATTTTGAATAGAATCGAGAGCTTGTGCATGGAGCCTTTGAGCGATTTCAAAAAATTTCTAAAATTTTCATTTTTCGGATCCCCTTGTAAATAAATAAACTTATGATTTTGAATAGAATCGAGAGCTTGTGCATGGAGCCTTTGAGCGATTTCAAAAATTTTCGAAAATTTTCATTTTGCGGATCCTCTAGTAAATAAGTAAATTGATGATTTTGAATAGAATCGAGAGCTTGTGCATGGAGCCTTTGAGCGATTTCAAAAAATTTCGAAAATTTTCATATTGCTAATATTCTTGTAAATAAGAAAATTGATGATTTTGAATAGAATCGAGAGCTTGTGCATGGAGCCTTTGAGCGATTTCAAAAAATTTCGAAAATTTTCATTTTTCGGATCCCCTTGTAAATAAATAAACTTATGATTTTGAATAGAATCGAGAGCTTGTGCATCGAGCCTTTGAGCGATTTCAAAAGAATTCGAAAATTTTCTTTTTTCGAATCCCCTTGTAAATAAATAAAGTGATGATTTTCAATAGAATCGAGAGCTTGTGCATGGAGCCTTTCAGCGATTTCAAACACTTTCGAAAATTTTCATTTTTCGGATCCTCTTGTAAATAAATAAAGTGATGATTTTGAATAGAATTGAGAGCTTGTGCATGGAGCCTCTGAGCGATTTCAAAAAAATTTCAAAAATTTTCATCTTTCGGATCCTCTTGTAAATAAGAAAATTGATGATTTTGAAAAGAATCGAGAGCTTGTGCATGGAGCCTTTGGGCGAATTCCAAAAATTTCGAAAATTTTCATTTTTCGGATCCCCTTGTAAATAAATAAACTTATGATTTTGAATAGAATCGAGAGCTTGTGCATGGAGCCTTTGAGCGATTTCAAAAATTTTCGGAAATTTTAATTTTTCGGATCCTCTTGTAAATAAATAAATTGATGATTTTGAATAGAATCGAGAGCTTGTGCATGGAGCCTTTGAGCGATTTCAAAAATTTTCGAAAATTTTCATTTTGCGGATCCTCTTGTAAATAAGTAAATTGATGATTTTGAATAGAATCGAGAGCTTGTGCATGGAGCCTTTGAGCGATTTCAAAAAATTTCTAAAATTTTCATTTTTCGGATCCCCTTGTAAATAAATAAACTTATGATTTTGAATAGAATCGAGAGCTTGTGCATGGAGCCTTTGAGCGATTTCAAAAATTTTCGAAAATTTTCATTTTGCGGATCCTCTAGTAAATAAGTAAATTGATGATTTTGAATAGAATCGAGAGCTTGTGCATGGAGCCTTTGAGCGATTTCAAAAAATTTCGAAAATTTTCATTTTTCGGATCCCCTTGTAAATAAATAAACTTATGATTTTGAATAGAATCGAGAGCTTGTGCATCGAGCCTTTGAGCGATTTCAAAAAAATTCGAAAATTTTCATTTTTCGAATCCCCTTGTAAATAAATAAAGTGATGATTTTGAATAGAATCGAGAGCTTGTGCATGGAGCCTTTCGGCGATTTCAAACACTTTCGAAAATTTTCATTTTTCGGATCCTCTTGTAAATAAATAAAGTGATGATTTTGAATAGAATCGAGAGCTTGTGCATGGAGCCTTTGAGCGATTTCAAAAAAAATCGAAAATTTTCATTTTGCGGATCCTCTTGTAAATAAGAAAATTGATGATTTTGAAAAGAATCGAGAGCTTGTGCATGGAGCCTTTGGGCGAATTCCAAAAATTTCGAAAATTTTCATTTTTCGGATCCCCTTGTAAATAAATAAACTTATGATTTTGAATAGAATCGAGAGCTTGTGCATGGAGCCTTTGAGCGATTTCAAAAATTTTCGGAAATTTTAATTTTTCGGATCCTCTTGTAAATAAATAAATTGATGATTTTGAATAGAATCGAGAGCTTGTGCATGGAGCCTTTGAGCGATTTCAAAAATTTTCGAAAATTTTCATTTTGCGGATCCTCTTGTAAATAAGTAAATTGATGATTTTGAATAGAATCGAGAGCTTGTGCATGGAGCCTTTGAGCGATTTCAAAAAATTTCGAAAATTTTCATTTTTCGGATCCCCTTGTAAATAAATAAACTTATGATTTTGAATAGAATCGAGAGCTTGTGCATGGAGCCTTTGAGCGATTTCAAAATTTTTCGAAAATTTTCATTTTGCGGATCCTCTAGTAAATAAGTAAATTGATGATTTTGAATAGAATCGAGAGCTTGTGCATGGAGCCTTTGAGCGATTTCAAAAATTTTCGAAAATTTTCATTTTGCGGATCCTCTAGTAAATAAGTAAATTGATGATTTTGAATAGAATCGAGAGCTTGTGCATGGAGCCTTTGAGCGATTTCAAAAAATTTCGAAAATTTTCATTTTTCGGATCCCCTTGTAAATAAATAAACTTATGATTTTGAATAGAATCGAGAGCTTGTGCATCGAGCCTTTGAGCGATTTCAAAAAAATTCGAAAATTTTCATTTTTCGAATCCCCTTGTAAATAAATAAAGTGATGATTTTGAATAGAATCGAGAGCTTGTGCATGGAGCCTTTCGGCGATTTCAAACACTTTCGAAAATTTTCATTTTTCGGATCCTCTTGTAAATAAATAAAGTGATGATTTTGAATAGAATCGAGAGCTTGTGCATGGAGCCTTTGAGCGATTTCAAAAAAAATCGAAAATTTTCATTTTGCGGATCCTCTTGTAAATAAGTAAATTGATGATTTTGAATAGAATCGAGAGCTTGTGCATGGAGCCTTTGAGCGATTACAAAAAAATTCAAAAAAATTTCATTTTTCGGATCCCCTTGTAAATAAAAAAGTGATGATTTTGAATAGAATCGAGAGCTTGTGCATGGTGCCTTTGAGCGATTTCAAAAAATTTCGGAAATTTTAATTTTTCGGATCCTCTTGTAAATAAATAAACTTATGATTTTGAATAGAATCGAGAGCTTGTGCATGGAGCCTTTGAGCGATTTCAAACATTTTCGAAAATTTTCCTTTTTCGGATCCTCTTGTAAATAAGTAAATTGATGATTTTGAATAGAATCGAGAGCTTGTGCATGGAGCCTTTGAGCGATTTCAAAAAAATTCGAAAATTTTCATTTTTCGGATCCCCTTGTAAATAAATAAACTTATGATTTTGAATAGAATCGAGAGCTTGTGCAAAGAGCCTTTGAGCGATTTGAAAAAAATTCGAAAATTTTCATTTTGCGGATCCTCTTGTAAATAAGAAAATTGATGATTTTGAATAGAATCGTGAGCTTGTGCATGGCGCCTTTGAGCGATCACAAAAAAATTCCAAAAATTTTCATTTTTCGGATCCCCATGTAAATAAAAAAAAGTGATGATTTTGAATAGAATCGAGAGCTTGTGCATGGTGCCTTTGAGCGATTTCAAAAATTTTCGGAAATTTTAATTTTTCGGATCCTCTTGTAAATAAATAAATTGATGATTTTGAATAGAATCGAGAGCTTGTGCATGGAGCCTTTGAGCGATTTCAAAAATTTTCGAAAATTTTCATTTTGCGGATCCTCTAGTAAATAAGTAAATTGATGATTTTGAATAGAATCGAGAGCTTGTGCATGGAGCCTTTGAGCGATTTCAAAAAATTTCGAAAATTTTCATATTGCTAATATTCTTGTAAATAAGAAAATTGATGATTTTGAATAGAATCGAGAGCTTGTGCATGGAGCCTTTGAGCGATTTCAAAAAATTTCGAAAATTTTCATTTTTCGGATCCCCTTGTAAATAAATAAACTTATGATTTTGAATAGAATCGAGAGCTTGTGCATCGAGCCTTTGAGCGATTTCAAAAGAATTCGAAAATTTTCTTTTTTCGAATCCCCTTGTAAATAAACAAAGTGATGATTTTCAATAGAATCGAGAGCTTGTGCATGGAGCCTTTCAGCGATTTCAAACACTTTCGAAAATTTTCATTTTTCGGATCCTCTTGTAAATAAATAAAGTGATGATTTTGAATAGAATCGAGAGCTTGTGCATGGAGCCTCTGAGCGATTTCAAAAAAATTTCAAAAATTTTCATCTTTCGGATCCTCTTGTAAATAAGAAAATTGATGATTTTGAAAAGAATCGAGAGCTTGTGCATGGAGCCTTTGGGCGAATTCCAAAAATTTCGAAAATTTTCATTTTTCGGATCCCCTTGTAAATAAATAAACTTATGATTTTGAATAGAATCGAGAGCTTGTGCATGGAGCCTTTGAGCGATTTCAAAAATTTTCGGAAATTTTAATTTTTCGGATCCTCTTGTAAATAAATAAATTGATGATTTTGAATAGAATCGAGAGCTTGTGCATGGAGCCTTTGAGCGATTTCAAAAATTTTCGAAAATTTTCATTTTGCGGATCCTCTTGTAAATAAGTAAATTGATGATTTTGAATAGAATCGAGAGCTTGTGCATGGAGCCTTTGAGCGATTTCAAAAAATTTCTAAAATTTTCATTTTTCGGATCCCCTTGTAAATAAATAAACTTATGATTTTGAATAGAATCGAGAGCTTGTGCATGGAGCCTTTGAGCGATTTCAAAAATTTTCGAAAATTTTCATTTTGCGGATCCTCTAGTAAATAAGTAAATTGATGATTTTGAATAGAATCGAGAGCTTGTGCATGGAGCCTTTGAGCGATTTCAAAAAATTTCGAAAATTTTCATTTTTCGGATCCCCTTGTAAATAAATAAACTTATGATTTTGAATAGAATCGAGAGCTTGTGCATCGAGCCTTTGAGCGATTTCAAAAAAATTCGAAAATTTTCATTTTTCGAATCCCCTTGTAAATAAATAAAGTGATGATTTTGAATAGAATCGAGAGCTTGTGCATGGAGCCTTTCGGCGATTTCAAACACTTTCGAAAATTTTCATTTTTCGGATCCTCTTGTAAATAAATAAAGTGATGATTTTGAATAGAATCGAGAGCTTGTGCATAGAGCCTTTGAGCGATTTCAAAAAAAATCGAAAATTTTCATTTTGCGGATCCTCTTGTAAATAAGAAAATTGATGATTTTGAAAAGAATCGAGAGCTTGTGCATGGAGCCTTTGGGCGAATTCCAAAAATTTCGAAAATTTTCATTTTTCGGATCCCCTTGTAAATAAATAAACTTATGATTTTGAATAGAATCGAGAGCTTGTGCATGGAGCCTTTGAGCGATTTCAAAAAATTTCGGAAATTTTAATTTTTCGGATCCTCTTGTAAATAAATAAATTGATGATTTTGAATAGAATCGAGAGCTTGTGCATGGAGCCTTTGAGCGATTTCAAAAATTTTCGAAAATTTTCATTTTGCGGATCCTCTTGTAAATAAGTAAATTGATGATTTTGAATAGAATCGAGAGCTTGTGCATGGAGCCTTTGAGCGATTTCAAAAAATTTCTAAAATTTTCATTTTTCGGATCCCCTTGTAAATAAATAAACTTATGATTTTGAATAGCATCGAGAGCTTGTGCATGGAGCCTTTGAGCGATTTCAAAATTTTTCGAAAATTTTCATTTTGCGGATCCTCTAGTAAATAAGTAAATTGATGATTTTGAATAGAATCGAGAGCTTGTGCATGGAGCCTTTGAGCGATTTCAAAAATTTTCGAAAATTTTCATTTTGCGGATCCTCTAGTAAATAAGTAAATTGATGATTTTGAATAGAATCGAGAGCTTGTGCATGGAGCCTTTGAGCGATTTCAAAAAAATTCGAAAATTTTCATTTTTCGAGTCCCCTTGTAAATAAATAAAGTGATGATTTTGAATAGAATCGAGAGCTTGTGCATGGAGCCTTTCGGCGATTTCAAACACTTTCGAAAATTTTCATTTTTCGGATCCTCTTGTAAATAAATAAAGTGATGATTTTGAATAGAATCGAGAGCTTGTGCATGGAGCCTTTGAGCGATTTCAAAAAAAATCGAAAATTTTCATTTTGCGGATCCTCTTGTAAATAAGTAAATTGATGATTTTGAATAGAATCGAGAGCTTGTGCATGGAGCCTTTTAGCGATTACAAAAAAATTCCAAAAAATTTCATTTTTCGGATCCCCTTGTAAATAAAAAAGTGATGATTTTGAATAGAATCGAGAGCTTGTGCATGGTGCCTTTGAGCGATTTCAAAAAATTTCGGAAATTTTAATTTTTCGGATCCTATTGTAAATAAATAAACTTATGATTTTGAATAGAATCGAGAGCTTGTGCATGGAGCCTTTGAGCGATTTCAAACATTTTCGAAAATTTTCCTTTTTCGGATCCTCTTGTAAATAAGTAAATTGATGATTTTGAATAGAATCGAGAGCTTGTGCATGGAGCCTTTGAGCGATTTCAAAAATTTTCGAAAATTTTCATTTTGCGGATCCTCTTGTAAATAAGTAAATTGATGATTTTGAATAGAATCGAGAGCTTGTGCATGGAGCCTTTGAGCGATTTCAAAAAATTTCGAAAATTTTCATTTTTCGGATCCCCTTGTAAATAAATAAACTTATGATTTTGAATAGAATCGAGAGCTTGTGCATGGAGCCTTTGAGCGATTTCAAATAATTTCGAAAATTTTCATTTTTCGGATCCCCTTGTAAATAAATAAACTTATGATTTTGAATAGAATCGAGAGCTTGTGCATCGAGCCTTTGAGCGATTTCAAAAAAATTCGAAAATTTTCATTTTTCGAATCCCCTTGTAAATAAATAAAGTGATGATTTTGAATAGAATCGAGAGCTTGTGCATGGAGCCTTTCGGCGATTTCAAACACTTTCGAAAATTTTCATTTTTCGGATCCTCTTGTAAATAAATAAAGTGATGATTTTGAATAGAATCGAGAGCTTGTGCATGGAGCCTTTGAGCGATTTCAAAAAAAATCGAAAATTTTCATTTTGCGGATCCTCTTGTAAATAAGTAAATTGATGATTTTGAATAGAATCGAGAGCTTGTGCATGGAGCCTTTTAGCGATTACAAAAAAATTCCAAAAAATTTCATTTTTCGGATCCCCTTGTAAATAAAAAAGTGATGATTTTGAATAGAATCGAGAGCTTGTGCATGGTGCCTTTGAGCGATTTCAAAAAATTTCGGAAATTTTAATTTTTCGGATCCTCTTGTAAATAAATAAACTTATGATTTTGAATAGAATCGAGAGCTTGTGCATGGAGCCTTTGAGCGATTTCAAACATTTTCGAAAATTTTCCTTTTTCGGATCCTCTTGTAAATAAGTAAATTGATGATTTTGAATAGAATCGAGAGCTTGTGCATGGAGCCTTTGAGCGATTTCAAAAATTTTCGAAAATTTTCATTTTGCGGATCCTCTTGTAAATAAGTAAATTGATGATTTTGAATAGAATCGAGAGCTTGTGCATGGAGCCTTTGAGCGATTTCAAAAAATTTCGAAAATTTTCATTTTTCGGATCCCCTTGTAAATAAATAAACTTATGATTTTGAATAGAATCGAGAGCTTGTGCATGGAGCCTTTGAGCGTATTCAAAAATTTTCGAAAATTTTCATTTTGCGGATCCTCTAGTAAATAAATAAAGTGATGATTTTGAATAGAATCGAGAGCTTGTGCATGGAGCCTTTGAGCGATTTCAAAAATTTGCGAAAATTTTCATATTGCGGATCCTCTTGTAAATAAGAAAATTGATGATTTTGAATAGAATCGAGAGCTTGTGCATGGAGCCTTTGAGCGATTTCAAAAAATTTCGAAAATTTTCATATTGCGGATCCTCTTGTAAATAAGAAAATTGATGATTTTGAATAGAATCGAGAGCTTGTGCATGGAGCCTTTGAGCGATTTCAAAAAATTTCGAAAATTTTTATTTTTCGGATCCTTTAGTAAATAAATAAACTTATGATTTTGAATTGAATCGAGAGTTTGTGCATGGAGCCTTTGAGCGATTTCAAAAAAATTCGAAAATTTTCATTTTTCGAATCCCCTTGTAAATAAATAAAGTGATGATTTTGAATAGAATCGAGAGCTTGTGCATGGAGCCTTTGGGCGATTTCAAACACTTTCGAAAATTTTCATATTGCTAATATTCTTGTAAATAAGAAAATTGATGATTTTGAATAGAATCGAGAGCTTGTGCATGGAGCCTTTGAGCGATTTCAAAAAATTTCGAAAATTTTCATTTTTCGGATCCCCTTGTAAATAAATAAACTTATGATTTTGAATAGAATCGAGAGCTTGTGCATCGAGCCTTTGAGCGATTTCAAAAAAATTCGAAAATTTTCTTTTTTCGAATCCACTTGTAAATAAATAAAGTGATGATTTTGAATAGAATCGAGAGCTTGTGCATGGAGCCTTTGAGCGATTTAAAAAAAAATCGAAAATTTTCATTTTGCGGATCCTCTTGTAAATAAGAAAATTGATGATTTTGAAAAGAATCGAGAGCTTGTGCATGGAGCCTTTGGGCGAATTCCAAAAATTTCGAAAATTTTCATTTTTCGGATCCCCTTGTAAATAAATAAACTTATGATTTTGAATAGAATCGAGAGCTTGTGCATGGAGCCTTTGAGCGATTTCAAAAAAATTCGAAAATTTTCATTTTGCGGATCCTCTTGTAAATAAGAAAATTGATGATTTTGAATAGCATCGAGAGCTTGTGCATGGAGCCTTTGAGCGATTACAAAAAAATTCCAAAAAATTTCATTTTTCGGATCCCCTTGTAAATAAAAAAGTGATGATTTTGAATAGAATCGAGAGCTTGGGCATGGTGCCTTTGAGCGATTTCAAAAAATTTCGGAAATTTTAATTTTTCGGATCCTCTTGTAAATAAATAAACTTATGATTTTGAATAGAATCGAGAGCTTGTGCATGGAGCCTTTGAGCGATTTCAAACATTTTCGAAAATTTTCCTTTTTCGGATCCTCTTGTAAATAAGTAAATTGATGATTTTGAATAGAATCGAGAGCTTGTGCATGGAGCCTTTGAGCGATTTCAAAAATTTTCGAAAATTTTCATTTTGCGGATCCTCTTGTAAATAAGTAAATTGATGATTTTGAATAGAATCGAGAGCTTGTGCATGGAGCCTTTGAGCGATTTCAAAAAATTTCGAAAATTTTCATTTTTCGGATCCCCTTGTAAATAAATAAACTTATGATTTTGAATAGAATCGAGAGCTTGTGCATGGAGCCTTTGAGCGTATTCAAAAATTTTCGAAAATTTTCATTTTGCGGATCCTCTAGTAAATAAGTAAGTTGATGATTTTGAATAGAATCGAGAGCTTGTGCATGGAGCCTTTGAGCGATTTCAAAAATTTGCGAAAATTTTCATATTGCGGATCCTCTTGTAAATAAGAAAATTGATGATTTTGAATAGAATCGAGAGCTTGTGCATGGAGCCTTTGAGCGATTTCAAAAAATTTCGAAAATTTTCATATTGCGGATCCTCTTGTAAATAAGAAAATTGATGATTTTGAATAGAATCGAGAGCTTGTGCATGGAGCCTTTGAGCGATTTCAAAAAATTTCGAAAATTTTTATTTTTCGGATCCTTTAGTAAATAAATAAACTTATGATTTTGAATTGAATCGAGAGTTTGTGCATGGAGCCTTTGAGCGATTTCAAAAAAATTCGAAAATTTTCATTTTTCGAATCCCCTTGTAAATAAATAAAGTGATGATTTTGAATAGAATCGAGAGCTTGTGCATGGAGCCTTTGGGCGATTTCAAACACTTTCGAAAATTTTCATTTTTCGGATCCTCTTGTAAATAAATAAAGTGATGATTTTGAATAGAATCGAGAGCTTGTGCATGGAGCCTTTGAGCGATTTCAAAAAAATTCGAAAATTTTCATTTTGCGGATCCTCTTGTAAATAAGAAAATTGATGATTTTGAATAGAATCGTGAGCTTGTGCATGGCGCCTTTGAGCGATCACAAAAAAATTCCAAAAATTTTCATTTTTCGGATCCCCTTGTAAATAAAAAAAAAGTGATGATTTTGAATAGAATCGAGAGCTTGTGCATGGTGCCTTTGAGCGATTTCAAAAATTTTCGGAAATTTTAATTTTTCGGATCCTCTTGTAAATAAATAAATTGATGATTTTGAATAGAATCGAGAGCTTGTGCATGGAGCCTTTGAGCGATTTCAAAAATTTTCGAAAGTTTTCATTTTGCGGATCCTCTTGTAAATAAGTAAATTGATGATTTTGAATAGAATCGAGAGCTTGTGCATGGAGCCTTTGAGCGATTTCAAAAAATTTCTAAAATTTTCATTTTTCGGATCCCCTTGTAAATAAATAAACTTATGATTTTGAATAGAATCGAGAGCTTGTGCATGGAGCCTTTGAGCGATTTCAAAAATTTTCGAAAATTTTCATTTTGCGGATCCTCTAGTAAATAAGTAAATTGATGATTTTGAATAGAATCGAGAGCTTGTGCATGGAGCCTTTGAGCGATTTCAAAAAATTTCGAAAATTTTCATATTGCTAATATTCTTGTAAATAAGAAAATTGATGATTTTGAATAGAATCGAGAGCTTGTGCATGGAGCCTTTGAGCGATTTCAAAAAATTTCGAAAATTTTCATTTTTCGGATCCCCTTGTAAATAAATAAACTTATGATTTTGAATAGAATCGAGAGCTTGTGCATCGAGCCTTTGAGCGATTTCAAAAAAATTCGAAAATTTTCTTTTTTCGAATCCCCTTGTAAATAAATAAAGTGATGATTTTGAATAGAATCGAGAGCTTGTGCATGGAGCCTTTCAGCGATTTCAAACACTTTCGAAAATTTTCATTTTTCGGATCCTCTTGTAAATAAATAAAGTGATGATTTTGAATAGAATCGAGAGCTTGTGCATGGAGCCTTTGAGCGATTTCAAAAAAAATCGAAAATTTTCATTTTGCGGATCCTCTTGTAAATAAGAAAATTGATGATTTTGAAAAGAATCGAGAGCTTGTGCATGGAGCCTTTGGGCGAATTCCAAAAATTTCGAAAATTTTCATTTTTCGGATCCCCTTGTAAATAAATAAACTTATGATTTTGAATAGAATCGAGAGCTTGTGCATGGAGCCTTTGAGCGATTTCAAGAATTTTCGGAAATTTTAATTTTTCGGATCCTCTTGTAAATAAATAAATTGATGATTTTGAATAGAATCGAGAGCTTGTGCATGGAGCCTTTGAGCGATTTCAAAAATTTTCGAACATTTTCATTTTGCGGATCCTCTTGTAAATAAGTAAATTGATGATTTTGAATAGAATCGAGAGCTTGTGCATGGAGCCTTTGAGCGATTTCAAAAAATTTCTAAAATTTTCATTTTTCGGATCCCCTTGTAAATAAATAAACTTATGATTTTGAATAGAATCGAGAGCTTGTGCATGGAGCCTTTGAGCGATTTCAAAAATTTTCGAAAATTTTCATTTGCGGATCCTCTAGTAAATAAGTAAATTGATGATTTTGAATAGAATCGAGAGCTTGTGCATGGAGCCTTTGAGCGATTTCAAAAAATTTCGAAAATTTTCATTTTTCGGATCCCCTTGTAAATAAATAAACTTATGATTTTGAATAGAATCGAGAGCTTGTGCATCGAGCCTTTGAGCGATTTCAAAAAAATTCGAAAATTTTCATTTTTCGAATCCCCTTGTAAATAAATAAAGTGATGATTTTGAATAGAATCGAGAGCTTGTGCATGGAGCCTTTCGGCGATTTCAAACACTTTCGAAAATTTTCATTTTTCGGATCCTCTTGTAAATAAATAAAGTGATGATTTTGAATAGAATCGAGAGCTTGTGCATGGAGCCTTTGAGCGATTTCAAAAAAAATCGAAAATTTTCATTTTGCGGATCCTCTTGTAAATAAGAAAATTGATGATTTTGAAAAGAATCGAGAGCTTGTGCATGGAGCCTTTGGGCGAATTCCAAAAATTTCGAAAATTTTCATTTTTCGGATCCCCTTGTAAATAAATAAACTTATGATTTTGAATAGAATCGAGAGCTTGTGCATGGAGCCTTTGAGCGATTTCAAAAAAATTCGAAAATTTTCATTTTGCGGATCCTCTTGTAAATAAGAAAATTGATGATTTTGAATAGAATCGAGAGCTTGTGCATGGAGCCTTTGAGCGATTTCAAAAAAATTCCAAAAAATTTCATTTTTCGGATCCCCTTGTAAATAAAAAAGTGATGATTTTGAATAGAATCGAGAGCTTGTGCATGGTGCCTTTGAGCGATTTCAAAAAATTTCGGAAATTTTAATTTTTCGGATCCTCTTGTAAATAAATAAACTTATGATTTTGAATAGAATCGAGAGCTTGTGCATGGAGCCTTTGAGCGATTTCAAACATTTTCGAAAATTTTCCTTTTTCGGATCCTCTTGTAAATAAGTAAATTGATGATTTTGAATAGAATCGAGAGCTTGTGCATGGAGCCTTTGAGCGATTTCAAAAATTTTCGAAAATTTTCATTTTGCGGATCCTCTTGTAAATAAGTAAATTGATGATTTTGAATAGAATCGAGAGCTTGTGCATGGAGCCTTTGAGCGATTTCAAAAAATTTCGAAAATTTTCATTTTTCGGATCCCCTTGTAAATAAATAAACTTATGTATTTGAATAGAATCGAGAGCTTGTGCATGGAGCCTTTGAGCGTATTCAAAAATTTTCGAAAATTTTCATTTTGCGGATCCTCTAGTAAATAAGTAAGTTGATGATTTTGAATAGAATCGAGAGCTTGTGCATGGAGCCTTTGAGCGATTTCAAAAATTTGCGAAAATTTTCATATTGCGGATCCTCTTGTAAATAAGAAAATTGATGATTTTGAATAGAATCGAGAGCTTGTGCATGGAGCCTTTGAGCGATTTCAAAAAATTTCGAAAATTTTCATTTTTCGGATCCCCTTGTAAATAAATAAACTTATGATTTTGAATAGAATCGAGAGCTTGTGCATGGAGCCTTTGAGCGATTTCAAAAAAATTCGAAAGTTTTCATTTTTCGAATCCCCTTGTAAATAAATAAAGTGATGATTTTGAATAGAATCGAGAGCTTGTGCATGGAGCCTTTGAGCGATTTCAAAAAAATTCGAAAATTTTCATTTTGCGGATCCTCTTGTAAATAAGTAAATTGATGATTTTGAATAGAATCGAGAGCTTGTGCATGGAGCCTTTGAGCGATTTCAAAAAATTTCGAAAATTTTCATATTGCGGATCCTCTTGTAAATAAGAAAATTGATGATTTTGAATAGAATCGAGAGCTTGTGCATGGATCCTTTGAGCGATTTCAAAAAATTTCGAAAATTTTCATTTTTCGGATCCCCTTGTAAATAAATAAACTTATGATTTTGAATAGAATCGAGAGCTTGTGCATGGAGCCTTTGAGCGATTTCAAAAAAATTCGAAAATTTTCATTTTGCGGATCCTCTTGTAAATAAGTAAATTGATGCTTTTGAATAGAATCGAGAGCTTGTGCATGGAGCCTTTGAGCGATTTCAAAAAATTTCGAAAATTTTCATTTTTCGGATCCCCTTGTAAATAAATAAACTTATGATTTTGAATAGAATCGAGAGCTTGTGCATGGAGCCTTTGAGCGATTTCAAAAATTTTCGAAAATTTTCATTTTGCGGATCCTCTAGTAAATAAGTAAATTGATGATTTTGAATAGAATCGAGAGCTTGTGCATGGAGCATTTGAGCGATTTCAAAAAATTTCGAAAATTTTCATATTGCGGATCCTCTTGTAAATAAGAAAATTGATGATTTTGAATAGAATCGAGAGCTTGTGCATGGATCCTTTGAGCGATTTCAAAAAATTTCGAAAATTTTCATTTTTCGGATCCCCTTGTAAATAAATAAACTTATGATTTTGAATAGAATCGAGAGCTTGTGCATGGAGCCTTTGAGCGATTTCAAAAAAATTCGAAAATTTTCATTTTTCGAATCCCCTTGTAAATAAATAAAGTGATGATTTTGAATAGAATCGAGAGCTTGTGCATGGAGCCTTTGAGCGAGTTCAAAAAAATTTCAAAAATTTTCATTTTGCGGATCCTCTTGTAAATAAATAAATTAATGATTTTGAATAGAATCGAGAGCTTGTGCATGGAGCCTTTGACCGAATTCAAAAATTTTCGAAAATTTTCAGTTTTTGGATCCTCTTGTAAATAAATAAATTGATGATTTTGAATAGAATCGAGAGCTTGTACACGCAGCCTTTGAGCGATTTCAAAAAAATTTCAAAAAATTTCATTTTGCGGATCCTCTTGTAAATAAATAAATTGATGATTTTGAATAGAATCGAGAGCTTGTGCATGGAGCCTTTGAGCGATTTCAAAATTTTTCGAAAATTTTAATTTTTGGGATCCTCTTGTAATTAAATAAATTGATGATTTTGAATAGAATCGAGATCTTTTGGATGGAGACTTTGAGCGATTTCAAAAATTTTCGGAAATTTTAATTTTTCGGATCCTCTTGTAAATAAATAAATTGATGATTTTGAATTGAATCGAGAGCTTGTGCATGGAGCCTTTGAGCGATTTCAAAAAATTTCGAAAATTTTCATTTTTCGGATCCCCTTGTAAATAAATAAACTTATGATTTTGAATAGAATCGAGAGCTTGTGCATGGAGCCTTTGAGCGATTTCAAAAAATTTCGAAAATTTTCATTTTTCGGATCCCCTTGTAAATAAATAAACTTATGATTTTGAATAGAATCGAGAGCTTGTGCATCGAGCCTTTGAGCGATTTCAAAAAAATTCGAAAATTTTCATTTTTCGAATCCCCTTGTAAATAAATAAAGTGATGATTTTGAATAGAATCGAGAGCTTGTGCATGGAGCCTTTCGGCGATTTCAAACACTTTCGAAAATTTTCATTTTTCGGATCCTCTTGTAAATAAATAAAGTGATGATTTTGAATAGAATCGAGAGCTTGTGCATGGAGCCTTTGAGCGATTTCAAAAAAAATCGAAAATTTTCATTTTGCGGATCCTCTTGTAAATAAGTAAATTGATGATTTTGAATAGAATCGAGAGCTTGTGCATGGAGCCTTTTAGCGATTACAAAAAAATTCCAAAAAATTTCATTTTTCGGATCCCCTTGTAAATAAAAAAGTGATGATTTTGAATAGAATCGAGAGCTTGTGCATGGTGCCTTTGAGCGATTTCAAAAAATTTCGGAAATTTTAATTTTTCGGATCCTCTTGTAAATAAATAAACTTATGATTTTGAATAGAATCGAGAGCTTGTGCATGGAGCCTTTGAGCGATTTCAAACATTTTCGAAAATTTTCCTTTTTCGGATCCTCTTGTAAATAAGTAAATTGATGATTTTGAATAGAATCGAGAGCTTGTGCATGGAGCCTTTGAGCGATTTCAAAAATTTTCGAAAATTTTCATTTTGCGGATCCTCTTGTAAATAAGTAAATTGATGATTTTGAATAGAATCGAGAGCTTGTGCATGGAGCCTTTGAGCGAGTTCAAAAAAATTTCAAAAATTTTCATTTTGCGGATCCTCTTGTAAATAAATAAATTAATGATTTTGAATAGAATCGAGAGCTTGTGCATGGAGCCTTTGACCGAATTCAAAAATTTTCGAAAATTTTCAGTTTTTGGATCCTCTTGTAAATAAATAAATTGATGATTTTGAATAGAATCGAGAGCTTGTACACGCAGCCTTTGAGCGATTTCAAAAAAATTTCAAAAAATTTCATTTTGCGGATCCTCTTGTAAATAAATAAATTGATGATTTTGAATAGAATCGAGAGCTTGTGCATGGAGCCTTTGAGCGATTTCAAAATTTTTCGAAAATTTTAATTTTTGGGATCCTCTTGTAATTAAATAAATTGATGATTTTGAATAGAATCGAGATCTTTTGGATGGAGACTTTGAGCAACTTCAAAAAAATTTCAAAAATCTTCATTTTGCGGATCCTCTTGTAAATACATAAATTAATGATTTTGAATAGAATCGAGAGCTTTTGGATGGAGGCTTTCAGCGATATCAAAAAAATTTCAAAAATTTTCATTTTGCGGATCCTCTTGTAAATAAATAAATTTATGATATTGAATAGAATCGAGAGCTTGTGCATGGAGCCTTTGAGCGATTTCAAAATTTTTAAAAAACTTTCATTTTTCGGATCCCCTTGTAAATAAATAAATTGCTGATTTTGAATTGAATCGAGAGCTTTTGCATGAAGCCTTTGAGCGATTTCAAAAAAATTCGAAAATTTTCATTTTGCTGATCCTCTTGTAAATAAGAAAATTGATGATTTTGAATAGAATCGAGAGCTTGTGCATGGAGCCTTTGAGCGATTACAAAAAAATTTCAAAAATTTTCATTTTGCGGATCCTCTTGTGAATAAATAAATTGATGATTTTGAATAGAATCGAGAGCTTTTGGATGGAGCCTTTGGGCGATTTCAAATTTTTTTTAAAAATTATCATTTTGCGGGTCCTCTTGTAAACAAAGAAATTGATGATTTTGAAAAGAATCGAGAGCTTGTGCATGGAGCCTTTGACCGATTTCAAAAAATTTCGAAAATTTCCAGTTTTCGGATCCTCTTGTAAATAAATAAATTGATGATTTTGAATAAAATCGAGAGCTTGTGCATGCAGCCTTTGAGCGAGTTCAAAAAAATTTCAAAAATTTTCATTTTGCGGATCCTCTTGTAAATAAATGATTTGATGATTTTCAATAGAATCGAGAGCTTGTGCTTGGAGCCTTTGAGCGATTTCAAAAATTTTCGAAAGTTTTCATTGTTCGGATCCTCTTGTAATTAAATAAATTGATTATTTTGAATAGAATCGAGAGCTTGTGCATTGAGCATATGATCGAATTCAAAAAAATTTCAAAAAATTTCATATTGCGGATCCTCTTGTTAATAAATAAATTGATGATTTTGAATAGAATCGAAAGCTTTTGGATGGAGCCTTTGAGCGATTTCAAAAATTTTCATTTTGCGGATCCTCTTCTAAATAAATAAATTGATGGTTTTGAATAGAATCGAGAGTTTTTGAATGGAGCCTTTGAGCAATTTCAAGAAAATTTCAAAAATTTTCATTTTGCGGATTCTCTTGTGAATAAATAAATTGATGATTTTCAATAGAATCGAGAGCTTGTGCATGGAGCCTTTGACTGATTTTAAAAATTTTCGAAAATTTTCAGTTTTTGGATCCTCTTGTAAATAAATAAATTGATGATTTTGAATAGAATCGAGAGCTTGTGCATGCAGCCTTTGATCGATTTTAAAAAAAATTTCAAAAATTTTCATTTTGCGGATCCTCTTGTAAATAAATAAATTGATGATTTTGAATACAATCGAGAGCTTGTGCATGGAGCCTTTGAGCGAATACAAAAATTTTCGAAAATTTTCAGTTTTCGGATCCTCTTGTAAATAAATAAATTGCTGATATTGAATTGAATCGAGAGCTTTTGGATGGAGACTTTGAGCAATTTCAAAAAAATTTCAAAAAATTTCATTTTGCGGATCCTCTTGTAAATAAATAAATTGATGATTTTGAATAGAATCGAAATTTTTTGGATGGAGTCTTTGAGCAATTTCAAGAAAATTTCAAAAATTTTCATTTTGCGGATTCTCTTGTGAATAAATAAATTGATGATTTTCAATAGAATCGAGAGCTTGTGCATGGAGCCTTTGACTGATTTTAAAAATTTTCGAAAATTTTCAGTTTTTGGATCCTCTTGTAAATAAATAAATTGATGATTTTGAATAGAATCGAGAGCTTGTGCATGGAGCCTTTGAGCGATTTCAAAATTTTTCGAAAATTTTCATTTTGGGGATCCTCTTGTAATTAAATAAATTGATGATTTTGAATAGAATCGAGAGCTTTTGAATGGAGACTTTGAGCAACTTCAAAAAAATTTCAAAAATTTTCTTTTTGCGGATCCTCTTGTAAATACATAAATTAATGATTTTGATTGGAATCGAGAGCTTTTGGATGGAGCCTTTGAGCGATATCAAAAAATTTTCAAAAATTTTCATTTTGCGGATCCTCTTGTATATAAGTAAATTGATGATTTTGAATAGAATCGAGAGCTTGTGCATGGAGCCTTTGAGCGATTTCAAAAAAAATTCAAAAAATTTCATTTTTCGGATCCTCTTGTAAATAAATAAATTGCTGATTTTGAATAGAATCGAGAGCTTGTGCATGGAGCCTTTGAGCGATTCAAAAATTTTCGAAAATTTTCATTTTGCGGATCCTCTTGTAAATATGTAAATTGATGATTTTGAATAGAATCGAGAGTTTGTGCATGGAGCCTTTGAGCGATATCAAAAAATTTCGAAAAATTTCATTTTTCGGATCCCCTTGTAAATAAATAAATTGCTGATTTTGAATTGACTCGAGAGCTTGTGCATGCAGCCTTTGAGCGATTTCAAAAAATTTTCAAAAATTTTCATTTTGCGGATCCTCTTGTAAATAAATAAATTGCTGATTTTGAATTGAATCGAGAGCTTTTAGATGGAGACTTTGAGCGATTTCAAAAAAATTTAAAAAATTTTCATTTTGCGGATCCTCTTGTAAATAAATAAATTGATGGTTTTGAATAGAATCGAGAGTTTTTGAATGGAGCCTTTGAGCGATTTCAAAAAATTTCGAAAATTTTCAGTTATCGGATCCTCTTGTAGATAAATAAATTGATGATTTTGAATAGAATCGAGAGCTTGTGCATGCAACCTTTGAGCGATTTCAAAAATATTTCAAAAATTTTCATTTTGCGGATCCTCTTGTAAATAAATAAATTGATGATTTTGAATAGAATCGAGAGCTTGTGCATGAAGCCTCTGAGCGATTTCAAAAACATTTCAAAAATTTTCATCTTTCGGATGCTCTTGTAAATAAATAAATTGATGATTTTGAATAGAATCGTGAGTTTGTGCATGGAGCCTTTGAGCGATTTCAAAAAAAATCGAAAATTTTCATTTTGCGGATCCTCTTGTAAATAAGTAAATTGATGATTTTGAATAGAATCGAGTGCTTGTGCATGGAGCCTTTGAGCGATTTCAAAAAAAATCGAAAATTTTCATTTTGCGGATCCTCTTGTAAATAAGTAAATTGATGATTTTGAATAGAATCGAGAGCTTGTGCATGGAGCCTTTGAGCGATTTCAAAAAATTTCGAAAATTTTAATTTTTCGGATCCCCTTGTAAATAAGTAAATTGATGATTTTGAATAGAATCGAGAGCTTGTGCATGGAGCCTTTGAGCGATTTCAAAAAATGTCGAAAATTTTCATTTTGCGGATCCTCTAGTAAATAAGTAAATTGATGATTTTGAATAGAATCGAGAGCTTGTGCATGGAGCCTTTGAGCGATTTCAAAAAATTTCGAAAATTTTCATATTGCGGATCCTCTTGGAAATAAGAAAATTGATGATTTTGAATAGAATCGAGAGCTTGTGCATGGAGCCTTTGAGCGATTTCAAAAAATTTCGAAAATTTTAATTTTTCGGATCCCCTTGTAAATAAGTAAATTGATGATTTTGAATAGAATCGAGAGCTTGTGCATGGAGCCTTTGAGCGATTTCAAAAAATGTCGAAAATTTTCATTTTGCGGATCCTCTAGTAAATAAGTAAATTGATGATTTTGAATAGAATCGAGAGCTTGTGCATGGAGCCTTTGAGCGATTTCAAAAAATTTCGAAAATTTTCATATTGCGGATCCTCTTGGAAATAAGAAAATTGATGATTTTGAATAGAATCGAGAGCTTGTGCATGGAGCCTTTGAGCGATTTCAAACATTTTCGAACATTTTCATTTTTCGGATCCCCTTGTAAATAAATAAACTTATGATTTTGAATAGAATCGAGAGCTTGTGCATGGAGCCTTTGAGCGATTTCAAAAAATTTCGAAAATTTTCATTTTGCAGATCCTCTTGTAAATAATTAAATTGATGATTTTGAATAGAATCGAGAGCTTGTGCATTGAGCCTTTGAGCGATTTCAAAAAAATTTCAAAAATTTTCATTTTGCGGATCCTCTTGTAAATACATAAATTAATGATTTTGATTGGAATCGAGAGCTTTTGGATGGAGTCTTTGAGCGATTTCAAAAAAATTTAAAAAATTTCATTTTCCGGATCCTCTTGTAAATAAATAAATTGATGATTTTCAATAGAATCGAGAGCTTTTGGATGGAGCCTTTGAGCGATTTCAAAAATTTTTTTCAAAAATTTTCATTTTGCGGATCCTCTTGTAAATAAATAAATTAATGATTTTGAATAGAATCGAGAGCTTTTGGATGGAGGCTTTCAGCGATATCAAAAAAATTTCAAAAATTTTCATTTTGCGGATCCTCTTGTAAATAAATAAATTTATGATATTGAATAGAATCGAGAGCTTGTGCATGGAGCCTTTGAGCGATTTCAAAATTTTTAAAAAACTTTCATTTTTCGGATCCCCTTGTAAATAAATAAATTGCTGATTTTGAATTGAATCGAGAGCTTTTGCATGAAGCCTTTAAGCGATTTTAAAAATTTTACGAAAATTTTCATTTTTCGGATCCTCTTGTAAATAAATAAATTGCTGATTTTGAATTGAATCGAGAGCTTTTGGATGGAGACTTTGAGCGATTTCAAAAAAATTTCAAAAATTGTCATTTTGCGGATCCTCTTGTGAATAAATAAATTGATGATTTTGAATAGAATCGAGAGCTTTTGGATGGAGCCTTTGGGCGATTTCAAAAATTTTTTAAAAATTATCATTTTGCGGGTCCTCTTGTAAACAAAGAAATTGATGATTTTGAAAAGAATCGAGAGCTTGTGCATGGAGCCTTTGACCGATTTCAAAAAATTTCGAAAATTTCCAGTTTTCGGATCCTCTTGTAAATAAATAAATTGATGATTTTGAATAAAATCGAGAGCTTGTGCATGCAGCCTTTGAGCGAGTTCAAAAAAATTTCAAAAATTTTCATTTTGCGGATCCTCTTGTAAATAAATAAATTGATGATTTTGAATAGAATCGAGAGCTTGTGCATGGAGCCTTTGACCGAATTCAAAAATTTTCGAAAATTTTCAGTTTTTGGATCCTTTTGTAAATAAATAAATTGATGATTTTGAATAGAATCGAGAGCTTGTACACGCAGCCTTTGAGCGATTTCAAAAAAATTTCAAAAAATTTCATTTTGCGGATCCTCTTGTAAATAAATAAATTGATGATTTTGAATAGAATCGAGAGCTTGTGCATGGAGCCTTTGAGCGATTTCAAAATTTTTCGAAAATTTTAATTTTTGGGATCCTCTTGTAATTAAATAAATTGATGATTTTGAATAGAATCGAGATCTTTTGGATGGAGACTTTGAGCAACTTCAAAAAAATTTCAAAAATCTTCATTTTGCGGATCCTCTTGTAAATACATAAATTAATGATTTTGAATAGAATCGAGAGCTTTTGGATGGAGGCTTTCAGCGATATCAAAAAAATTTCAAAAATTTTCATTTTGCGGATCCTCTTGTAAATAAATAAATTTATGATATTGAATAGAATCGAGAGCTTGTGCATGGAGCCTTTGAGCGATTTCAAAATTTTTAAAAAACTTTCATTTTTCGGATCCCCTTGTAAATAAATAAATTGCTGATTTTGAATTGAATCGAGAGCTTTTGCATGAAGCCTTTAAGCGATTTTAAAAATTTTACGAAAATTTTCATTTTTCGGATCCTCTTGTAAATAAATAAATTGCTGATTTTGAATTGAATCGAGAGCTTTTGGATGGAGACTTTGAGCGATTTCAAAAAAATTTCAAAAATTGTCATTTTGCGGATCCTCTTGTGAATAAATAAATTGATGATTTTGAATAGAATCGAGAGCTTTTGGATGGAGCCTTTGGGCGATTTCAAAAAATTTTTAAAAATTATCATTTTGCGGGTCCTCTTGTAAACAAAGAAATTGATGATTTTGAAAAGAATCGAGAGCTTGTGCATGGAGCCTTTGACCGATTTCAAAAAATTTCGAAAATTTCCAGTTTTCGGATCCTCTTGTAAATAAATAAATTGATGATTTTGAATAAAATCGAGAGCTTGTGCATGCAGCCTTTGAGCGAGTTCAAAAAAATTTCAAAAATTTTCATTTTGCGGATCCTCTTGTAAATAAATGATTTGATGATTTTCAATAGAATCGAGAGCTTGTGCTTGGAGCCTTTGAGCGATTTCAAAAATTTTCGAAAGTTTTCATTGTTCGGATCCTCTTGTAATTAAATAAATTGATTATTTTGAATAGAATCGAGAGCTTGTGCATTGAGCATATGATCGAATTCAAAAAAATTTCAAAAAATTTCATATTGCGGATCCTCTTGTTAATAAATAAATTGATGATTTTGAATAGAATCGAAAGCTTTTGGATGGAGCCTTTGAGCGATTTCAAAAATTTTCATTTTGCGGATCCTCTTCTAAATAAATAAATTGATGGTTTTGAATAGAATCGAGAGTTTTTGAATGGAGCCTTTGAGCAATTTCAAGAAAATTTCAAAAATTTTCATTTTGCGGATTCTCTTGTGAATAAATAAATTGATGATTTTCAATAGAATCGAGAGCTTGTGCATGGAGCCTTTGACTGATTTTAAAAATTTTCGAAAATTTTCAGTTTTTGGATCCTCTTGTAAATAAATAAATTGATGATTTTGAATAGAATCGAGAGCTTGTGCATGCAGCCTTTGATCGATTTTAAAAAAAATTTCAAAAATTTTCATTTTGCGGATCCTCTTGTAAATAAATAAATTGATGATTTTGAATACAATCGAGAGCTTGTGCATGGAGCCTTTGAGCGAATACAAAAATTTTCGAAAATTTTCAGTTTTCGGATCCTCTTGTAAATAAATAAATTGCTGATATTGAATTGAATCGAGAGCTTTTGGATGGAGACTTTGAGCGATTTCAAAAAAATTTCAAAAAATTTCATTTTGCGGATCCTCTTGTAAATAAATAAATTGATGATTTTGAATAGAATCGAAATTTTTTGGATGGAGTCTTTGAGCAATTTCAAGAAAATTTCAAAAATTTTCATTTTGCGGATTCTCTTGTGAATAAATAAATTGATGATTTTCAATAGAATCGAGAGCTTGTGCATGGAGCCTTTGACTGATTTTAAAAATTTTCGAAAATTTTCAGTTTTTGGATCCTCTTGTAAATAAATAAATTGATGATTTTGAATAGAATCGAGAGCTTGTGCATGGAGCCTTTCAGCGATTTCAAAATTTTTCGAAAATTTTCATTTTGGGGATCCTCTTGTAATTAAATAAATTGATGATTTTGAATAGAATCGAGAGCTTTTGAATGGAGACTTTGAGCAACTTCAAAAAAATTTCAAAAATTTTCATTTTGCGGATCCTCTTGTAATTACATAAATTAATGATTTTGATTGGAATCGAGAGCTTTTGGATGGAGCCTTTGAGCGATATCAAAAAATTTTCAAAAATTTTCATTTTGCGGATCCTCTTGTATATAAGTAAATTGATGATTTTGAATAGAATCGAGAGCTTGTGCATGGAGCCTTTGAGCGATTTCAAAAAAAATTCAAAAAATTTCATTTTTCGGATCCTCTTGTAAATAAATAAATTGCTGATTTTGAATAGAATCGAGAGCTTGTGCATGGAGCCTTTGATCGATTCAAAAATTTTCGAAAATTTTCATTTTGCGGATCCTCTTGTAAATAAGTAAATTGATGATTTTGAATAGAATCGAGAGTTTGTGCATGGAGCCTTTGAGCGATATCAAAAAATTTCGAAAAATTTCATTTTTCGGATCCCCTTGTAAATAAATAAATTGCTGATTTTGAATTGACTCGAGAGCTTGTGCATGCAGCCTTTGAGCGATTTCAAAAAATTTTCAAAAATTTTCATTTTGCGGATCCTCTTGTAAATAAATAAATTTATGATTTTGAATCGAGTCGAGAGCTTTTGCATGAAGCCTTTGAGCGATTTTAAAAAATTTTCGAAAATTTTCATTTTTCGGATCCTCTTGTAAATAAATAAATTGCTGATTTTGAATTGAATCGAGAGCTTTTGGATGGAGACTTTGAGCGATTTCAAAAAAATTTAAAAAATTTTCATTTTGCGGATCCTCTTGTTAATAAATAAATTGATGGTTTTGAATAGAATCGAGAGTTTTTGAATGGAGCCTTTGAGCGATTTCAAAAAATTTCGAAAATTTTCAGTTATCGGATCCTCTTGTAGATAAATAAATTGATGATTTTGAATAGAATCGAGAGCTTGTGCATGCAACCTTTGAGCGATTTCAAAAATATTTCAAAAATTTTCATTTTGCGGATCCTCTTGTAAATAAATAAATTGATGATTTTGAATAGAATCGAGAGCTTGTGCATGAAGCCTTTGAGCGATTTCAAAAAATTTCGAAAATTTTTATTTTTCGGATCCTCTTGTAAATAAATAAATTGCTGATTTTGAATAGAATCGAGAGCTTGTGCATGCAGCCTTGGAGTGATTTCAAAATTTTTCAAAAATTTTCATCTTTCGGATCCTCTTGTAAATAAATAATTTGATGATTTTGAATAGAATCGAGAGCTTGTGCATGGAGCCTCTGAGCGATTTCAAAAAAATTTCAAAAGTTTTCATCTTTCGGATCCTCTTGTAAAAAATAAATTGATGATTTTGAATAGAATCGAGAGCTTGTGCATGGAGCCTCTGAGCGATTTCAAAAATTTTTCAAAAATTTCCATCTTTCGGATCCTCTTTTAAATAAATAAATTGATGATTTTGAATAGAATCGAGAGCTTGTGCATGAAGCCTCTGAGCGATTTCAAAAAAATTTCAAAAATTTTCATCTTTCGGATCCTCTTGTAAATAAATAAATTGATGATTTTGAATAGAATCGAGAGCTTGTGCATGGAGCCTCTGAGCGATTTCAAAAATTCTCAAAAATTTTCATCTTTCGGATCCTCTTGTAAATAAATAAATTGATGATTTTAAATAGAATCGAGAGCTTGTGCATGGAGCCTCTGAGCGATTTCAAAATATTTTCAAAATTTTTCATCTTTCGGATCCTCTTGTAAATAAATAAATTGATGATTTTGAATAGAATCGAGAGCTTGTGCATGGAGCCTCTGAGCGATTTGTTAAAAAAAAAATTTAACAAATTTTCATCTTTCGGATCTTCTTGTAAATAAATAAATTGATGATTTTCAATAGAATTGAGAGCTTGCGCATGGAGCCTCTAAGCGATTTCAAAAAAATTTCAAAAATTTTCATCTTTCGGATCCTCTTGTAAATAAATAAATTGATGATTTTGAATAGAATCGAGAGCTTGTGCATGGAGCCTCTGAGCGATTTCAAAAAATTTTCAAAAATTTTCATCTTTCGGATCCTCTTGTAAATAAATAAATTGATGATTTTGAATAGAATCGAGAGCTTGTGCTGGAGCCTCTGAGCGATTTCAAAAAATTTTCAAAAATTTTCATCTTTCGGATCCTCTTGTAAATAAATAAATTGATGATTTTGAATAGAATTGAGAGCTTGTGCATGGAGCCTCTGAGCGATTTCAAAAAATTTTCAAAAATTTTCATCTTTCGGATCCTCTTGTAAATAAATAAATTGATGATTTTGAATAGAATCGAGAGCTTGTGAATGGAGCCTCTGACCGATTTCAAAAAAATTTCAAAAATTTGCATCTTTCGGATCCTCTTGTAAATAAATAAATTGATGATTTTGAATAGAATCGAGAGGTTGTGCATGGAGCCTCTGAGCGATTTCAAAAAATTTTCAAAAATTTTCATCTTTCGGATCCTCTTGTAAATAAATAAATTGATGATTTTGAAGAGAATCGAGAGCTTGTGCATGGAGGCTCGGAGCTATTTCAAAGATTTTCAGAAATTTTCATCTTGCGGATCGTCTTGTATATAAATAAATTGATGATTTTGAATAGAATCGAGAGCTTTTGCCTGGAGCCTCTGAGCGATTTCAAAATTTTTCAAAACTTTTCATCTTTCGGATCCTCTTGTAAATAAATAAATTGATGATTTTGAATAGAATCGAGAGCTTGTGCATGAAGCCTTTGAGCGATTTCAAAAAATTTCGAAAATTTTTATTTTTCGGATCCTCTTGTAAATAAATAAATTGCTGATTTTGAATAGAATCGAGAGCTTGTGCATGCAGCCTTGGAGTGATTTCAAAATTTTTCAAAAATTTTCATCTTTCGGATCCTCTTGTAAATAAATAATTTGATGATTTTGAATAGAATCGAGAGCTTGTGCATGGAGCCTCTGAGCGATTTCAAAAAAATTTCAAAAGTTTTCATCTTTCGGATCCTCTTGTAAAAAATAAATTGATGATTTTGAATAGAATCGAGAGCTTGTGCATGGAGCCTCTGAGCGATTTCAAAAAAAATTCAAAAATTTTCATCTCTCGGATCCTCTTGTAAATAAATAAATTGATGATTTTGAATAGAATCGAGAGCTTGTGCATGGAGGCTCGGAGCGATTTCAAAAACTTTCAAAAATTTTCATCTTTCGGATCCTCTTGTAAATAAATAAATTGATGATTTTGAATAGAATCGAGAGCTTGTGCATCGAGCCTCTGAGCGATTTCAAAAATTTTTCAAAAATTTTCATCTTACGGATCCTCTTGTAAATAAATAAATTGATGATTTTGAATAGAATCGAGAGCTTGTGCATGGAGCCTCTGAGCGATTCCAAAAAAAAATTCAAAAATTTTCATCTTTCGGATCCTCTTGTAAATAAATAAATTGATGATTTTGAATAGAATCGAGAGCTTGTGCATGGAGCCTCTGAGCTATTTCAAAGATTTTCAGAAATTTTCATCTTGCGGATCGTCTTGTATATAAATAAATTGATGATTTTGAATAGAATCGAGAGCTTTTGCCTGGAGCCTCTGAGCGATTTCAAAATTTTTCAAAACTTTTCATCTTTCGGATCCTCTTGTAAATAAATAAATTGATGATTTTGAATAGAATCGAGAGCTTGTGCATGGAGCCTCTGAGCGATTTCAAAAATTTTTCAAAAATTTTTATCTATCGGATCCTTATGTAAATAAATAAATTGATGGTTTTGAATAGAATCGAGAGCTTGTGCATGGAGTCTCTGAGCGATTTCAAAAATTTTTCAAAAATTTTCATCTTTCGGATCCTCTTGTAAATAAATAAATTGATGATTTTGAATAGAATCGAGAGCTTGTGCATGGAGCCTCTGAGCGATTTCAAAAAAATTTCAAAAATTTTCATTTTTCGGATCCTCTTGTAAATAAATAAATTGATGATTTTGAATAGAATCGAGAGCTTGTGCATGGAGCCTCTGAGCGATTTCAAAATTTTTTTCGAAAATTTTCATCTTGTGGGTCCTCTTGTAAATAAATAAATTGATGATTTTGAATAGAATCGAGAGCTTGTGCATGGAGCCTCTGAGCGATTTCAAAATTTTTCAAAAATTTTCATCTTTCGGATCCTCTTGTAAATAAATAAATTGATGATTTTGAATAGAATCGAGAGCTTGTGCATGAAGCCTCTGAGCGATTTCAAAAAAATTTCAAAAATTTTCATCTTTCGGATCCTCTTGTAAATGAATAAATTGATGATTTTGAATAGAATCGTGAGTTTTTGCATGGAGCCTCTGAGCGATTTCAAAAAAATTTCAAAAATTTTCATCTTTCGGATCCTCTTGTAAATAAATAAATTGATGATTTTGAATAGAATCGAGAGCTTGTGCATGGAGACTCTGAGCGATTTCAAAAATATTTCAAAACTTTTCATCTTTCGGATCCTCTTGTAAATAAATAAATTGATGATTTTGAATAGAATCGAGAGCTTGTGCATGGATCCTCTGAGCGATTTCAAAAATTTTCAAAAATTTTCTTCTTGCGGATCCTCTTGTAAATAAATAAATTGATGATTTTGAATAGAATCTAGAGCTTGTGCATGGAGCCTCTGAGCGATTTCAAAAAAAATTCAAAAATTTTCATCTCTCGGATCCTCTTGTAAATAAATAAATTGATGATTTTGAATAGAATCGAGAGCTTGTGCATGGAGGCTCGGAGCGATTTCAAAAACTTTCAAAAATTTTCACCTTTCGGATCCTCTTGTAAATAAATAAATTGATGATTTTGAATAGAATCGAGAGCTTGTGCATCGAGCCTCTGAGCGATTTCAAAAATTTTTCAAAAATTTTCATCTTACGGATCCTCTTGTAAATAAATAAATTGATGATTTTGAATAGAATCGAGAGCTTATGCATGGAGCCTCTGAGCGATTCCAAAAAAAAATTCAAAAATTTTCATCTTTCGGATCCTCTTGTAAATAAATAAATTGATGATTTTGAATAGAATCGAGAGCTTGTGCATGGAGCCTCTGAGCTATTTCAAAGATTTTCAGAAATTTTCATCTTGCGGATCGTCTTGTATATAAATAAATTGATGATTTTGAATAGAATCGAGAGCTTTTGCCTGGAGCCTCTGAGCGATTTCAAAATTTTTCAAAACTTTTCATCTTTCGGGTCCTCTTGTAAATAAATAAATTGATGATTTTGAATAGAATCGAGAGCTTGTGCATGGAGCCTCTGAGCGATTTCAAAAATTTTTCAAAAATTTTTATCTATCGGATCCTTATGTAAATAAATAAATTGATGGTTTTGAATAGAATCGAGAGCTTGTGCATGGAGTCTCTGAGCGATTTCAAAAATTTTTCAAAAATTTTCATCTTGCGGATCGTCTTGTATATAAATAAATTGATGATTTTGAATAGAATCGAGAGCTTTTGCCTGGAGCCTCTGAGCGATTTCAAAATTTTTCAAAACTTTTCATCTTTCGGATCCTCTTGTAAATAAATAAATTGATGATTTTGAATAGAATCGAGAGCTTGTGCATGGAGCCTCTGAGCGATTTCAAAAATTTTTCAAAAATTTTTATCTATCGGATCCTTATGTAAATAAATAAATTGATGGTTTTGAATAGAATCGAGAGCTTGTGCATGGAGTCTCTGAGCGATTTCAAAAATTTTTCAAAAATTTTCATCTTTCGGATCCTCTTGTAAATAAATAAATTGATGATTTTGAATAGAATCGAGAGCTTGTGCATGGAGCCTCTGAGCGATTTCAAAAAAATTTCAAAAATTTTCATCTTTCGGATCCTCTTGTAAATAAATAAATTGATGATTTTGAATAGAATCGAGAGCTTGTGCATGGAGCCTCTGAGCGATTTCAAAAAAATTTCAAAAATTTTCATTTTTCGGATCCTCTTGTAAATAAATAAATTGATGATTTTGAATAGAATCGAGAGCTTGTGCATGGAGCCTCTGAGCGATTTCAAAATTTTTTTCGAAAATTTTCATCTTGTGGGTCCTCTTGTAAATAAATAAATTGATGATTTTGAATAGAATCGAGAGCTTGTGCATGGAGCCTCTGAGCGATTTCAAAATTTTTCAAAAATTTTCATCTTTCGGATCCTCTTGTAAATAAATAAATTGATGATTTTGAATAGAATCGAGAGCTTGTGCATGAAGCCTCTGAGCGATTTCAAAAAAATTTCAAAAATTTTCATCTTTCGGATCCTCTTGTAAATGAATAAATTGATGATTTTGAATAGAATCGTGAGTTTTTGCATGGAGCCTCTGAGCGATTTCAAAAAAATTTCAAAAATTTTCATCTTTCGGATCCTCTTGTAAATAAATAAATTGATGATTTTGAATAGAATCGAGAGCTTGTGCATGGAGCCTCTGAGCGATTTCAAAATTTTTTTCGAAAATTTTCATCTTGTGGGTCCTCTTGTAAATAAATAAATTGATGATTTTGAATAGAATCGAGAGCTTGTGCATGGAGCCTCTGAGCGATTTCAAAATTTTTCAAAACTTTTCATCTTTCGGATCCTCTTGTAAATAAATAAATTGATGATTTTGAATAGAATCGAGAGCTTGTGCATGGAGCCTCTGAGCGATTTCAAAAATTTTTCAAAAATTTTTATCTATCGGATCCTTATGTAAATAAATAAATTGATGGTTTTGAATAGAATCGAGAGCTTGTGCATGGAGTCTCTGAGCGATTTCAAAAATTTTTCAAAAATTTTCATCTTTCGGATCCTCTTGTAAATAAATAAATTGATGATTTTGAATAGAATCGAGAGCTTGTGCATGAAGCCTCTGAGCGATTTCAAAAAAATTTCAAAAATTTTCATCTTTCGGATCCTCTTGTAAATGAATAAATTGATGATTTTGAATAGAATCGTGAGTTTTTGCATGGAGCCTCTGAGCGATTTCAAAAAAATTTCAAAAATTTTCATCTTTCGGATCCTCTTGTAAATAAATAAATTGATGATTTTGAATAGAATCGAGAGCTTGTGCATGGAGACTCTGAGCGATTTCAAAAATATTTCAAAACTTTTCATCTTTCGGATCCTCTTGTAAATAAATAAATTGATGATTTTGAATAGAATCGAGAGCTTGTGCATGGATCCTCTGAGCGATTTCAAAAATTTTCAAAAATTTTCTTCTTGCGGATCCTCTTGTAAATAAATAAATTGATGATTTTGAATAGAATCTAGAGCTTGTGCATGGAGCCTCTGAGCGATTTCAAAAAAAATTCAAAAATTTTCATCTCTCGGATCCTCTTGTAAATAAATAAATTGATGATTTTGAATAGAATCGAGAGCTTGTGCATGGAGGCTCGGAGCGATTTCAAAACATTTCAAAAATTTTCACCTTTCGGATCCTCTTGTAAATAAATAAATTGATGATTTTGAATAGAATCGAGAGCTTGTGCATCGAGCCTCTGAGCGATTTCAAAAATTTTTCAAAAATTTTCATCTTACGGATCCTCTTGTAAATAAATAAATTGATGATTTTGAATAGAATCGAGAGCTTATGCATGGAGCCTCTGAGCGATTCCAAAAAAAAAATTCAAAAATTTTCATCTTTCGGATCCTCTTGTAAATAAATAAATTGATGATTTTGAATAGAATCGAGAGCTTGTGCATGGAGCCTCTGAGCTATTTCAAAGATTTTCAGAAATTTTCATCTTGCGGATCGTCTTGTATATAAATAAATTGATGATTTTGAATAGAATCGAGAGCTTTTGCCTGGAGCCTCTGAGCGATTTCAAAATTTTTCAAAACTTTTCATCTTTCGGGTCCTCTTGTAAATAAATAAATTGATGATTTTGAATAGAATCGAGAGCTTGTGCATGGAGCCTCTGAGCGATTTCAAAAATTTTTCAAAATTTTTTATCTATCGGATCCTTATGTAAATAAATAAATTGATGGTTTTGAATAGAATCGAGAGCTTGTGCATGGAGTCTCTGAGCGATTTCAAAAATTTTTCAAAAATTTTCATCTTGCGGATCGTCTTGTATATAAATAAATTGATGATTTTGAATAGAATCGAGAGCTTTTGCCTGGAGCCTCTGAGCGATTTCAAAATTTTTCAAAACTTTTCATCTTTCGGATCCTCTTGTAAATAAATAAATTGATGATTTTGAATAGAATCGAGAGCTTGTGCATGGAGCCTCTGAGCGATTTCAAAAATTTTTCAAAAATTTTTATCTATCGGATCCTTATGTAAATAAATAAATTGATGATTTTGAATAGAATCGAGAGCTTGTGCATGAAGCCTCTGAGCGATTTCAAAAATTTTTCAAAAATTTTCATCTTTCGGATCCTCTTGTAAATAAATAAATTGATGATTTTGAATAGAATCGAGAGCTTGTGCATGGAGCCTCTGAGCGATTTCAAAAAAATTTCAAAAATTTTCATCTTTCGGATCCTCTTGTAAATAAATAAATTGATGATTTTGAATAGAATCGAGAGCTTGTGCATGGAGCCTCTGAGCGATTTCAAAATTTTTGTTCGAAAATTTTCATCTTGTGGGTCCTCTTGTAAATAAATAATTTGATGATTTTGAATAGAATCGAGAGCTTGTGCATGGAGCCTCTGAGCGATTTCAAAAAAATTTCAAAAGTTTTCATCTTTCGGATCCTCTTGTAAAAAATAAATTGATGATTTTGAATAGAATCGAGAGCTTGTGCATGGAGCCTCTGAGCGATTTCAAAAAAAATTCAAAAATTTTCATCTCTCGGATCCTCTTGTAAATAAATAAATTGATGATTTTGAATAGAATCGAGAGCTTGTGCATGGAGGCTCGGAGCGATTTCAAAAACTTTCAAAAATTTTCATCTTTCGGATCCTCTTGTAAATAAATAAATTGATGATTTTGAATAGAATCGAGAGCTTGTGCATCGAGCCTCTGAGCGATTTCAAAAATTTTTCAAAAATTTTCATCTTACGGATCCTCTTGTAAATAAATAAATTGATGATTTTGAATAGAATCGAGAGCTTGTGCATGGAGCCTCTGAGCGATTCCAAAAAAAAATTCAAAAATTTTCATCTTTCGGATCCTCTTGTAAATAAATAAATTGATGATTTTGAATAGAATCGAGAGCTTGTGCATGGAGCCTCTGAGCTATTTCAAAGATTTTCAGAAATTTTCATCTTGCGGATCGTCTTGTATATAAATAAATTGATGATTTTGAATAGAATCGAGAGCTTTTGCCTGGAGCCTCTGAGCGATTTCAAAATTTTTCAAAACTTTTCATCTTTCGGATCCTCTTGTAAATAAATAAATTGATGATTTTGAATAGAATCGAGAGCTTGTGCATGGAGCCTCTGAGCGATTTCAAAAATTTTTCAAAAATTTTTATCTATCGGATCCTTATGTAAATAAATAAATTGATGGTTTTGAATAGAATCGAGAGCTTGTGCATGGAGTCTCTGAGCGATTTCAAAAATTTTTCAAAAATTTTCATCTTTCGGATCCTCTTGTAAATAAATAAATTGATGATTTTGAATAGAATCGAGAGCTTGTGCATGGAGCCTCTGAGCGATTTCAAAAAAATTTCAAAAATTTTCATCTTTCGGATCCTCTTGTAAATAAATAAATTGATGATTTTGAATAGAATCGAGAGCTTGTGCATGGAGCCTCTGAGCGATTTCAAAATTTTTTTCGAAAATTTTCATCTTGTGGGTCCTCTTGTAAATAAATAAATTGATGATTTTGAATAGAATCGAGAGCTTGTGCATGGAGCCTCTGAGCGATTTCAAAAATTTTCAAAAATTTTCATCTTTCGGATCCTCTTGTAAATAAATAAATTGATGATTTTGAATAGAATCGAGAGCTTGTGCATGAAGCCTCTGAGCGATTTCAAAAAAATTTCAAAAATTTTCATCTTTCGGATCCTCTTGTAAATGAATAAATTGATGATTTTGAATAGAATCGTGAGTTTTTGCATGGAGCCTCTGAGCGATTTCAAAAAAATTTCAAAAATTTTCATCTTTCGGATCCTCTTGTAAATAAATAAATTGATGATTTTGAATAGAATCGAGAGCTTGTGCATGGAGACTCTGAGCGATTTCAAAAATATTTCAAAACTTTTCATCTTTCGGATCCTCTTGTAAATAAATAAATTGATGATTTTGAATAGAATCGAGAGCTTGTGCATGGATCCTCTGAGCGATTTCAAAAATTTTCAAAAATTTTCTTCTTGCGGATCCTCTTGTAAATAAATAAATTGATGATTTTGAATAGAATCTAGAGCTTGTGCATGGAGCCTCTGAGCGATTTCAAAAATTTTTCAAAAATTTTCATCTTTAGGATCCTCTTTTAAATAGATAAATTGATGATTTTGAATAGAATCGAGAGCTTGTGCATGGAGCCTCTGAGCGATTTCAAAATTTTTCAAAAATTTTCATCTTTCGGATCCTCTTGTAAATAAATAAATTGATGATTTTGAATAGAATCGAGAGCTTGTGCATGAAGCCTCTGAGCGATTTCAAAAAATTTTCAAAAATTTTCATCTTTCGGATCCTCTTGTAAATAAATAAATTGATGATTTTGAATAGAATCGTGAGTTTGTGCATGGAGCCTCTGAGCGATTTCAAAAAAATTTCAAAAATTTTCACCTTTCGGATCCTCTTGTAAATAAATAAATTGATGATTTTGAATAGAATCGAGAGCTTGTGTATGGAGGCTCTGAGCGATTTCAAAAAATTTTCGAAACTTTTCATCTTTCGGATCCTCTTGTAAATAAATAAATTGATGATTTTGAATAGAATCGAGAGCTTGTGCATGGAGCCTCTGAGCGATTTCAAAAATTTTCAAAAATTTTTATCTTGCGGATCCTCTTGTAAATAAATAAATTGATGATTTTGAATAGAATCGAGAGCTTGTGCATGGAGGCTCTGAGCGATTTCAAAATTTTTAAAAAAATTTCATCTTTCGGATCCTCTTGTAAATAAATAAATTGATGATTTTGAATAGAATCGAGAGCTTGTGCATGAAGCCTCTGAGCGATTTCAAAAAAATTTCAAAAATTTTCATCTTTCGGATCCTCTTGTAAATAAATAAATTGATGATTTTGAATAGAATCCAGAGTTTGTGCATGGAGCCTCTGAGCGATTTCAAAAAAATTTCAAAAATTTTCATCTTTCGGATCCTCTTGTAAATAAATAAATTGATGATTTTGAATAGAATCGAGAGCTTGTGCATGGAGCCTCTGAGCGATTTCAAAATTTTTTCAAAAATTTTCATCTTTCGGATCCTCTTGTAAATAAATAAATTGATGATTTTGAATAGAATCGAGAGCTTGTGCATGAAGCCTCTGAGCGATTTCAAAAAATTTTCAAAAATTTTCATCTTTCGGATCCTCTTGTAAATAAATAAATTGATGATTTTGAATAGAATCGTGAGTTTGTGCATAGAGCCTCTGAGCGATTTCAAAAAAATTTCAAAAATTTCCATCTTTCGGATCCTCTTGTAAATAAATAAATTGATGATTTTGAATAGAATCGAGAGCTTGTGCATGAAGCCTCTGAGCGATTTCAAAAAAATTTCAAAAATTTTCATCTTTCGGATCCTCTTGTAAATAAATAAATTGATGGTTTTGAATAGAATCGAGAGTTTTTGAATGGAGCCTTTGAGCGATTTCAAAAAATTTCGAAAATTTTCAGATATCGGATCCTCTTGTAGATAAATAAATTGATGATTTTGAATAGAATCAAGAGCTTGTGCATGCAGCCTTTGAGCGATTTCAAAAATATTTCAAAAATTTTCATTTTGCGGATCCTCTTGTAAATAAATAAATTGATGATTTTGAATAGAATCGAGAGCTTGTGCATGAAGCCTTTGAGCGATTTCAAAAAATTTCGAAAATTTTTATTTTTCGGATCCTCTTGTAAATAAATAAATTGCTGATTTTGAATAGAATCGAGAGCTTGTGCATGCAGCCTTGGAGTGATTTCAAAATTTTTCAAAAATTTTCATCTTTCGGATCCTCTTGTAAATAAATAATTTGATGATTTTGAATAGAATCGAGAGCTTGTGCATGGAGCCTCTGAGCGATTTCAAAAAAATTTCAAAAGTTTTCATCTTTCGGATCCTCTTGTAAAAAATAAATTGATGATTTTGAATAGAATCGAGAGCTTGTGCATGGAGCCTCTGAGCGATTTCAAAAATTTTTCAAAAATTTCCATCTTTCGGATCCTCTTGTAAATAAATAAATTGATGATTTTGAATAGAATCGAGAGCTTGTGCATGAAGCCTCTGAGCGATTTCAAAAAAATTTCAAAAATTTTCATCTTTCGGATCCTCTTGTAAATAAATAAATTGATGATTTTGAATAGAATCGAGAGCTTGTGCATGGAGCCTCTGAGCGATTTCAAAAATTTTCAAAAATTTTCATCTTTCGGATCCTCTTGTAAATAAATAAATTGATGATTTTAAATAGAATCGAGAGCTTGTGCATGGAGCCTCTGAGCGATTTCAAAATATTTTCAAAAATTTTCATCTTTCGGATCCTCTTGTAAATAAATAAATTGATGATTTTGAATAGAATCGAGAGCTTGTGCATGGAGCCTCTGAGCGATTTGTTAAAAAAAAAATTTAACAAATTTTCATCTTTCGGATCTTCTTGTAAATAAATAAATTGATGATTTTCAATAGAATTGAGAGCTTGCGCATGGAGCCTCTAAGCGATTTCAAAAAAATTTCAAAAATTTTCATCTTTCGGATCCTCTTGTAAATAAATAAATTGATGATTTTGAATAGAATCGAGAGCTTGTGCATGGAGCCTCTGAGCGATTTCAAAAAATTTTCAAAAATTTTCATCTTTCGGATCCTCTTGTAAATAAATAAATTGATGATTTTGAATAGAATCGAGAGCTTGTGCTGGAGCCTCTGAGCGATTTCAAAAAATTTTCAAAAATTTTCATCTTTCGGATCCTCTTGTAAATAAATAAATTGATGATTTTGAATAGAATTGAGAGCTTGTGCATGGAGCCTCTGAGCGATTTCAAAAAATTTTCAAAAATTTTCATCTTTCGGATCCTCTTGTAAATAAATAAATTGATGATTTTGAATAGAATCGAGAGCTTGTGAATGGAGCCTCTGAGCGATTTCAAAAAAATTTCAAAAATTTGCATCTTTCGGATCCTCTTGTAAATAAATAAATTGATGATTTTGAATAGAATCGAGAGCTTGTGCATGGAGCGTCTGAGCGATTTCAAAAAATTTTCAAAAATTTTCATCTTTCGGATCCTCTTGTAAATAAATAAATTGATGATTTTGAAGAGAATCGAGAGCTTGTGCATGGAGCCTCTGAGCGATTTCAAAAAAAATTCAAAATTTTTCATCTCTCGGATCCTCTTGTAAATATATAAATTGATGATTTTGAATAGAATCGAGAGCTTGTGCATGGAGGCTCGGAGCGATTTCAAAAACTTTCAAAAATTTTCATCTTTCGGATCCTCTTGTAAATAAATAAATTGATGATTTTGAATAGAATCGAGAGCTTGTGCATCGAGCCTCTGAGCGATTTCAAAAAATTTTCAAAAATTTTCATCTTACGGATCCTCTTGTAAATAAATAAATTGATGATTTTGAATAGAATCGAGAGCTTGTGCATGGAGCCTCTGAGCGATTCCAAAAAAAAAATTCAAAAATTTTCATCGTTCGGATCATCTTGTAAATAAATAAATTGATGATTTTGAATAGAATCGAGAGCTTGTGCATGGAGCCTCTGAGCTATTTCAAAGATTTTCAGAAATTTTCATCTTGCGGATCGTCTTGTATATAAATAAATTGATGATTTTGAATAGAATCGAGAGCTTTTGCCTGGAGCCTCTGAGCGATTTCAAAATTTTTCAAAACTTTTCATCTTTCGGATCCTCTTGTAAATAAATAAATTGATGATTTTGAATAGAATCGAGAGCTTGTGCATGGAGCCTCTGAGCGATTTCAAAAATTTTTCAAAAATTTTTATCTATCGGATCCTTATGTAAATAAATAAATTGATGGTTTTGAATAGAATCGAGAGCTTGTGCATGGAGTCTCTGAGCGATTTCAAAAATTTTTCAAAAATTTTCATCTTTCGGATCCTCTTGTAAATAAATAAATTGATGATTTTGAATAGAATCGAGAGCTTGTGCATGGAGCCTCTGAGCGATTTCAAAAAAATTTCAAAAATTTTCATCTTTCGGATCCTCTTGTAAATAAATAAATTGATGATTTTGAATAGAATTGAGAGCTTGTGCATGAGGCCTCTGAGCGATTTCAAAATTTTTTTCGAAAATTTTCATCTTGTGGATCCTCTTGTAAATAAATAAATTGATGATTTTGAATAGAATCGAGAGCTTGTGCATGGAGCCTCTGAGCGATTTCAAAATTTTTCAAAAATTTTCATCTTTCGGATCCTCTTGTAAATAAATAAATTGATGATTTTGAATATAATCGAGAGCTTGTGCATGAAGCCTCTGAGCGATTTCAAAAAATTTTCAAAAATTTTCATCTTTCGGATCCTTTTGTAAATGAATAAATTGATGATTTTGAATAGAATCGTGAGTTTTTGCATGGAGCCTCTGAGCGATTTCAAAAAAATTTCAAAAATTTTCATCTTTCGGATCCTCTTGTAAATAAATAAATTGATGATTTTGAATAGAATCGAGAGCTTGTGCATGGAGACTCTGAGCGATTTCAAAAATATTTCAAAACTTTTCATCTTTCGGATCCTCTTGTAAATAAATAAATTGATGATTTTGAATAGAATCGAGAGCTTGTGCATGGAGCCTCTGAGCGATTTCAAAAATTTTCAAAAATTTTCTTCTTGCGGATCCTCTTGAAAATAAATAAATTGATGATTTTGAATAGAATCTAGAGCTTGTGCATGGAGCCTCTGAGCGATTTCAAAAATTTTTCAAAAATTTTCATCTTTAGGATCCTCTTGTAAATAGATAAATTGATGATTTTGAATAGAATCGAGAGCTTGTGCATGGAGCCTCTGAGCGATTTCAAAAATTTTCAAAAATTTTCATCTTTCGGATCCTCTTGTAAATAAATAAATTGATGATTTTGAATAGAATCGAGAGCTTGTGCATGAAGCCTCTGAGCGATTTCAAAAAATTTTCAAAAATTTTCATCTTTCGGATCCTCTTGTAAATAAATAAATTGATGATTTTGAATAGAATCGTGAGTTTTTGCATGGAGCCTCTGAGCGATTTCAAAAAAATTTCAAAAATTTTCACCTTTCGGATCCTCTTGTAAATAAATAAATTGATGATTTTGAATAGAATCGAGAGCTTGTGCATGGAGCCTCTGAGCGATTTCAAAAATTTTCAAAAATTTTCATCTTGCGGATCCTCTTGTAAATAAATAAATTGATGATTTTGAATAGAATCGAGAGCTTGTGCATGGAGCCTCTGAGCGATTTCAAAATTTTTAAAAAAATTTCATCTTTCGGATCCTCTTGTAAATAAATAAATTGATGATTTTGAATAGAATCGAGAGCTTGTGCATGAAGCCTCTGAGCGATTTCAAAAAAAATTTCAAAAATTTTCATCTTTCGGATCCTCTTGTAAATAAATAAATTGATGATTTTGAATAGAATCGTGAGTTTGTGCATGGAGCCTCTGAGCGATTTCAAAAAAATTTCAAAAATTTTCATCTTACGGATCCTCTTGTAAATAAATAAATTGTGGATTTTGAATAGAATCGAGAGCTTGTGCATGGAGCCTCTGAGCGATTTCAAAAATTTTTCAACAATTTTCATCTTTCGGATCCTCTTGTAAATAAATAAATTGATGATTTTGAATAGAATCGAGAGCTTGTGCATGAAGCCTCTGAGCGATTTCAAAAAATATTCAAAAATTTTCATCTTTCGGATCCTCTTGTAAATAAATAAATTGATGATTTTGAATAGAATCGTGAGTTTGTGCATAGAGCCTCTGAGCGATTTCAAAAAAATTTCAAAAATTTTCATCTTTCGGATCGTCTTGTAAATAAATAAATTGATGATTTTGAATAGAATCGAGAGCTTGTGCATGGAGCCTCTGAGCGATTTCAAAAAATTTCAAAAATTTTCATTTTTCGGATCCTCTTGTAAATAAATAAATTGATGATTATGAATAGAATCGAGAGCTTGTGCATGGAGCCTCTGAGCGATTTCAAAAAATTTCAAAAATTTTCATCTTTCGGATCCTCTTGTAAATAAATAAATTGATGATTTTGAATAGAATCGAGAGCTTTTGAATGAAGACTTTGAGCAACTTCAAAAAATTTCAAAAATTTTCATTTTGCGGATCCTCTTGTAAATACATAAATTAATGATTTTGATTGGAATCGAGAGCTTTTGGATGGAGCCTTTGAGCGATATCAAAAAATTTTCAAAAATTTTCATTTTGCGGATCCTCTTGTAAATAAATGAATTGATGATTTTGAATAGAATCGAGAGCTTGTGCATGAAGCCTCTGAGCGATTTAAAAAAATTTTCAAAAATTTTCATCTTTCGGATCCTCTTGTAAATAAATAAATTGATGATTTTGAATAGAATCGTGAGTTTGTGCATGGAGCCTCTGAGCGATTTCAAAAAAATTTCAAAAATTCTCACCTTTCGGATCCTCTTGTAAAAAAATAAATTGATGATTTTGAATAGAATCGAGAGCTTGTGCATGGAGCCTTTGAGCGATTTCAAAAAAAATCGAAAATTTGCATTTTTCGGATCTACTTGTAAATGAATAAACTTATGATTTTGAATAGAATCGAGAGCTTGTGCATGGAGCCTTTGAGCGATTTCAAAAAATTTCGAAAATTTTCATTTTGCGGATCCTCTTGTAAATAAGTAAATTGATGATTTTGAATAGAATCGAGTGCTTGTGCATGGAGCCTTTGAGCGATTTCAAAAAAAATCGAAAATTTTCATTTTGTGGATCCTGTTGTAAATAAGTAAATTGATGATTTTGAATAGAATCGAGAGCTTGTGCATGGAGCCTTTCAGCGATTTCAAAAAATTTCGAAAATTTTAATTTTTCGGATCCCCTTCTAAATAAGTAAATTGATGATTTTAAATAGAATCGAGAGCTTGTGCATGGAGCCTTTGAGCGATTTCAAAAATTTTCGGAAATTTTCATTTTGCGGATCCTCTTGTAAATAAGTAAATTGATGATTTGGAATAGAATCGAGAGCTTGTGCATGCAGCCTTTCAGCGATTTCAAAAAAAAATCGAAAATTTTCATTTTGTGGATCCTCTTGTAAATAAGTAAATTGATGATTTTGAATAGAATCGAGAGCTTGTGCAATGAGCCTTTGAGCGATTTCAAAAATTTCGAAAATTTTCATTTTGCGGATCCCCTTGTACATAAATAAAGTGATGATTTGGAATAGAATCGAGAGCTTGTGCATGCAGCCTTTCAGCGATTTCAAAAAAAAATCGAAAATTTTCATTTTGTGGATCCTCTTGTAAATAAGTAAATTGATGATTTTGAATAGAATCGAGAGCTTGTGCATGGAGCCTTTCAGCGATTTCAAAAAATTTCGAAAATTTTAATTTTTCGGATCCCCTTGTAAATAAGTAAATTGATGATTTTGAATAGAATCGAGAGCTTGTCCATGGAGCCTTTGAGCGATTTAAAAAAAAATCGAAAATTTTCATTTTTCGGATCCTCTTGTAAATAAGTAAATTGATGATTTTGAATAGAATCGAGAGCTTGTGCATGGAGCCTTTCAGCGATTTCAAAAAATTTCGAAAATTTTAATTTTTCGGATCCCCTTGTAAATATGTAAATTGATGCTTTTGAATAGAATCGAGAGCTTGTGCAATGAGCCTTTGAGCGATTTCAAAAAATTTCGAAAATTTTCATTTTGCGGATCCCCTTGTACATAAATAAAGTGATGATTTTGAATAGAATCGACAGCTTGCGCATGGAGCCTTTGAGCGATTTCAAAAAAATTCGAAAATTTTCATTTTTCGAATCCCCTTGTAAATAAATGAAGTGATGCTTTTGAATAGAATCGAGAGCTTGTGCATGAAGCCTTTGAGCGATTTCAAAAAAATTCGAAAATTTTCATTTTTCGGATCCCAGTGTAAATAAATAAAGTGATGATTTTGAATAGAATCGAGAGGCTGTGCATGGAGCCTTTGAGCGATTTCAAATTTTTTTCGAAAATTTTAATTTTTCTGATCCCCTTGTACATAAATAAAGTGATGATTTGGAATAGAATCGAGAGCTTGTGCATGGAGCCTTTGAGCGATTTCAAAAATTTTGGAAAATTTTCATTTTTCGGATCCCCTTGTACATAAATAAAGTGATGATTTTGAATAGAATCGAGAGCTTGTGCATGGAGCCTTTGAGCGATTTCAAAAAAATTCGAAAATTTTCATTTTGCGGATCCTCTTGTAAATAAGTAAATTGATGATTTTGGATAGAATCGAGAGCTTGTACATGGAGCCTTTGAGCGATTTCCAAAAATTTCGAAAATTTTCATTTTTCGGATCCTGATTTTGAATAGAATCGAGAGCTTGTGCATGGAGCCTTTGAGCGATTTCAAAAATTTCAAAAATTTTCATTTTGCGGATCCCCTTGTGTAACCGACTGTAACCGACATTTACGGACTGTAACCAACTTCACGATGGAGGCAGTCTAGTGGGAACGTCGAGAAGGTGCGATCGCGAGCGGCCATATACGTTTCCTATCGTTTCGATTATATTAAAAATTTCCATAGCTAAACCAGCTAATTTACGTGGTTAAATATACTGACTCGAAGAAAATATAGTTTTTTTTACGTTTTTCAATTCAGAAGTGGGATACTCCTCGCGCGAATCGACAAGTCGTGATGGCGGAAGAATATAATCGGTGGAACGTGCGAGAGTTAAAAGCGCGTTTAAAAAAAATTGGACAGTCGACGGTAGGGAACAAGAAAGAGTTGTGTGAACGGCTAAGCGAAAAGAACCAGCCGAATATCGAACAACAGTGATTGTGCGCAAGGTGCTAATTGTTTATTCGGTGCCACGTTCACCCCAAGCGATGTGGCAAACATTTTACCTGAATTCGACCCGAGCAATGTCGGTGGCCTGCAAGCAACCCAGTGGGTGGCAAAAGTAAGCCGTTTAAAAGAAATTTATGCGTGGCGTGACGATTTACTTTTGTTCGCTGTGGCGGGGAAGTTGAAAGGTCTCGCGCGTGCGTGGTATGATCGTACGGAAGATGTGTATTCACAATGGGACAAATTCGCTCACGATGTGGTTAAACAATTTTCGCCATTATTGAACGACGCTGACACACACATTAAGATGATGCATCGAAAACGACAAAAAAGTGAAACTCTTTCAGAATACGCGGATGAAATGTGGAAATTGGGCCGAAATGGTGGGATAGCGGAGAACGCAATCGTTAAATACGTTATTATGGGAATGCAGGACGACGATTTGTTTTCTGTTATCCAAGCGCAAAAGATAGAAACAATGAGCGACTTGCGCGGTCGGATAGAGTGGTGTTTGCAAATACGTGAGACGAAACGTGCGAATGAATATAGTCATGCAGCGAGTGGTCAAACGAATATTGCTAGAGGAAGTCGCCCTAACACGAAATTCGAAGCTACATGCTTTAGATGTAAACAACGTGGACATAAGGAGGCTGACTGCTCACAAAGTCACCCCCCGAAAACAATTGAGTGTTATAATTGCCATAAAACTGGACATTACTCTCGAGACTGTTCAAATCCTCCGCGTCGGCCTAGGTGTACTAAATGTGATCGAGTGCATAAAAGAGGTGAACCAACCGAATGTTCGGGCGCTGCAAAAGTCGGAATTATGAAGTGTGCATCGTTGCCAACAGACTATCACAAACTGGTTAAAATCGGTGACAACGAAATAGTTGCGCAAATTGACTGTGGTAGCCCATGTTCATTAATTCGTATTAGCGATGCTAAAAAGGCGTCGGACAAACCGAAACCTTGTCAGTTACACATATCTGGATTTCTCGGGGGATCCTATTGGGCAACCAAAAAACTCGATGTAACTATCAATATCGACGGGTTATCGTTCGAAACATCGTTATTCATGATTGAGGACGAATTTTTGCCAGCCCCATTACTAATTGGACGGGATGTGTTGGATCAGCCAGGCGTTAGAATGATAAAAGCTAATGGAAAATTGCTGTTTGAACGCGAAGAAATGGCACCAAGCGAAAAAGAAGAGTTTCAGCGGGAAGATGAAGAATGCGAGCAAGAGAAAATCGATGTGACAAATAGTGACCGATTCGAAGTGCAGATCGGGGAATTGTCGACTGGCGACATAAAGTTATTGAATAAAGTCTTGAATAAGTTCACAGAATTATTCCCTAGTAGTCTAAAACAACTTGGGCTGACGGACAAAATGGAAATGAAGATAACGGATCCTCTTGTAAATTAGTAAATTGATGATTTTGAATAGAATCGAGAGCTTGTGCATGGAGCCTTTGAGCGATTTCAAAAATTTCAAAAATTTTCATTTTGCGGATCCCCTTGTGTAACCGACTGTAACCGACATTTACGGACTGTAACCAACTTCACGATGGAGGCAGTCTAGTGGGAACGTCGAGAAGGTGCGATCGCGAGCGGCCATATACGTTTCCTATCGTTTCGATTATATTAAAAATTTCCATAGCTAAACCAGCTAATTTACGTGGTTAAATATACTGACTCGAAGAAAATATAGTTTTTTTTACGTTTTTCAATTCAGAAGTGGGATATTCCTCGCGCGAATCGACAAGTCGTGATGGCGGAAGAATATAATCGGTGGAACGTGCGAGAGTTAAAAGCGCGTTTAAAAAAAATTGGACAGTCGACGGTAGGGAACAAGAAAGAGTTGTGTGAACGGCTAAGCGAAAAGAACCAGCCGAATATCGAACAACAGTGATTGTGCGCAAGGTGCTAATTGTTTATTCGGTGCCACGTTCACCCCAAGCGATGTGGAAAACATTTTACCTGAATTCGACCCGAGCAATGTCGGTGGCCTGCAAGCAACCCAGTGGGTGGCAAAAGTAAGCCGTTTAAAAGAAATTTATGCGTGGCGTGACGATTTACTTTTGTTCGCTGTGGCGGGGAAGTTGAAAGGTCTCGCGCGTGCGTGGTATGATCGTACGGAAGATGTGTATTCACAATGGGACAAATTCGCTCACGATGTGGTTAAACAATTTTCGCCATTATTGAACGACGCTGACACACACATTAAGATGATGCATCGAAAACGACAAAAAAGTGAAACTCTTTCAGAATACGCGGATGAAATGTGGAAATTGGGCCGAAATGGTGGGATAGCGGAGAACGCAATCGTTAAATACGTTATTATGGGAATGCAGGACGGCGATTTGTTTTCTGTTATCCAAGCGCAAAAGATAGAAACAATGAGCGACTTGCGCGGTCGGATAGAGTGGTGTTTGCAAATACGTGAGACGAAACGTGCGAATGAATATAGTCATGCAACGAGTGGTCAAACGAATATTGCTAGAGGAAGTCGCCCTAACACGAAATTCGAAGCTACATGCTTTAGATGTAAACAACGTGGACATAAGGAGGCTGACTGCTCACAAAGTCACCCCCCGAAAACAATTGAGTGTTATAATTGCCATAAAACTGGACATTACTCTCGAGACTGTTCAAATCCTCCGCGTCGGCCTAGGTGTACTAAATGTGATCGAGTGCATAAAAGAGGTGAACCAACCGAATGTTCGGGCGCTGCAAAAGTCGGAATTATGAAGTGTGCATCGTTGCCAACAGACTATCACAAACTGGTTAAAATCGGTGACAACGAAATAGTTGCGCAAATTGACTGTGGTAGCCCATGTTCATTAATTCGTATTAGCGATGCTAAAAAGGCGTCGGACAAACCGAAGCCTTGTCAGTTACACATATCTGGATTTCTCGGGGGATCCTATTGGGCAACCAAAAAACTCGATGTAACTATCAATATCGACGGGTTATCGTTCGAAACATCGTTATTCATGATTGAGGACGAATTTTTGCCAGCCCCATTACTAATTGGACGGGATGTGTTGGATCAGCCAGGCGTTAGAATGATAAAAGCTAATGGAAAATTGCTGTTTGAACGCGAAGAAATGGCACCAAGCGAAAAAGAAGAGTTTCAGCGGGAAGATGAAGAATGCGAGCAAGAGAAAATCGATGTGACAAATAGTGACCGATTCGAAGTGCAGATCGGGGAATTGTCGACTGGCGACATAAAGTTATTGAATAAAGTCTTGAATAAGTTCACAGAATTATTCCCTAGTAGTCTAAAACAACTTGGGCTGACGGACAAAATGGAAATGAAGATAACGCTAGAGAACGAGCAGCCAATTCAACAGAAACCATATAGAGTGCCTTACGCGAAAATGGAGCGAATGGAAGCGCTGGTGTTAGATCTGATGAGAAATGACATAATTGGAACGTCAACGTCGAATTTTGCCAGTCCCGCTCTGCTCGTCGAAAAAAAGGTGGAGAAGATCGTCTTTGTATCGATTATCGACTGTTAAACTCAGTGACAAAAAAGGAAGTGTATCCAACGCCAAACATCGAGGAAGAGCTGCAACAGGCGAGTGAATACAAATACTTCACGACTCTCGACTTGAATAGTGGGTATTATCAGATACCAATTGAATCAGGATCCAGAAAATATACGGCTTTTATTACGTCGTCGGGACTGTATGAGTTCAAGCGGATGCCATTCGGGCTTAAAAATGCACCCGCGGTATTGCAACAACTCATGGCGAAACTCAAACGTGACATCGATTTTGACGTACGCATCTACATGGACGATATATTGGTTTGCAGTAAGACCGTTGACGAAGGAATTAAGAAACTAGAGAGGGTATTTCAATCCATGCGAGGATTCGGTTTGACTCTTAATTTGAAGAAGTGTCGCTTCCTTCAAACGAACGTTGAATACCTAGGTCATCGATTGACCCCAGATGGTATTAGTCCCGGAACGATTAAAACGGAAGCTGTGCGACACTTTAAACGACCAACGAATTTAACAGAATTGCGACAGTTTCTAGGACTGTGCAGTTATTTCAGGAAGTTTGTACAAAATTTCGCTCAGGTAGCTCAACCAATGAGCACACTGCTAAAGAAGGGAAGTGTATTTCAATGGGAAGACACCCAAGAAAACTCTTTCAACGAGCTGAAACGATTGTTGACAAGCGGTCCCCTATTGGCATCATATAACCTGAATCACCGGCATGAAGTTCATACAGATGCCAGTTCATACTGATTATCGGGAATATTGATGCAAAATGATGGAACTGTCACACGTCCAATAGCGTATTTTAGTAGAACTACCAGCGAATCGGAAAGTAAATTTCATAGATATGAGCTTGAAGCTCTAGCAGTAGTCGAGTCCCTTGAACGCTTTAAATATTATCTTCTGGGAAAACAATTCACCGTGGCTACCGATTGTGCCTCATTAAAGGCTACGATGCAGAGGAAGGAACTGATTCCACGCATAGCTAGATGGTAGTTGCGCCTTCAAGACTTTGATTTTATAATTCAACATAGAAGCGGAACGCAAATGCTACATGCGGATGCTTTAAGCCGGCAACCGAACGAGACAGTGACTGGAGAACCCGAGACAGCATCTCTGAAAATTGGGTATACTAGCATTACTCAAGCGGATTGGTTATTGACAATGCAGCTTCAAGATTCAAGGTTACGAGAAGTGGTGGAACAACTTCGATCTCCAGCTGAAAATAAACATTTGCGGAAAGAATTTCGTTTGGAAAATGGACGGCTGTTTAGGAAAGTAGGTGATTGCAAACGGTGGGTCGTTCCAAAAGCGGTTCGATGGAGGATAGTTCAAGAATGCCATGATCTAGCTGGACACCTTGGCTTTGAAAAGACATTAGAACGAATCCAGAAGTGGTACTGGTTTCCGAAGATGCGCGGTTTCGTGTCAAAATACATTAAGTCATGCGTATATTGCTGCTTTCACAAGAAGCCAGGAGGGAAGATAGAGGGCGAGTTACATTTCGATCCAATTGAACCAATGCCGTTTAAAACGCTTCACATCGATCATCTTGGGCCCTTTCCAAAATCGACTCAAGGAAATGCTCACATATTAGGAATCTCAGACCCATTCAGCAAATTCATTATACTACGTGCAGTTAGGACAACTAATACTTCGGCAGTGTTGAAGGTGTTTGATGAGCTCTTCAGCTATGTAGGAACGCCAGCACGAATAATCTCCGATAGGGGAACAGCCTTCACATCAAAAGCTTTTAAGGAATATTGCGATAAACATGCCATTAAACACGTAAAGGTAGCCGCACGTACGCCGCGTGCAAATGGTCAAATAGAGCGTGCTAATAGAACTGTTAGCACTTCAATTGCAACTTCTGCGATCAAGGAACGAAAATGGGACGAAGAATTAAGAGCTATCCAATGGACTCTTAATTCAATGGTGTCTTCGACGACAGGACGTAGTGCTCATGAAGTTGTCTTCGATTTTAAACCTCGAGACGTACTACAAAACAAGATAATTCTACATCTTCACGACGATATTAATGACGATCTGCAGCCATTATCGGGAATACGGCAAGAAGCAGCCGATCGAATCAACTTTAAACGCCATCAGAGGAAAGAACGCTTCGACCGAAATCATCGACAGCCGACAAAATACGACATAGATGATATAGTGATGGTGGAAAATGCCACCGCCAGTACTGGGCAGCCGAAGAAATTAGCGCCTAAGTTTAAGTTGCCTTACATCGTCACCAAGGTCCTGGGAAATGACAGATACGTGGTGGAGGACATTCCAGGTGCGGATAGAAAGAGTCGACCTTCCGATGGTGTCTATGCTTCAGATAAAATGAAACAGTGGTGCGTACTCCCTGTTGATACCGAAGACGAATCCATGTCGACAGCAGAAAGCGATGAGGATGACTCAACACCAAACGACGTCGGCTCGAGGACGATCCAAATGTCAGGAAAGGTCGACTGTAACCGACTGTAACCGACTGTTACGGACTGTAACCAACTTCACGATAGAGGCAGTCTAGTGGGAACGTCGAGAAGGTGCGATCGCGAGCGGCCATATACGTTTCCTATCGTTTCGATTATATTACAAATGTCCATAGCTAAACCAGCTAATTTACGGGGTTAAATATACTGACTCGAAGAAAATATAGTTTTTTTTTACGTTTTTCACTTGTAAATAAATAAACTTATGACTTTGAATAGAATCGAGAGCTTGTGCATGGAGCCTTTGAGCGATTTCAAAAAATTTCGAAAATTTTCATTTTTCGGATCCCCTTGTAAATAAATAAACTTATGATTTTGAATAGAATCGAGAGCTTGTGCATGGAGCCTTTGAGCGATTTCAAAAAATTTCGAAAATTTTCATTTTGCGGATCCTCTTGTAAATAAGTAAATTGATGATTTTGAATAGAATCGAGAGCTTGTGCATGGAGCCTTTGAGCGATTTCAAAAAATTTCGAAAATTTTCATTTTTCGGATCCCCTTGTAAATAAAAAAAGGGATGATTTTGAATAGAATCGAGAGCTTGTGCATGGTGCCTTTGAGCGATTTCAAAAATTTTCGGAAATTTTAATTTTTCGGATCCTCTTGTATATAAATAAATTGATGATTTTGAATAGAATCGAGAGCTTGTGCATGGAGCCTTTGAGCGATTTCAAAAAATTTCGAAAATTTTCATTTTTCGGATCCCGTTGTAAATAAATAAACTTATGATTTTGAATAGAATCGAGAGCTTGTGCATGGAGCCTTTGAGCGATTCCAAAAAATTTCGAAAATTTTCATTTTGCGGATCTTCTTGTAAATAAGTAAATTGATTATTTTGAATAGAATCGAGAGCTTGTGCAAGGAGCCTTTGAGCGATTTCAAAAATTTTCGAAAATTTTCATATTGCGGATCCTCTTGTAAAAAAGTAAATTGATGATTTCGAATAGAATCGAGAGCTTGTGCATGGAGCCTTCGAGCGATTTCAAAAAATTTCGAAAATTTTAATTTGGCGGATCCTCTTGTAAATAAGTAAATTGATGATTTTGAATAGAATCGAGAGCTTGTGCATGGAGCCTTTGAGCGATTTCCAAAAATTTCGAAAATTTTCATTTTTCGGATCCCCTTGTAAATAAATAAACTTATGATTTTGAATAGAATCGAGAGCTTGTGCATGGAGCCTTTGAGCGATTTCAAAAAAATTCGAAAATTTTCATTTTTCGAATCCCCTTGTAAATAAATAAACTTATGATTTTGAATAGAATCGAGAGCTTGTGCATGGAGCCTTTGAGCGATTTCAAAATATTTCGAAAATTTTCATTTTTCGAATCCCCTTTTAAATAAATAAAGTGATGATTTTAAATAGAAGCGAGAGCTTGTGCATGGAGCCTTTGAGCGATTTCAAACATTTTCGAAAATTTTCATTTTTCGGATCCCCTTGTAAATAAATAAAGTGATGATTTTGAATAGAATCGAGAGCTTGTGCATGGAGCCTATGAGCGATTTCAAAAAATTTCAAAAAATTTCATTTTGCGGATCCTCTTGTATATAAGTAAATTGATGATTTTGAATAGAATCGAGAGCTTGTGCATGGAGCCTTTGAGCGATTTCAAAAAATTTCGAAAATTTTCATTTTTCGGATCCAATTGTAAATAAAAAAAGGTATGATTTTGAATAGAATCGAGAGCTTGTGCGTGGTGCCTTTGAGCGATTTCAAAAATTTTCGGAAATTTTAATTTTTCGGATCCTCTTGTAAATAAATAAATTGATGATTTTGAATAGAATCGAGAGCTTGTGCATGGAGCCTTTGAGCGATGAAAAAAAAATTCGAAAATTTTAATTTTTCGGATCCCCTTGTAAATAAATAAACTTATGATTTTGAATAGAATCGAGAGCTTGTGCATGGAGCCTTTGAGCGATTTCAAAAAAATTCGAAAATTTTCATTTTTCGAATCCCCTTGTAAATAAATAAAGTGATGATTTTGAATAGAAGCGAGAGCTTGTGCATGGAGCCTTTGAGCGATTTCAAACATTTTCGAAAATTTTCATTTTTCGGATCCCCTTGTAAATAAATAAAGTGATGATTTTGAATAGAATCGAGAGCTTGTGCATGGAGCCTATGAGCGATTTCAAAAAATTTCAAAAAATTTCATTTTGCGGATCCTCTTGTATATAAGTAAATTGATGATTTTGAATAGAATCGAGAGCTTGTGCCTGGAGCCTTTGAGCGATTTCAAAAATTTTCGAAAATTTTCATTTTGCGGATCCTCTTGTAAATAAGTAAATTGATGATTTCGAATAGAATCGAGAGCTTGTGCATGGAGCCTTCGAGCGATTTCAAAAAATTTCGAAAATTGTAATTTGGCGGATCCTCTTGTAAATAAGTAAATTGATGATTTTGAATAGAATCGAGAGCTTGTGCATGGAGCCTTTGAGCGATTTCCAAAAATTTCGAAAATTTTCATTTTTCGGATCCCCTTGTGAATAAATAAACTTATGATTTTGAATAGAATCGAGAGCTTGTGCATGGAGCCTTTGAGCGATTTCAAAAAAATTCGAAAATTTTCATTTTTCGAATCCCCTTGTAAATAAATAAAGTGATGATTTTGAATAGAAGCGAGAGCTTGTGCATGGAGCCTTTGAGCGATTTCAAACATTTTCGAAAAGTTTCATTTTTCGGATCCCCTTGTAAATAAATAAAGTGATGATTTTGAATAGAATCGAGAGCTTGTGCATGGAGCCTTTGAGCGATTTCAAAAATTTTCGAAAATTTTCATTTTGCGGATCCTCTTGTAAATAAGTAAATTGATGATTTCGAATAGAATCGAGAGCTTGTGCATGGAGCCTTCGAGCGATTTCAAAAAATTTCGAAAATTTTAATTTGGCGGATCCTCTTGTAAATAAGTAAATTGATGATTTTGAATAGAATCGAGAGCTTGTGCATGGAGCCTTTGAGCGATTTCCAAAAATTTCGAAAATTTTCATTTTTCGGATCCCCTTGTAAATAAATAAACTTATGATTTTGAATAGAATCGAGAGCTTGTGCATGGAGCCTTTGAGCGATTTCAAAAAAATTCGAAAATTTTCATTTTTCGAATCCCCTTGTAAATAAATAAAGTGATGATTTTGAATAGAAGCGAGAGCTTGTGCATGGAGCCTTTGAGCGATTTCAAACATTTTCGAAAATTTTCATTTTTCGGATCCCCTTGTAAATAAATAAAGTGATGATTTTGAATAGAATCGAGAGCTTGTGCATGGAGCCTATGAGCGATTTCAAAAAATTTCAAAAAATTTCATTTTGCGGATCCTCTTGTATATAAGTAAATTGATGATTTTGAATAGAATCGAGAGCTTGTGCCTGGAGCTTTTGAGCGATTTCAAAAAGTTTCGAAAATTTTCATTTTTCGGATCCCCTTGTAAATAAATAAAGTGATGATTTTGAATAGAATCGAGAGCCTGTGCAAGGAGCCTTTGAGCGATTTCAACTAAATTTCAAAAATTTTCATTTTTCGGATCCCCTTGTAAATAAATGAAGTGATGATTTTAAATAGAATCGAGAGCTTGTGCATGGAGCCTTTGTGCGATGTAAAAAAAATCGAAAATTTTCATTTTTCGAATCCCCTTGTAAATAAATAAAGTGATGATTTTGAATAGAATCGAGAGCTTGTGCATGGAGCCTTTGAGCGATTTCAAACATTTTCGAAAATTTTCATTTTTCGGATCCTCTTGTAAATAAGTAAATTGATGATTTTGAATAGAATCGAGAGCTTGTGCATGGAGCCTTTGAGCTATTTTAATAAATTTCGAAAATTTTCATTTTTCGGATCCCCTTGTAAATAAATAAACTTATGATTTTGAATAGAATCGAGAGCTTGTGCATGGAGCCTTTGAGCGATTTCAAAAAAATTCGAAAATTTTCATTTTGCGGATCCCCTTGTGAATAAATAAGGTGATGATTTTGAATAGAATCGAGAGCTTGTGAATGGTGCCTTTGAGCGATTTCAAAAATTTTCGAAAATTTTTCTTTTTCGGATCCTCTTGTAAATAAATAAATTGATGATTTTGAATAGAATCGAGAGCTTGTGCATGGAGCCTTTGAGCGATTTCAAAAAGTTTCGAAAATTTTCATTTTTCGGATCCTCTTGTAAATAAATAAATTGATGATTTTGAATAGAATCGAGAGCTTGTGCATGGAGCCTTTGAACGATGTAAAAAAAAAATCGAAAATTTTGATTATTCGAATCCCCTTGTAAATAAATAAAGTGATGATTTTGAATAGAATCGAGAGCTTGTGCATGGAGCCTTTGAGCGATTTCAAACATTTTCGAAAATTTTCATTTTTCGGATCCTCTTGTAAATAAGTAAATTGATGATTTTGAATAGAATCGAGAGCTTGTGCATGGAGCCTTTGAGCGATTTCAAAAAATTTCGAAAATTTTCATTTTGCGGATCCTCTTGTAAATAAGTAAATTGATTATTTTGAATAGAATCGAGAGCTTGTGCATGGAGCCTTTGAGCGATTTCAAAAAATTTCGGAAATTTTAATTTTTCGGATCCTCTTGTAAATAAATAAATTTATGATTTTGAATAGAATCGAGAGCTTGTGCATGGAGCCTTTGAGCGATGTAAAAAAAAAAATCGAAAATTTTGATTATTCGAATCCCCTTGAAAATAAATAAAGTGATGATTTTGAATAAAATCGAGAGCTTGTGCATGGAGCCTTTGAGCGATTTCAAAAAATTTCGAAAATTTTCATTTTTCGGATTCTCTTGTAAATAAATAGATTGATGATTTTGAATAGAATCGAGAGCTTGTGCATGGAGCCTTTGAGTGATGAAAAAAAATTTCCAAAAATTTTCATTTTTCGGATCCCCTTGTAAATAAAAAAAGTGATGATTTTGAATAGAATCGAGAGCTTGTGCATGGTGCCTTTGAGCGATTTCAAAAAATTTCGGAAATTTTAATTTTTCGGATCCTCTTGTAAATAAATAAATTGATGATTTTGAATAGAATCGAGAGCTTGTGCATGGAGCCTTTGAGCGATGTAAAAAATAAATCGAAAATTTTGATTATTCGAATCTCCTTGTAAATAAATAAAGTGATGATTTTGAATAGAATCGAGAGCTTGTGCATGGAGCCTTTGAGCGATTTCAAACATTTTCGAAAATTTTCATTTTTCGGATCCTCTTGTAAATAAGTAAATTGATGATTTTGAATAGAATCGAGAGCTTGTGCATGGAGCCTTTGAGCGATTTCAAAAAATTTCGAAAATTTTCATTTTGCGGATCCTCTTGTAAATAAGTAAATTGATTATTTTGAATAGAATCGAGAGCTTGTGCATGGTGCCTTTGAGCGATTTCAAAAATTTTCGAAAATTTTCATATTTCGGATCCCCTTGTAAATAAATAAAGTGATGATTTTGCATAGAATCGAAAGCTTGTGCATGGAGCCTTTGAGCGATTTCAAAAAATTTCCAACATTTTCATTTTTCGGATCCCCTTGTAAATAAATAAACTTATGATTTTGAATAGAATCGAGAGCTTGTGCATGGAGCCTTTGAGCGATTTCAAAAAATTTCGAAAATTTTCATTTTGCGGATCCTCTTGTAAATAAGTAAATTGATGATTTTGAATAGAATCGAGAGCTTGTGCATGGAGCCTTTGAGCGATTTCAAAAAATTTCGAAAATTTTCATTTTTCGGATCCTCTTGTAAATAAATAAATTGATGATTTTGAATAGAATCGAGAGCTTGTGCATGGAGCCTTTGAGCGATTACAAAAAAATTCCAAAAATTTTCATTTTTCGGATCCCCTTGTAAATAAAAAAAGTGATGACTTTGAATAGAATCGAGAGCTTGTGCATGGTGCCTTTGAGCGATTTCAAAAATTTTCGGAAATTTTAATTTTTCGGATCCTCTTGTAAATAAGTAAACTTATGATTTTGAATAGAATCGAGAGCTTGTGCATGGAGCCTTTGAGCGATTTCAAACATTTTCGAAAATTTTCCTTTTTCGGATCCTCTTGTAAATAAGTAAATTGATGATTTTGAATAGAATCGAGAGCTTGTGCATGGAGCCTTTGAGCGATTTCAAAAAATTTCGAAAATTTTCATTCTGATGATCCTCTTGTAAATAAGTAAATTGATGATTTTGAATAGAATCGAGAGCTTGTGCATGGAGCCTTTGAGCGATTTCAAAAAATTTCGAAAATTTTCATTTTTCGGATCGCCTTGTAAATGAATAAACTTATGATTTTGAATAGAATCGAGAGCTTGTGCATGGAGCCTTTGAGCGATTTCAAAAATTTTCGAAAATTTTCATTTTACGGATCCTCTAGTAAATAAGTAAATTGATGATTTTGAATAGAATCGAGAGCTTGTGCATGGAGCCTTTGAGCGATTTCAAAAAATTTCGAAAATTTTCATTTTTCGGATCCCTTGTAAATAAATAAACTTATGATTTTGAATAGAATCGAGAGCTTGTGCATGGAGCCTTTGAGCGATTTCAAAAAAATTCGAAAATTTTCATTTTTCGAATCCCCTTGTAAATAAATAAAGTGATGATTTTGAATAGAATCGAGAGCTTGTGCATGGAGCCTTTGGGCGATTTCAAACACTTTCGAAAATTTTCATTTTTCGGATCCTCTTGTAAATAAATAAAGTGATAATTTTGAATAGAATCGAGAGCTTGTGCATGGAGCCTTTGAGCGATTTCAAAAAAATTCGAAAATTTTCATTTTGCGGATCCTCTTGTAAATAAGAAAATTGATGATTTTGAATAGAATTGAGAGCTTGTGCATGGAGCCTTTGAGCGATTTCAAAAAAATTCGAAAATTTTCATTTTTCGGATCCCCTTGTAAATAAATAAACTTATGATTTTGAATAGAATCGAGAGCTTGTGCATGGAGCCTTTGAGCGATTACAAAAAAATTCCAAAAATTTTCATTTTTCGGATCCCCTTGTAAATAAAAAAAGTGATGATTTTGAATAGAATCGAGAGCTTGTGCATGGTGCCTTTGAGCGATTTTAAAAATTTTCGGAAATTTTAATTATTCCGATCCTCTTGTAAATAAATAAATTGATGATTTTGAATAGAATCGAGAGCTTGTGCATGGAGCCTTCGAGCGATTTCAAACATTTTCGAAAATTTTCCTTTTTCGGATCCTCTTGTAAATAAGTAAATTGATGATTTTGAATAGAATCGAGAGCTTGTGCATGGAGCCTTTGAGCGATTACAAAAATTTTCGAAAATTTTCATTTTGCGGACCCTCTTGTAAATAAGTAAATTGATGATTTTGAATAGAATCGAGAGCTTGTGCATGGAGCCTTTGAGCGATTTCAAAAAATTTCGAAAATTTTCATTTTTCGGATCCCCTTGTAAATAAATAAACTTATGATTTTGAATAGAATCGAGAGCTTGTGCATGGAGCCTTTGAGCGATTTCAAAAATTTTCGGAAATTTTCATTTTGCGGATCCTCTAGTAAATAAGTAAGTTGATGTTTTTGAATCGAATCGAGAGCTTGTGCATGGAGCCTTTGAGCGATTTCAAAAAATTTCGAAAATTGTCATATTGCGGATCCTCTTGTAAATAAGAAAATTGATGATTTTGAATAAAATCGAGAGCTTGTGCAAGGAGCCTTTGAGCGATTTCAAAAATTTTCGAAAATTTTCATTTTGCGGATCCTCTAGTAAATAAGTAAATTGATGATTTTGAATAGAATCGAGAGCTTGTGCATGGAGCCTTTGAGCGATTTCAAAAAATTTCGAAAATTTTTATTTTTCGGATCCCCTTGTAAATAAATAAACTTATGATTTTGAATAGAATCGAGAGCTTGTGCATGGAGCCTTTGAGCGATTTCAAAAAAATTCGAAAATTTTCATTTTTCGAATCCTCTTGTAAATAAATAAAGTGATGATTTTGAATAGAATCGAGAGCTTGTGCATGGAGCCTTTGGGCGATTTCAAACACTTTCGAAAATTTTCATTTTTCGGATCCTCTTGTAAATAAATAAAGTGATGATTTTGAATAGAATCGAGAGCTTGTGCATGGAGCCTTTGAGCGATTTCAAAAAATTCGAAAATTTTCATTTTGCGGATCCTCTTGTAAATAAGAAAATTGATGATTTTGAATAGAATGGAGAGTTTGTGCATGGAGCCTTTGAGCGATTTCAAAAAATTCCAAATATTTTCATTTTTCGGATCCCCTTGTAAATAAAAAAGTGATGATTTTGAATAGAATCGAGAGCTTGTGCATGGAGCCTTTGAGCGATTTCAAAAAAATTCGAAAATTTTCATTTTGCGGATCCTCTTGTAAATAAGAAAATTGATGATTTTGAATAGAATCGAGAGCTTGTGCATGGAGCCTTTGAGCGATCACAAAAAAATTCCAAAAATTTTCATTTTTCGGATCCCCTTTTAAATAAAAAAAAGTGATGATTTTGAATAGAATCGAGAGCTTGTGCATGGTGCCTTTGAGCGATTTCAAAAATTTTCGGAAATTTTAATTTTTCGGATCCTCTTGTAAATAAATAAATTGATGATTTTGAATAGAATCGAGAGCTTGTGCATGGAGCCTTTGAGCGATTTCAAACATTTTCGAAAATTTTCCTTTTTCGGATCCTCTTGTAAATAAGTAAATTGATGATTTTGAATAGAATCGAGAGCTTGTACATGGAGCCTTTGAGCGATTTCAAAAATTTTCGAAAATTTTCAATTTGCGGATCCTCTTGTAAATAAATAAACTTATGATTTTGAATAGAATCGAGAGCTTGTGCATGGAGCCTTTGAGCGATTACAAAAAAAATCCAAAAATTTTCGTTTTTCGGATCCCCTTGTAAATTAAAAAAAAGTGATGATTTTGAATAGAATCGAGAGCTTGTGCATGGTGCCTTTATGCGATTTCAAAAATTTTCGTAAATTTTAATTATTCGGATCCTCTTGTAAATAAATAAATTGATGATTTTGAATAGAATCGAGAGCTTGTGCATGGGGCCTTTGAGCGATTTCAAACATTTTCGAAAATTTTCCTTTTTCGGATCCTCTTGTAAATAAGTAAATTGATGATTTTGAATAGAATCGAGAGCTTGTGCATGGAGCCTTTGAGCGATTTCAAAAATTTTCGAAAATTTTCATTTTGCGGATCCTCTTGTAAATAAGTAAATTGATGATTTTGAATAGAATCGAGAGCTTGTGCATGGAGCCTTTGAGCGATTTCAAAAAATTTCGAAAATTTTCACTTTTCGGATCCCCTTGTAAATAAATAAACTTATGATTTTGAATAGAATCGAGAGCTTGTGCATTGAGCCTTTGAGCGATTTCAAAATTTTTCGAAAATTTTCATTTTGCGGATCCTCTAGTAAATAAGTAAATTGATGATTTTGAATAGAATCGAGAGCTTGTGCATGGAGCCTTTGAGCGATTTCAAAAAATTTCGAAAATTTTCATTTTTCGGATCCTCTTGTAAATAAATAAAGTGATGATTTTGAATAGAATCGAGAGCTTGTGCATGGAGCCTTTGAGCGATTTAAAAAAAATTCGAAGATTTTCATTTTGGGGATCCTTTTGTAAATAAGAAAATTGATGATTTTGAATAGAATCGAGAGCTTGTGCATGGAGCCATTGAGCGATTTCAAAAAATTTCGAAAATTTTCATTTTTCGGATCCCCTTGTAAATAAAAAAAAGTGATGATTTTGAATAGAATCGAGAGATTGTGCATGGAGCCTTTGAGCGATTTCAAAAAAATTCGAAAATTTTCATTTTGCGGATCCTCTTGTAAATAAGAAAATTGATGATTTTGAATAGAATCGTGAGCTTGTGCATGGCGCCTTTGAGCGATCACAAAAAAATTCCAAAAATTTTCATTTTTCGGATCCCCTTGTAAATAAAAAAAAGTGATGATTTTGAATAGAATCGAGAGCTGTGCATGGTGCCTTTGAGCGATTTCAAAAAAATTCCAAATATTTTCATTTTTCGGATCCCCTTGTAAATAAAAAAAGTGATGATTTTGAATAGAATCGAGAGATTGTGCATGGAGCCTTTGAGCGATTTCAAAAAAATTCGAAAATTTTCATTTTGCGGATCCTCTTGTAAATAAGAAAATTGATGATTTTGAATAGAATCGTGAGCTTGTGCATGGCGCCTTTGAGCGATCACAAAAAAATTCCAAAAATTTTCATTTTTCGGATCCCCTTGTAAATAAAAAAAAGTGATGATTTTGAATAGAATCGAGAGCTGTGCATGGTGCCTTTGAGCGATTTCAAAAAAATTCCAAATATTTTCATTTTTCGGATCCCCTTGTAAATAAAAAAAAGTGATGATTTTGAATAGAATCGAGAGATTGTGCATGGAGCCTTTGAGCGATTTCAAAAAAATTCGAAAATTTTCATTTTGCGGATCCTCTTGTAAATAAGAAAATTGATGATTTTGAATAGAATCGTGAGCTTGTGCATGGCGCCTTTGAGCGATCACAAAAAAATTCCAAAAATTTTCATTTTTCGGATCCCCTTGTAAATAAAAAAAAGTGATGATTTTGAATAGAATCGAGAGCTTGTGCATGGAGCCTTTGAGCGATTACAAAAAAATTCCAAATATTTTCATTTTTCGGATCCCCTTGTAAATAAAAAAAAGTGATGATTTTGAATAGAATCGAGAGATTGTGCATGGAGCCTTTGAGCGATTTCAAAAAAATTCGAAAATTTTCATTTTGCGGATCCTCTTGTAAATAAGAAAATTGATGATTTTGAATAGAATCGTGAGCTTGTGCATGGCGCCTTTGAGCGATCACAAAAAAATTCCAAAAATTTTCATTTTTCGGATCCCCTTGTAAATAAAAAAAAGTGATGATTTTGAATAGAATCGAGAGCTGTGCATGGTGCCTTTGAGCGATTTCAAAAATTTTCGGAAATTTTAATTTTTCGGATCCTCTTGTAAATAAATAAATTGATGATTTTGAATAGAATCGAGAGCTTGTGCATGGAGCCTTTGAGCGATTTCAAAAATTTTCGAAAATTTTCATTTTGCGGATCCTCTTGTAAATAAGTAAATTGATGATTTTGAATAGAATCGAGAGCTTGTGCATGGAGCCTTTGAGCGATTACAAAAAAATTCCAAATATTTTCATTTTTCGGATCCCCTTGTAAATAAAAAAAAGTGATGACTTTGAATAGAATCGAGAGATTGTGCATGGTGCCTTTGAGCGATTTCAAAAAAATTCGAAAATTTTCATTTTGCGGATCCTCTTGTAAATAAGAAAATTGATGATTTTGAATAGAATCGTGAGCTTGTGCATGGCGCCTTTGAGCGATCACAAAAAAATTCCAAAAATTTTCATTTTTCGGATCCCCTTGTAAATAAAAAAAAGTGATGATTTTGAATAGAATCGAGAGCTTGTGCATGGAGCCTTTGAGCGATTTCAAAAAATTTCGAAAATTTTCATTTTTCGGATCCCCTTGTAAATAAATAAACTTATGATTTTGAATAGAATCGAGAGCTTGTGCATGGAGCCTTTGAGCGATTTCAAAAATTTTCGAAAATTTTCATTTTGCGGATCCTCTTGTAAATAAGTAAATTGATGATTTTGAATAGAATCGAGAGTTTGTGCATGGAGCCTTTGAGCGATATCAAAAAATTTCGAAAATTTTCATTTTTCGGATCCCCTTGTAAATAAATAAACTTATGATTTTGAATAGAATCGAGACCTTTTGCATGGAGCCTTTGAGCGATTTCAAAAATTTTCGAAAATTTTCATGTTGCGGATCCTCTAGTAAATAAGTAAATTGATGATTTTGAATACAATCGAGAGCTTGTGCATGGAGCCTTTGAGCGATTTCAAAAAATTTTGAAAATTTTCATATTGCGGATCCTCTTGTAAATAAGAAAATTGATGATTTTGAATAGAATCGAGAGCTTGTGCATGGAGCCTTTGAGCGATTTCAAAAAAATTCGAAGATTTTCATTTTGCGGATCCTCTTGTAAATAAGAAAATTGATGATTTTGAATAGAATCGAGAGCTTGTGCATGGAGCCATTGAGCGATTTCAAAAAATTTCGAAAATTTTCATTTTTCGGATCCCCTTGTAAATAAATAAACTTATGATTTTGAATAGAATCGAGAGCTTGTGCATGGAGCCTTTGAGCGATTACAAAAAAATTCCAAAAATTTTCATTTTTCGGATCCCTTTGTAAATAAAAAAAAGTGATGATTTTGAATAGAATCGAGAGTTTGTGCATGGAGCCTTTGAGCGATATCAAAATATTTCGAAAATTTTCATTTTTCGGATCCCCTTGTAAATAAAAAAACTTATGATTTTGAATAGAATCGAGAGCTTGTGCATGGAGCCTTTGAGCGATTTCAAAAATTTTCGAAAATTTTCATTTTGCGGATCCTCTAGTAAATAAGTAAATTGATGATTTTGAATAGAATCGAGAGCTTGTGCATGGAGCCTTTGAGCGATTTCAAAAAATTTCGAAAATTTTCATATTGCGGATCCTCTTGTAAATAAGAAAATTGCTGATTTTGAATAGAATCGAGAGCTTTTGCATGGAGCCTTTGAGCGATTTCAAAAAATTTCGAAAATTTTCATTTTTCGGATCCCCTTGTAAATAAATAAACTTATGATTTTGAATAGAATCGAGAGCTGGTGCATGGAGCCTTTGAGCGATTTCAAAAATTTTCGAAAATTTTCATTTTGCGGATCCTCTAGTAAATAAGTAAATTGATGATTTTGAATAGAATCGAGAGCTTGTGCATGGAGCCTTTGAGCGATTTCCAAAAATTCGAAAATTTTCATATTGCGGATCCTCTTGTAAATAAGAAAATTGATGATTTTGAATAGAATCGAGAGCTTGTGCATGGAGCCTTTGAGCGATTTCAAAAAATTTCGAAAATTTTTATTTTTCGGATCCTTTAGTAAATAAATAAACTTATGATTTTGAATTGAATCGAGAGTTTGTGCATGGAGCCTTTGAGCGATTTCAAAAAAATTCGAAAATTTTCATTTTTCGAATCCCCTTGTAAATAAATAAAGTGATGATTTTGAATAGAATCGAGAGCTTGTGCATGGAGCCTTTGGGCGATTTCAAACACTTTCGAAAATTTTCATTTTTCGGATCCTCTTGTAAATAAATAAAGTGATGATTTTGAATAGAATCGAGAGCTTGTGCATGGAGCCTTTGAGCGATTTCAAAAAAATTCGAAAATTTTCATTTTTCGGATCCCCTTGTAAATAAATAAACTTATGATTTTGAATAGAATCGAGAGCTTGTGCAAAGAGCCTTTGAGCGATTTGAAAAAAATTCGAAAATTTTCATTTTGCGGATCCTCTTGTAAATAAGAAAATTGATGATTTTGAATAGAATCGTGAGCTTGTGCATGGCGCCTTTGAGCGATCACAAAAAAATTCCAAAAATTTTCATTTTTCGGATCCCCTTGTAAATGAAAAAAGTGATGATTTTGAATAGAATCGAGAGCTTGTGCATGGTGCCTTTGAGCGATTTCAAAAATTTTCGGAAATTTTAATTTTTCGGATCCTCTTGTAAATAAATAAATTGATGATTTTGAATAGAATCGAGAGCTTGTGCATGGAGCCTTTGAGCGATTTCAAAAATTTTCGAAAATTTTCATTTTGCGGATCCTCTTGTAAATAAGTAAATTGATGATTTTGAATAGAATCGAGAGCTTGTGCATGGAGCCTTTGAGCGATTTCAAAAAATTTCTAAAATTTTCATTTTTCGGATCCCCTTGTAAATAAATAAACTTATGATTTTGAATAGAATCGAGAGCTTGTGCATGGAGCCTTTGAGCGATTTCAAAAATTTTTGAAAATTTTCATTTTGCGGATCCTCTAGTAAATAAGTAAATTGATGATTTTGAATGAAATCGAGAGCTTGTGCATGGAGCCTTTGAGCGATTTCAAAAAATTTCGAAAATTTTCATATTGCTAATATTCTTGTAAATAAGAAAATTGATGATTTTGAATAGAATCGAGAGCTTGTGCATGGAGCCTTTGAGCGATTTCAAAAAATTTCGAAAATTTTCATTTTTCGGATCCCCTTGTAAATAAATAAACTTATGATTTTGAATAGAATCGAGAGCTTGTGCATCGAGCCTTTGAGCGATTTCAAAAAAATTCGAAAATTTTCTTTTTTCGAATCCCCTTGTAAATAAATAAAGTGATGATTTTGAATAGAATCGAGAGCTTGTGCATGGAGCCTTTCAGCGATTTCAAACACTTTCGAAAATTTTCATTTTTCGGATCCTCTTGTAAATAAATAAAGTGATGATTTTGAATAGAATCGAGAGCTTGTGCATGGAGCCTTTGAGCGATTTCAAAAAAAATAGAAAATTTTCATTTTGCGGATCCTCTTGTAAATAAGAAAATTGATGATTTTGAAAAGAATCGAGAGCTTGTGCATGGAGCCTTTGGGCGAATTCCAAAAATTTCGAAAATTTTCATTTTTCGGATCCCCTTGTAAATAAATAAACTTATGATTTTGAATAGAATCGAGAGCTTGTGCATGGAGCCTTTGAGCGATTTCAAAAATTTTCGGAAATTTTAATTTTTCGGATCCTCTTGTAAATAAATAAATTGATGATTTTGAATAGAATCGAGAGCTTGTGCATGGAGCCTTTGAGCGATTTCAAAAATTTTCGAAAATTTTCATTTTGCGGATCCTCTTGTAAATAAGTAAATTGATGATTTTGAATAGAATCGAGAGCTTGTGCATGGAGCCTTTGAGCGATTTCAAAAAATTTCGAAAATTTTCATTTTTCGGATCCCCTTGTAAATAAATAAACTTATGATTTTGAATAGAATCGAGAGCTTGTGCATGGAGCCTTTGAGCGATTTCAAAAATTTTCGAAAATTTTCATTTTGCGGATCCTCTAGTAAATAAGTAAATTGATGATTTTGAATAGAATCGAGAGCTTGTGCATGGAGCCTTTGAGCGATTTCAAAAAATTTCGAAAATTTTCATTTTTCGGATCCCCTTGTAAATAAATAAACTTATGATTTTGAATAGAATCGAGAGCTTGTGCATGGAGCCTTTGAGCGTATTCAAACATTTTCGAAAATTTTCCTTTTTCGGATCCTCTTGTAAATAAGTAAATTGATGATTTTGAATAGAATCGAGAGCTTGTGCATGGAGCCTTTGAGCGATTTCAAAAATTTTCGAAAATTTTCATTTTGCGGATCCTCTTGTAAATAAGTAAATTGATGATTTTGAATAGAATCGAGAGCTTGTGCATGGAGCCTTTGAGCGATTTCAAAAAATTTCGAAAATTTTCACTTTTCGGATCCCCTTGTAAATAAATAAACTTATGATTTTGAATAGAATCGAGAGCTTGTGCATTGAGCCTTTGAGCGATTTCAAAATTTTTCGAAAATTTTCATTTTGCGGATCCTCTAGTAAATAAGTAAATTGATGATTTTGAATAGAATCGAGAGCTTGTGCATGGAGCCTTTGAGCGATTTCAAAAAATTTCGAAAATTTTCATTTTTCGGATCCTCTTGTAAATAAATAAAGTGATGATTTTGAATAGAATCGAGAGCTTGTGCATGGAGCCTTTGAGCGATTTAAAAAAAATTCGAAGATTTTCATTTTGGGGATCCTTTTGTAAATAAGAAAATTGATGATTTTGAATAGAATCGAGAGCTTGTGCATGGAGCCATTGAGCGATTTCAAAAAATTTCGAAAATTTTCATTTTTCGGATCCCCTTGTAAATAAAAAAAAGTGATGATTTTGAATAGAATCGAGAGATTGTGCATGGAGCCTTTGAGCGATTTCAAAAAAATTCGAAAATTTTCATTTTGCGGATCCTCTTGTAAATAAGAAAATTGATGATTTTGAATAGAATCGTGAGCTTGTGCATGGCGCCTTTGAGCGATCACAAAAAAATTCCAAAAATTTTCATTTTTCGGATCCCCTTGTAAATAAAAAAAAGTGATGATTTTGAATAGAATCGAGAGCTGTGCATGGTGCCTTTGAGCGATTTCAAAAAAATTCCAAATATTTTCATTTTTCGGATCCCCTTGTAAATAAAAAAAAGTGATGATTTTGAATAGAATCGAGAGATTGTGCATGGAGCCTTTGAGCGATTTCAAAAAAATTCGAAAATTTTCATTTTGCGGATCCTCTTGTAAATAAGAAAATTGATGATTTTGAATAGAATCGTGAGCTTGTGCATGGCGCCTTTGAGCGATCACAAAAAAATTCCAAAAATTTTCATTTTTCGGATCCCCTTGTAAATAAAAAAAAGTGATGATTTTGAATAGAATCGAGAGCTGTGCATGGTGCCTTTGAGCGATTTCAAAAAAATTCCAAATATTTTCATTTTTCGGATCCCCTTGTAAATAAAAAAAAGTGATGATTTTGAATAGAATCGAGAGATTGTGCATGGAGCCTTTGAGCGATTTCAAAAAAATTCGAAAATTTTCATTTTGCGGATCCTCTTGTAAATAAGAAAATTGATGATTTTGAATAGAATCGTGAGCTTGTGCATGGCGCCTTTGAGCGATCACAAAAAAATTCCAAAAATTTTCATTTTTCGGATCCCTTTGTAAATAAAAAAAAGTGATGATTTTGAATAGAATCGAGAGTTTGTGCATGGAGCCTTTGAGCGATATCAAAATATTTCGAAAATTTTCATTTTTCGGATCCCCTTGTAAATAAAAAAACTTATGATTTTGAATAGAATCGAGAGCTTGTGCATGGAGCCTTTGAGCGATTTCAAAAATTTTCGAAAATTTTCATTTTGCGGATCCTCTAGTAAATAAGTAAATTGATGATTTTGAATAGAATCGAGAGCTTGTGCATGGAGCCTTTGAGCGATTTCAAAAAATTTCGAAAATTTTCATATTGCGGATCCTCTTGTAAATAAGAAAATTGCTGATTTTGAATAGAATCGAGAGCTTTTGCATGGAGCCTTTGAGCGATTTCAAAAAATTTCGAAAATTTTCATTTTTCGGATCCCCTTGTAAATAAATAAACTTATGATTTTGAATAGAATCGAGAGCTGGTGCATGGAGCCTTTGAGCGATTTCAAAAATTTTCGAAAATTTTCATTTTGCGGATCCTCTAGTAAATAAGTAAATTGATGATTTTGAATAGAATCGAGAGCTTGTGCATGGAGCCTTTGAGCGATTTCCAAAAATTCGAAAATTTTCATATTGCGGATCCTCTTGTAAATAAGAAAATTGATGATTTTGAATAGAATCGAGAGCTTGTGCATGGAGCCTTTGAGCGATTTCAAAAAATTTCGAAAATTTTTATTTTTCGGATCCTTTAGTAAATAAATAAACTTATGATTTTGAATTGAATCGAGAGTTTGTGCATGGAGCCTTTGAGCGATTTCAAAAAAATTCGAAAATTTTCATTTTTCGAATCCCCTTGTAAATAAATAAAGTGATGATTTTGAATAGAATCGAGAGCTTGTGCATGGAGCCTTTGGGCGATTTCAAACACTTTCGAAAATTTTCATTTTTCGGATCCTCTTGTAAATAAATAAAGTGATGATTTTGAATAGAATCGAGAGCTTGTGCATGGAGCCTTTGAGCGATTTCAAAAAAATTCGAAAATTTTCATTTTTCGGATCCCCTTGTAAATAAATAAACTTATGATTTTGAATAGAATCGAGAGCTTGTGCAAAGAGCCTTTGAGCGATTTGAAAAAAATTCGAAAATTTTCATTTTGCGGATCCTCTTGTAAATAAGAAAATTGATGATTTTGAATAGAATCGTGAGCTTGTGCATGGCGCCTTTGAGCGATCACAAAAAAATTCCAAAAATTTTCATTTTTCGGATCCCCTTGTAAATGAAAAAAGTGATGATTTTGAATAGAATCGAGAGCTTGTGCATGGTGCCTTTGAGCGATTTCAAAAATTTTCGGAAATTTTAATTTTTCGGATCCTCTTGTAAATAAATAAATTGATGATTTTGAATAGAATCGAGAGCTTGTGCATGGAGCCTTTGAGCGATTTCAAAAATTTTCGAAAATTTTCATTTTGCGGATCCTCTTGTAAATAAGTAAATTGATGATTTTGAATAGAATCGAGAGCTTGTGCATGGAGCCTTTGAGCGATTTCAAAAAATTTCTAAAATTTTCATTTTTCGGATCCCCTTGTAAATAAATAAACTTATGATTTTGAATAGAATCGAGAGCTTGTGCATGGAGCCTTTGAGCGATTTCAAAAATTTTTGAAAATTTTCATTTTGCGGATCCTCTAGTAAATAAGTAAATTGATGATTTTGAATGAAATCGAGAGCTTGTGCATGGAGCCTTTGAGCGATTTCAAAAAATTTCGAAAATTTTCATATTGCTAATATTCTTGTAAATAAGAAAATTGATGATTTTGAATAGAATCGAGAGCTTGTGCATGGAGCCTTTGAGCGATTTCAAAAAATTTCGAAAATTTTCATTTTTCGGATCCCCTTGTAAATAAATAAACTTATGATTTTGAATAGAATCGAGAGCTTGTGCATCGAGCCTTTGAGCGATTTCAAAAAAATTCGAAAATTTTCTTTTTTCGAATCCCCTTGTAAATAAATAAAGTGATGATTTTGAATAGAATCGAGAGCTTGTGCATTGAGCCTTTCAGCGATTTCAAACACTTTCGAAAATTTTCATTTTTCGGATCCTCTTGTAAATAAATAAAGTGATGATTTTGAATAGAATCGAGAGCTTGTGCATGGAGCCTTTGAGCGATTTCAAAAAAAATAGAAAATTTTCATTTTGCGGATCCTCTTGTAAATAAGAAAATTGATGATTTTGAAAAGAATCGAGAGCTTGTGCATGGAGCCTTTGGGCGAATTCCAAAAATTTCGAAAATTTTCATTTTTCGGATCCCCTTGTAAATAAATAAACTTATGATTTTGAATAGAATCGAGAGCTTGTGCATGGAGCCTTTGAGCGATTTCAAAAATTTTCGGAAATTTTAATTTTTCGGATCCTCTTGTAAATAAATAAATTGATGATTTTGAATAGAATCGAGAGCTTGTGCATGGAGCCTTTGAGCGATTTCAAAAATTTTCGAAAATTTTCATTTTGCGGATCCTCTTGTAAATAAGTAAATTGATGATTTTGAATAGAATCGAGAGCTTGTGCATGGAGCCTTTGAGCGATTTCAAAAAATTTCGAAAATTTTCATTTTTCGGATCCCCTTGTAAATAAATAAACTTATGATTTTGAATAGAATCGAGAGCTTGTGCATGGAGCCTTTGAGCGATTTCAAAAATTTTCGAAAATTTTCATTTTGCGGATCCTCTAGTAAATAAGTAAATTGATGATTTTGAATAGAATCGAGAGCTTGTGCATGGAGCCTTTGAGCGATTTCAAAAAATTTCGAAAATTTTCATTTTTCGGATCCCCTTGTAAATAAATAAACTTATGATTTTGAATAGAATCGAGAGCTTGTGCATGGAGCCTTTGAGCGTATTCAAAAATTTTCGAAAATTTTCATTTTGCGGATCCTCTAGTAAATAAGTAAGTTGATGATTTTGAATAGAATCGAGAGCTTGTGCATGGAGCCTTTGAGCGATTTCAAAAATTTGCGAAAATTTTCATATTGCGGATCCTCTTGTAAATAAGAAAATTGATGATTTTGAATAGAATCGAGAGCTTGTGCATGGAGCCTTTGAGCGATTTCAAAAAATTTCGAAAATTTTCATATTGCGGATTCTCTTGTAAATAAGAAAATTGATGATTTTGAATAGAATCGAGAGCTTGTGCATGGAGCCTTTGAGCGATTTCAAAAAATTTCGAAAATTTTTATTTTTCGGATCCTTTAGTAAATAAATAAACTTATGATTTTGAATTGAATCGAGAGTTTGTGCATGGAGCCTTTGAGCGATTTCAAAAAAATTCAAAAATTTTCATTTTTCGAATCCCCTTGTAAATAAATAAAGTGATGATTTTGAATAGAATCGAGAGCTTGTGCATGGAGCCTTTGGGCGATTTCAAACACTTTCGAAAATTTTCATATTGCTAATATTCTTGTAAATAAGAAAATTGATGATTTTGAATAGAAAAGAGAGCTTGTGCATGGAGCCTTTGAGCGATTTCAAAAAATTTCGAAAATTTTCATATTGCTAATATTCTTGTAAATAAGAAAATTTATGATTTTGAATAGAATCGAGAGCTTGTGCATGGAGCCTTTGAGCGATTTCAAAAAATTTCGAAAATTTTCATTTTTCGGATCCCCTTGTAAATAAATAAACTTATGATTTTGAATAGAATCGAGAGCTTGTGCATCGAGCCTTTGAGCGATTTCAAAAAAATTCGAAAATTTTCTTTTTTCGAATCCCCTTGTAAATAAATAAAGTGATGATTTTGAATAGAATCGAGAGCTTGTGCATGGAGCCTTTCAGCGATTTCAAACACTTTCGAAAATTTTCATTTTTCGGATCCTCTTGTAAATAAATAAAGTGATGATTTTGAATAGAATCGAGAGCTTGTGCATGGAGCCTTTGAGCGATTTCAAAAAAAATCGTAAATTTTCATTTTGCGGATCCTCTTGTAAATAAGAAAATTGATGATTTTGAAAAGAATCGAGAGCTTGTGCATGGAGCCTTTGGGCGAATTCCAAAAATTTCGAAAATTTTCATTTTTCGGATCCCCTTGTAAATAAATAAACTTATGATTTTGAATAGAATCGAGAGCTTGTGCATGGAGCCTTTGAGCGATTTCAAAAATTTTCGAAAATTTTAATTTTTCGGATCCTCTTGTAAATAAATAAATTGATGATTTTGAATAGAATCGAGAGCTTGTGCATGGAGCCTTTGAGCGATTTCAAAAATTTTCGAAAATTTTCATTTTGCGGATCTGCTTGTAAATAAGTAAATTGATGATTTTGAATAGAATCGAGAGCTTGTGCATGGAGCCTTTGAGCGATTTCAAAAAATTTCTAAAATTTTCATTTTTCGGATCCCCTTGTAAATAAATAAACTTATGATTTTGAATAGAATCGAGAGCTTGTGCATGGAGCCTTTGAGCGATTTCAAAAATTTTCGAAAATTTTCATTTTGCGGATCCTCTAGTAAATAAGTAAATTGATGATTTTGAATAGAATCGAGAGCTTGTGCATGGAGCCTTTGAGCGATTTCAAAAAATTTCGAAAATTTTCATTTTTCGGATCCCCTTGTAAATAAATAAACTTATGATTTTGAATAGAATCGAGAGCTTGTGCATCGAGCTTTTGAGCGATTTCAAAAAAATTCGAAAATTTTCATTTTTCGAATCCCCTTGTAAATAAATAAAGTGATGATTTTGAATAGAATCGAGAGCTTGTGCATGGAGCCTTTCGGCGATTTCAAACACTTTCGAAAATTTTCATTTTTCGGATCCTCTTGTAAATAAATAAAGTGATGATTTTGAATAGAATCGAGAGCTTGTGCATGGAGCCTTTGAGCGATTTCAAAAAAAAAATCGAAAATTTTCATTTTGCGGATCCTCTTGTAAATAAGAAAATTGATGATTTTGAAAAGAATCGAGAGCTTGTGCATGGAGCCTTTGAGCGATTTCAAAAAAATTCGAAAATTTTCATTTTGCGGATCCTCTTGTAAATAAGTAAATTGATGATTTTGAATAGAATCGAGAGCTTGTGCATGGAGCCTTTGAGCGATTTCAAAAATTTTCGAAAATTTTCATTTTGCGGATCCTCTTGTAAATAAGTAAATTGATGATTTTGAATAGAATCGAGAGCTTGTGCATGGAGCCTTTGAGCGATTTCAAAAAATTTCGAAAATTTTCATTTTTCGGATCCCCTTGTAAATAAATAAACTTATGATTTTGAATAGAATCGAGAGCTTGTGCATGGAGCCTTTGAGCGTATTCAAAAATTTTCGAAAATTTTCATTTTGCGGATCCTCTAGTAAATAAGTAAGTTGATGATTTTGAATAGAATCGAGAGCTTGTGCATGGAGCCTTTGAGCGATTTCAAAAATTTGCGAAAATTTTCATATTGCGGATCCTCTTGTAAATAAGAAAATTGATGATTTTGAATAGAATCGAGAGCTTGTGCATGGAGCCTTTGAGCGATTTCAAAAAATTTCGAAAATTTTCATATTGCGGATCCTCTTGTAAATAAGAAAATTGATGATTTTGAATAGAATCGAGAGCTTGTGCATGGAGCCTTTGAGCGATTTCAAAAAATTTCGAAAATTTTTATTTTTCGGATCCTTTAGTAAATAAATAAACTTATGATTTTGAATTGAATCGAGAGTTTGTGCATGGAGCCTTTGAGCGATTTCAAAAAAATTCGAAAATTTTCATTTTTCGAATCCCCTTGTAAATAAATAAAGTGATGATTTTGAATAGAATCGAGAGCTTGTGCATGGAGCCTTTGGGCGATTTCAAACACTTTCGAAAATTTTCATTTTTCGGATCCTCTTGTAAATAAATAAAGTGATGATTTTGAATAGAATCGAGAGCTTGTGCATGGAGCCTTTGAGCGATTTCAAAAAAATTCGAAAATTTTCATTTGCGGATCCTCTTGTAAATAAGAAAATTGATGATTTTGAATAGAATCGTGAGCTTGTGCATGGCGCCTTTGAGCGATCACAAAAAAATTCCAAAAATTTTCATTTTTCGGATCCCCTTGTAAATAAAAAAAAGTGATGATTTTGAATAGAATCGAGAGCTTGTGCATGGTGCCTTTGAGCGATTTCAAAAATTTTCGGAAATTTTAATTTTTCGGATCCTCTTGTAAATAAATAAATTGATGATTTTGAATAGAATCGAGAGCTTGTGCATGGAGCCTTTGAGCGATTTCAAAAATTTTCGAAAATTTTCATTTTGCGGATCCCCTTGTAAATAAGTAAATTGATGATTTTGAATAGAATCGAGAGCTTGTGCATGGAGCCTTTGAGCGATTTCAAAAAATTTCTAAAATTTTCATTTTTCGGATCCCCTTGTAAATAAATAAACTTATGATTTTGAATAGAATCGAGAGCTTGTGCATGGAGCCTTTGAGCGATTTCAAAAATTTTCGAAAATTTTCATTTTGCGGATCCTCTAGTAAATAAGTAAATTGATGATTTTGAATAGAATCGAGAGCTTGTGCATGGAGCCTTTGAGCGATTTCAAAAAATTTCGAAAATTTTCATATTGCTAATATTCTTGTAAATAAGAAAATTGATGATTTTGAATAGAATCGAGAGCTTGTGCATGGAGCCTTTGAGCGATTTCAAAAAATTTCGAAAATTTTCATTTTTCGGATCCCCTTGTAAATAAATAAACTTATGATTTTGAATAGAATCGAGAGCTTGTGCATCGAGCCTTTGAGCGATTTCAAAAAAATTCGAAAATTTTCTTTTTTCGAATCCCCTTGTAAATAAATAAAGTGATGATTTTGAATAGAATCGAGAGCTTGTGCATGGAGCCTTTCAGCGATTTCAAACACTTTCGAAAATTTTCATTTTTCGGATCCTCTTGTAAATAAATAAAGTGATGATTTTGAATAGAATCGAGAGCTTGTGCGTGGAGCCTTTGAGCGATTTCAAAAAAAATCGAAAATTTTCATTTTGCGGATCCTCTTGTAAATAAGAAAATTGATGATTTTGAAAAGAATCGAGAGCTTGTGCATGGAGCCTTTGGGCGAATTCCAAAAATTTCGAAAATTTTCATTTTTCGGATCCCCTTGTAAATAAATAAACTTATGATTTTGAATAGAATCGAGAGCTTGTGCATGGAGCCTTTGAGCGATTTCAAAAATTTTCGGAAATTTTAATTTTTCGGATCCTCTTGTAAATAAATAAATTGATGATTTTGATTAGAATCGAGAGCTTGTGCATGGAGCCTTTGAGCGATTCCAAAAATTTTCGAAAATTTTCATTTTGCGGATCCTCTTGTAAATAAGTAAATTGATGATTTTGAATAGAATCGAGAGCTTGTGCATGGAGCCTTTGAGCGATTTCAAAAAATTTCTAAAATTTTCATTTTTCGGATCCCCTTGTAAATAAATAAACTTATGATTTTGAATAGAATCGAGAGCTTGTGCATGGAGCCTTTGAGCGATTTCAAAAAAATTCGAAAATTTTCATTTTGCGGATCCTCTTGTAAATAAGAAAATTGATGATTTTGAATAGAATCGAGAGCTTGTGCATGGAGCCTTTGAGCGATTACAAAAAAATTCCAAAAAATTTCATTTTTCGGATCCCCTTGTAAATAAAAAAGTGATGATTTTGAATAGAATCGAGAGCTTGTGCATGGTGCCTTTGAGCGATTTCAAAAAATTTCGGAAATTTTAATTTTTCGGATCCTCTTGTAAATAAATAAACTTATGATTTTGAATAGAATCGAGAGCTTGTGCATGGAGCCTTTGAGCGATTTCAAACATTTTCGAAAATTTTCCTTTTTCGGATCCTCTTGTAAATAAGTAAATTGATGATTTTGAATAGAATCGAGAGCTTGTGCATGGAGCCTTTGAGCGATTTCAAAAATTTTCGAAAATTTTCATATTGCGGATCCTCTTGTAAATAAGTAAATTGATGATTTTGAATAGAATCGAGAGCTTGTGCATGGAGCCTTTGAGCGATTTCAAAAAATTTCGAAAATTTTCATTTTTCGGATCTTTTTGTAAATAAATAAACTTATGATTTTGAATAGAATCGAGAGCTTGTGCATGGAGCCTTTGAGCGTATTCAAAAATTTTCGAAAATTTTCATTTTGCGGATCCTCTAGTAAATAAGTAAGTTGATGATTTTGAATAGAATCGAGAGCTTGTGCATGGAGCCTTTGAGCGATTTCAAAAATTTTCGAAAATTTTCATTTTGCGGATCCTCTTGTAAATAAGTAAATTGATGATTTTGAATAGAATCGAGAGCTTGTGCATGGAGCCTTTGAGCGATTTCAAAAAATTTCGAAAATTTTCATTTTTGGATCCCCTTGTAAATAAATAAACTTATGATTTTGAATAGAATCGAGAGCTTGTGCATGGAGCCTTTGAGCGTATTCAAAAATTTTCGAAAATTTTCATTTTGCGGATCCTCTTGTAAATAAGTAAATTGATGATTTTGAATAGAATCGAGAGCTTGTGCATGGAGCCTTTGAGCGATTTCAAAAAATTTCGAAAATTTTCATATTGCGGATCCTCTTGTAAATAAGAAAATTGATGATTTTGAATAGAATCGAGAGCTTGTGCATGGATCCTTTGAGCGATTTCAAAAAATTTCGAAAATTTTCATTTTTCGGATCCCCTTGTAAATAAATAAACTTATGATTTTGAATAGAATCGAGAGCTTGTGCATGGAGCCTTTGAGCGATTTCAAAAATTTTCGAAAATTTTCGTTTTGCGGATCCTCTTGTAAATAAGTAAATTGATGATTTTGAATAGAATCGAGAGCTTGTGCATGGAGCCTTTGAGCGATTTCAAAAAATTTCGAAAATTTTCATTTTTCGGATCCCTTTGTAAATAAATAAACTTATGATTTTGCATAGAATCGAGAGCTTGTGCATGGAGCCTTTGAGCGATTTCAAAAATTTTCGAAAATTTTCATTTTGCGGATCCTCTAGTAAATAAGTAAATTGATGATTTTGAATAGAATCGAGAGCTCGTGCATGGAGCCTTTGAGCGATTTCAAAAAATTTGGAAAATTTTCATATTGCGAATATTCTTGTAAATAAGAAAATTGATGATTTTGATTAGAATCGAGAGCTTGTGCATGGAGCCTTTGAGCGATTTCAAAAAATTTCGAAAATTTTCATTTTTCGGATCCCCTTGTAAATAAATAAACTTATGATTTTGAATAGAATCGAGAGCTTGTGCATCGAGCCTTTGAGCGATTTCAAAACAAATTCGAAAATTTTCATTTTTCGAATCCCCTTGTAAATAAATAAAGTGATGATTTTGAATAGAATCGAGAGCTTGTGCATGGAGCCTTTCGGCGATTTCAAACACTTTCGAAAATTTTCATTTTTCGGATCCTCTTGTAAATAAATAAAGTGATGATTTTGAATAGAATCGAGAGCTTGTGCATGGAGCCTTTGAGCGATTTCAAAAAAATCGAAAATTTTCATTTTGCGGATCCTCTTGTAAATAAGAAAATTGATGATTTTGAAAAGAATCGAGAGCTTGTGCATGGAGCCTTTGGGCGAATTCCAAAAATTTCGAAAATTTTCATTTTTCGGATCCCCTTGTAAATAAATAAACTTATGATTTTGAATAGAATCGAGAGCTTGTGCATGGAGCCTTTGAGCGATTTCAAAAAAATTCGAAAATTTTCATTTTGCGGATCCTCTTGTAAATAAGAAAATTGATGATTTTGAATAGAATCGAGAGCTTGTGCATGGAGCCTTTGAGCGATTACAAAAAAATTCCAAAAATTTTCATTTTTCGGATCCCCTTGTAAATAAAAAAGTGATGATTTTGAATAGAATCGAGAGCTTGTGCATGGTGCCTTTGAGCGATTTCAAAAATTTTCGGAAATTTTAATTTTTCGGATCCTCTTGTAAATAAATAAACTTATGATTTAGAATAGAATCGAGAGCTTGTGCATGGAGCCTTTGAGCGATTTCAAACATTTTCGAAAATTTTCCTTTTTCGGATCCTCTTGTAAATAAGTAAATTGATGATTTTGAATAGAATCGAGAGCTTGTGCATGGAGCCTTTGAGCGATTTCAAAAATTTTCGAAAATTTTCATTTTGCGGAACCTCTTGTAAATAAGTAAATTGATGATTTTGAATAGAATCGAAAGCTTGTGCATGGAGCCTTTGAGCGATTTGAAAAAATTTCGAAAATTTTCATTTTTCGGATCCCCTTGTAAATAAATAAACTTATGATTTTGAATAGAATCGAGAGCTTGTGCATGGAGCCTTTGAGCGTATTCAAAAATTTTCGAAAATTTTCATTTTGCGGATCCTCTAGTAAATAAGTAAGTTGATGATTTTGAATAGAATCGAGAGCTTGTGCATGGAGCCTTTGAGCGATTTCAAAAATTTGCGAAAATTTTCATATTGCGGATCCTCTTGTAAATAAGAAAATTGATGATTTTGAATAGAATCGAGAGCTTGTGCATGGAGCCTTTGAGCGATTTCAAAAAATTTCGAAAATTTTCATTTTTCGGATCCCCTTGTAAATAAATAAACTTATGATTTTGAATAGAATCGAGAGCTTGTGCATGGAGCCTTTGAGCGATTTCAAAAAAATTCGAAAATTTTCATTTTTCGAATCCCCTTTGTAAATAAATAAAGTGATGATTTTGAATAGAATCGAGAGCTTGTGCATGGAGCCTTTGAGCGATTTCAAAAAAATTCGAAAATTTTCATTTTGCGGATCCTCTTGTAAATAAGTAAATTGATGATTTTGAATAGAATCGAGAGCTTGTGCATGGAGCCTTTGAGCGATTTCAAATAATTTCGAAAATTTTCATATTGCGGATCCTCTTGTAAATAAGAAAATTGATGATTTTGAATAGAATCGAGAGCTTGTGCATGGATCCTTTGAGCGATTTCAAAAAATTTCGAAAATTTTCATTTTTCGGATCCCCTTGTAAATAAATAAACTTATGATTTTGAATAGAATCGAGAGCTTGTGCATGGAGCCTTTGAGCGATTTCAAAAAATTTCGAAAATTTTCATTTTGCGGATCCTCTTGTAAATAAGTAAATTGATGATTTTGAATAGAATCGAGAGCTTGTGCATGGAGCCTTTGAGCGATTTCAAAAAATTTCGAAAATTTTCATTTTTCGGATCCCCTTGTAAATAAATAAACTTATGATTTTGAATAGAATCGAGAGCTTGTGCATGGAGCCTTTGAGCGATTTCAAAAATTTTCGAAAATTTTCATTTTGCGGATCCTCTAGTAAATAAGTAAATTGATGATTTTGAATAGAATCGAGAGCTTGTGCATGGAGCATTTGAGCGATTTCAAAAAATTTCGAAAATTTTCATATTGCGGATCCTCTTGTAAATAAGAAAATTGATGATTTTGAATAGAATCGAGAGCTTGTGCATGGATCCTTTGAGCGATTTCAAAAAATTTCGAAAATTTTCATTTTTCGGATCCCCTTGTAAATAAATAAACTTATGATTTTGAATAGAATCGAGAGCTTGTGCATGGAGCCTTTGAGCGATTTCAAAAAAATTCGAAAATTTTCATTTTTCGAATCCCCTTGTAAATAAATAAAGTGATGATTTTGAATAGAATCGAGAGCTTGTGCATGGAGCCTTTGAGCGATTTCAAACACTTTCGAAAATTTTCATTTTTCGGATCCTCTTGTAAATAATTAAAGTGATGATTTTGAATAGAATCGAGAGCTTGTGCATGGAGCCGTTGAGCGATTTCAAAAAAATTCGAAAATTTTCATTTTGCGGATCCTCTTGTAAATAAGAAAATTGATGATTTTGAATAGAATCGAGAGCTTGTGCATGGAGCCTTTGAGCGATTTCAAAAAAGTTCGAAAATTTTCATTTTTCGGATCCCCTTGTAAATAAATAAACTTATGATTTAGAATAGAATCGAGAGCTTGTGCATGGAGCCTTTGAGCGATTTCAAAAAAATTCGAAAATTTTCATTTTGCTGATCCTCTTGTAAATAAGAAAATTGATGATTTTGAATAGAATCGAGAGCTTGTGCATGGAGCCTTTGAGCGATTACAAAAAAATTTCAAAAACTTTTATTTTTCGGATCCTCTTGTTAATAAATAAATTGATGATTTTGAATAGAATCGAGAGCTTGTGCATGGAGCCTTTGAGCGATTTCAAACATTTTCGAAAATTTTCCATTTTCGGATCCTCTTGTAAATAAGTAAATTTATGATTTTGAATAGAATCGAGAGCTTGTGCATGGAGCCTTTGAGCGATTTCAAAAATTTTCGAAAATTTTCATTTTGCGGATCCTCTTGTAAATAAGTAAATTGATGATTTTGAATAGAATCGAGAACTTGTGCATGGAGCCTTTGAGCGATTTCAAAAAATTTCGAAAATTTTCATTTTTCGGATCCCCTTGTAAATAAATAAACTTAAGTTTTGAATAGAATCGAGAGCTTGTGCATGGAGCCTTTGAGCGATTTCAAAAATTTTCGAAAATTTTCATTTTGCGGATCCTCTAGTAAATAAGTAAATTGATGATTTTGAATAGAATCGAGAGGTTGTACATGGAGCCTTTGAGCGATTTCAAAAAATTTCGAAAATTTTCATATTGCGGATCCTCTTGTTAATAAGAAAATTGATGATTTTGAATAGAATCGAGAGCTTGTGCATGGAGCCTTTGAGCGATTTCAAAATATTTCGAAAATTTTCATTTTTCGGATCCCCTTGTAAATAAATAATCTTATGATTTTGAATAGAATCGAGAGCTTGTGCATGGAGCCTTTGAGCGATTTCAAAAATTTTCGAAAATTTTCATTTTGCGGATCCTCTAGTAAATAAGTAAATTGATGATTTTGAATAGAATCGAGAGCTTGTGCATGGAGCCTTTGAGCGATTTCAAAAAATTTCGAAAATTTTCATTTTTCGGATCCCCTTGTAAATAAATAAACTTATGATTTTGAATAGAATCGAGAGCTTGTGCATGGAGCCATTGAGCAATTTCAAAAAAATTCGAAAATTTTCATTTTTCGAATCCCCTTGTAAATAAATAAAGTGATGATTTTGAATAGAATCGAGGGCTTGTGCATGGAGCCTTTGGGCGATTTCAAACACTTTCGAAAATTTTCATTTTTCGGATCCGCTTGTAAATAAATAAAGTGATGATTTTGAATAGAATCGAGAGCTTGTGCATGGAGCCTTTGAGCGATTTCAAAAAAATTCGAAAATTTTCATTTTGCGGATCCTCTTGTAAATAAGAAAATTGATGATTTTGAATAGAATCGAGAGCTTGTGCATGGAGCCTTTGAGCGATTTCAAAAAATTTCGAAAATTTTCATTTTTCGGATCCCCTTGTAAATAAATAAACTTATGATTTTGAATAGAATCGAGAGCTTGTGCATGGAGCCTTTGAGCGATTTCAAAAAAATTCGAAAATTTTCATTTTGCGGATCCTCTTGTAAATAAGAAAATTGATGATTTTGAATAGAATCGAGAGCTTGTGTATGGAGCCTTTGAGCGATGTCAAAAAATTTCGAAAATTTTCATTTTTCGGATCCCCTTGTAAATAAATAAACTTATGATTTTGAATAGAATCGAGAGCTTGTGCATGGAGCCTTTGAGCGATTTCAAAAAAATTCGAAAATTTTCATTCTCGAATCCCCTTGTAAATAAATAAAGTGATGATTTTGAATAGAATCGAGAGCTTGTGCATGGAGCCTTTGAGCGATTTCAAACACTTTCGAAAATTTTCATTTTTCGGATCCTCTTGTAAATAAATAAAGTGATGATTTTGAATAGAATCGAGAGCTTGTGCATGGAGCCTTTGAGCAATTTCAAAAAAATTCCAAAAATTTTCATTTTTCGGATCCCCTTGTAAATAAAAAAAAGTGATGATTTTGAATAGAATCGAGAGCTTGTGCATGGTGCCTTTGAGCGATTTCGAAAATTTTCGGAAATTTTAATTTTTCGGATCCTCTTGTAAATAAATAAATTGATGATTTTGAATAGAATCGAGAGCTTGTGCATGGAGCCTTTGAGCGATTTCAAACATTTTCGAAAATTTTCCTTTCTCGGATCCTCTTGTAAATAAGTAAATTGATGATTTTGAATAGAATCGAAAGTTTGTGCATGGAGCCTTTGAGCGATTTCAAAAAATTTCGAAAATTTTCATATTGCGGATCCTCTTGTAAATAAGAAAATTGATGATTTTGAATAGAATCGGGAGCTTGTGCATGGAGCCTTTGAGCGATTTCAAAAAATTTCGAAAATTTTCATTTTTCGGATCCCCTTGTAAATAAATAAACTTATGATTTTGAATAGAATCGAGAGCTTGTGCATGGAGCCTTTGAGTGATTTCAAAAAAATTCGAAAATTTTCATTCTCGAATCCCCTTGTAAATAAATAAAGTGATGATTTTGAATAGAATCGAGAGCTTGTGCACGGAACCTTTGAGCGATTTCAAACACTTTCGAAAATTTTCATTTTTCGGATCCTCTTGTAAATAAATAAAGTGATGATTTTGAATAGAATCGAGAGCTTGTGCATGGAGCCTTTGAGCGATTTCAAAAATTTTCGAAAATTTTCATTTTGCGGATCCTCTAGTAAATAAGTAAATTGATGATTTTGAATAGAATCGAGAGCTTGTGCATGGAGCCTTTGAGCGATTTCAAACACTTTCGAAAATTTTCATTTTTCGGATCCTCTTGTAAATAAATAAAGTGATGATTTTGAATAGAATCGAGAGCTTGTGCATGGAGCCTTTGAGCGATTTCAAAAATTTTCGAAAATTTTCATTTTGCGGATCCTCTAGTAAATAAGTAAATTGATAATTTTGAATAGAATCGAGAGCTTGTGCATGGAGCCTTTGAGCGATTTCAAAAATTTTCGAAAATTTTCATTTTGCGGATCCTCTAAAAAATAAGTAAATTGATGATTTTGAATAGAATCGAGAGCTTGTGCATGGAGCCTTTGAGCGATTTCAAAAATATTCGAAAATTTTCATTTTGCGGATCCTCTAGTAAATAAGTAAATTGATGATTTTGAATAGAATCGAGAGCTTGTGCATGGAGCCTTTGAGCGATTTCAAAAAATTTCGAAAATTTTCATATAGCGGATCCACTTGTAAATAAGAAAATTGATGCTTTTGAATAGAATCGAGAGCTTGTGCATGGAGCCTTTGAGCGATTTCAAAAAATTTCGAAAATTTTCATTTTTCGGATCCCCTTGTAAATAAATAAACTTATGATTTTGAATAGAATCGAGAGCTTGTGCATGGAGCCTTTGAGCGATTTCAAAAAAATTCGAAAATTTACATTTTTCGAATCCCCTTGTAAATAAATAAAGTGATGATGTTGAATAGAATCGAGAGCTTGTGCATGGAGCCTTTGAGCGATTTCAAAAATTTTCGAAAATTTTCATTTTGCGGATCCTCTTGTAAATAAGTAAATTGATGATTTTGAATAGAATCGAGAGCTTGTGCATGGAGCCTTTGAGCGATTTCAAAAAATTTCGAAAATTTTCATTTTTCGAATCCTCTTGTAAATAAATAAACTTATGATTTTGAAAAGAATCGAGAGCTTGTGCATGGAGCCTTTGAGCGATTTCAAAAATTTTCGAAAATTTTCATTTTGCGGATCCTCTAGTAAATAAGTAAATTGATGATTTTGAATAGAATCGAGAGCTTGTGCATGGAGCCTTTGAGCGATTTCAAAAATTTTCGAAAATTTTCATTTTGCGGATCCTCTAGTAAATAAGTAAATTGATGATTTTGAATAGAATCGAGAGCTTGTGCATGGAGCCTTTGAGCGATTTCAAAAAATTTCGAAAATTTTCATATAGCGGATCCACTTGTAAATAAGAAAATTGATGCTTTTGAATAGAATCGAGAGCTTGTGCATGGAGCCTTTGAGCGATTTCAAAAAATTTCGAAAATTTTCATTTTTCGGATCCCCTTGTAAATAAATAAACTTATGATTTTGAATAGAATCGAGAGCTTGTGCATGGAGCCTTTGAGCGATTTCAAAAAAATTCGAAAATTTTCATTTTTCGAATCCCCTTGTAAATAAATAAAGTGATGATTTTGAATAGAATCGAGAGCTTGTGCATGGAGCCTTTGAGCGATTTCAAAAATTTTCGAAAATTTTCATTTTGGGGATCCTCTAGTAAATAAGTAAATTGATGATTTTGAATAGAATCGAGAGCTTGTGCATGGAGCCTTTGAGCGATTTCAAAAAATTTCGAAAATTTTCATATTGCGGATCCTCTTGTAAATAAGAAAATTGATGATTTTGAATAGAATCGAGAGCTTGTACATGGAGCCTTTGAGCGATTTCAAAAATTTTCGAAAATTTTCATTTTGCGGATCCTCTAGTAAATAAGTAAATTGATGATTTTGAATAAAATCGAGAGCTTGTGCATGGAGCCTTTGAGCGATTTCAAAAATTTTCGAAAATTTTCATTTTGCGGATCCTCTAGTAAATAAGTAAATTGATGATTTTGAATAGAATCGAGAGCTTGTGCATGGAGCCTTTGAGCGATTTCAAAAATTTTCGAAAATTTTCATTTTGCGGATCCTCTAGTAAATAAGTAAATTGATGATTTTGAATAGAATCGAGAGCTTGTGCATGGAGCCTTTGAGCGATTTCAAAAAATTTCGAAAATTTTCATATTGCGGATCCTCTAGTAAATAAGTAAATTGATGATTTTGAATAGAATCGAGAGCTTGTACATGGAGCCTTTGAGCGATTTCAAAAATTTTCGAAAATTTTCATTTTGCGGATCCTCTAGTAAATAAGTAAATTGATGATTTTGAATAAAATCGAGAGCTTGTGCATGGAGCCTTTGAGCGATTTCAAAAATTTTCGAAAATTTTCATTTTGCGGATCCTCTAGTAAATAAGTAAATTGATGATTTTGAATAGAATCGAGAGCTTGTGCATGGAGCCTTTGAGCGATTTCAAAAATTTTCGAAAATTTTCATTTTGCGGATCCTCTAGTAAATAAGTAAATTGATGATTTTGAATAGAATCGAGAGCTTGTGCATGGAGCCTTTGAGCGATTTCAAAAAATTTCGAAAATTTTCATATAGCGGATCCACTTGTAAATAAGAAAATTGATGCTTTTGAATAGAATCGAGAGCTTGTGCATGGAGCCTTTGAGCGATTTCAAAAAATTTCGAAAATTTTCATTTTTCGGATCCCCTTGTAAATAAATAAACTTATGATTTTGAATAGAATCGAGAGCTTGTGCATGGAGCCTTTGAGCGATTTCAAAAAAATTCGAAAATTTTCATTTTTCGAATCCCCTTGTAAATAAATAAAGTGATGATTTTGAATAGAATCGAGAGCTTGTGCATGGAGCCTTTGAGCGATTTCAAAAATTTTCGAAAATTTTCATTTTGGGGATCCTCTAGTAAATAAGTAAATTGATGATTTTGAATAGAATCGAGAGCTTGTGCATGGAGCCTTTGAGCGATTTCAAAAAATTTCGAAAATTTTCATATTGCGGATCCTCTTGTAAATAAGAAAATTGATGATTTTGAATAGAATCGAGAGCTTGTGCATGGAGCCTTTGAGCGACTTCCAAAAATTTCGAAAATTTTCATTTTTCGGATCCCCTTGTAAATAAATAAACTTATGATTTTGAATAGAATCGAGAGCTTGTGCATGGAGCCTTTGAGCGATTTCAAAAAAATTCGAAAATTTTCATTTTTCGAATCCCCTTGTAAATGAATAAAGTGATGATTTTGAATAGGATCGAGAGCTTGTGCATGGAGCCTTTGAGCGATTTCAAACACTTTCGAAAATTTTCATTTTTCGGATCCTCTTGTAAATAATTAAAGTGATGATTTTGAATAGAATCGAGAGCTTGTGCATGGAGCCTTTGAGCGATTTCAAAAAAATTCGAAAATTTTCATTTTGCGGATCCTCTTGTAAATAAGAAAAGTGATGATTTTGAATAGAATCGAGAGCTTGTGCATGGAGCCTTTGGGCGATTTCAAAAAATTTCGAAAATTTTCATTTTTCGGATCCCCTTGTAAATAAATAAACTTATGATTTTGAATAGAATCGAGAGCTTGTGCATGGAGCCTTTGAGCGATTTCAAAAAAATTCGAAAATTTTCATTTTGCGGATCCTCTTGTAAATAAGAAAATTGATGATTTTGAATAGAATCGAGAGCTTGTACATGGAGCCTTTGAGCGATTTCAAACATTTTCGAAAATTTTCCTTTTTCAGATCCTCTTGTAAATAAGTAAATTTATGATTTTGAATAGAATCGAGAGCTTGTGCATGGAGCCTTTGAGCGATTTCAAAATTTTTCGAAAATTTTCATTTTGCGGATCCTCTTGTAAATAAGTAAATTGATGATTTTGAATAGAATCGAGAGCTTGTGCATGGAGCCTTTGAGCTATTTCAAAAAAATTCGAAAATTTTCATTCTCGAATCTCCTTGTAAATAAATAAAGTGATGATTTTGAATAGAATCGAGAGCTTGTGCATGGAGCCTTTGAGCGATTTCAAACATTTTCGAAAATTTTCCTTTCTCGGATCCTCTTGTAAATAAGTAAATTGATGATTTTGAATAGAATTGAAAGTTTGTGCATGGAGCCTTTGAGCGATTTCAAAAAATTTCGAAAATTTTCATATTGCGGATCCTCTTGTAAATAAGAAAATTGATGATTTTGAATAGAATCGAGAGCTTGTGCATGGAGCCTTTGAGCGATTTCAAAAAATTTCGAAAATTTTCATTTTTCGGATCCCCTTGTAAATAAATAAACTTATGATTTTGAATAGAATCGAGAGCTTGTGCATGGAGCCTTTGAGCGATTTCAAACACTTTCGAAAATTTTCATTTTTCGGATCCTCTTGTAAATAAATAAAGTGATGATTTTGAATAGAATCGAGAGCTTGTGCATGGAGCCTTTGAGCGATTTCAAAAAAATTCGAAAATTTTCATTTTGCGGATCCTCCTGTAAATAAGAAAATTGATGATTTTGAATAGAATCGAGAGCTTGTGCATGGAGCCTTTGAGCGATTTCAAAAAATTTTGAAAATTTTCATTTTTCGGATCCCCTTGTAAATAAATAAACTTATGATTTTGAATAGAATCGAGAGCTTGTGCATGGAGCCTTTGAGCGATTTCCAAAATTTTCGAAAATTTTCATTTTGCGGATCCTCTAGTAAATAAGTAAATTGATGATTTTGAATAGAATCGAGAGCTTGTGCATGGAGCCTTTGAGCGATTTCAAAAATTTTCGAAAATTTTCATTTTGCGGATCCTCTAGTAAATAAGTAAATTGATGATTTTGAATAGAATCGAGAGCTTGTGCATGGAGCCTTTGAGCGATTTCAAAAATTTTCGAAAATTTTCATTTTGCGGATCCTCTAGTAAATAAGTAAATTGATGATTTTGAATAGAATCGAGAGCTTGTGCATGGAGCCTTTGAGCGATTTCAAAAAATTTCGAAAATTTTCATATAGCGGATCCACTTGTAAATAAGAAAATTGATGCTTTTGAATAGAATCGAGAGCTTGTGCATGGAGCCTTTGAGCGATTTCAAAAAATTTCGAAAATTTTCATTTTTCGGATCCCCTTGTAAATAAATAAACTTATGATTTTGAATAGAATCGAGAGCTTGTGCATGGAGCCTTTGAGCGATTTCAAAAAAATTCGAAAATTTTCATTTTTCGAATCCCCTTGTAAATAAATAAAGTGATGATTTTGAATAGAATCGAGAGCTTGTGCATGGAGCCTTTGAGCGATTTCAAAATTTTTCGAAAATTTTCATTTTGCGGATCCTCTTGTAAATAAGTAAATTGAAGATTTTGAATAGAATCGAGAGCTTGTGCATGGAGCCTTTGAGCGATTTCAAAAAATTTCGAAAATTTTCATTTTTCGGATCCTCTTGTAAATAAATAAACTTATGATTTTGAAAAGAATCGAGAGCTTGTGCATGGAGCCTTTGAGCGATTTCAAAAATTTTCGAAAATTTTCATTTTGCGCATCCTCTAGTAAATAAGTAAATTGATGATTTTGAATAGAATCGAGAGCTTTTACATGGAGCCTTTGAGCGATTTCAAAAAATTTCGAAAATTTTCATATTGCGGATCCTCTAGTAAATAAGTAAATTGATGATTTTGAATAGAATCGAGAGCTTGTACATGGAGCCTTTGAGCGATTTCAAAAATTTTCGAAAATTTTCATTTTGCGGATCCTCTAGTAAATAAGTAAATTGATGATTTTGAATAGAATCGAGAGCTTGTGCATGGAGCCTTTGAGCGATTTCAAAAATTTTCGAAAATTTTCATTTTGCGGATCCTCTAGTAAATAAGTAAATTGATGATTTTGAATAGAATCGAGAGCTTGTGCATGGAGCCTTTGAGCGATTTCAAAAATTTTCGAAAATTTTCATTTTGCGGATCCTCTAGTAAATAAGTAAATTGATGATTTTGAATAGAATCGAGAGCTTGTGCATGGAGCCTTTGAGCGATTTCAAAAAATTTCGAAAATTTTCATATAGCGGATCCACTTGTAAATAAGAAAATTGATGCTTTTGAATAGAATCGAGAGCTTGTGCATGGAGCCTTTGAGCGATTTCAAAAAATTTCGAAAATTTTCATTTTTCGGATCCCCTTGTAAATAAATAAACTTATGATTTTGAATAGAATCGAGAGCTTGTGCATGGAGCCTTTGAGCGATTTCAAAAAAATTCGAAAATTTTCATTTTTCGAATCCCCTTGTAAATAAATAAAGTGATGATTTTGAATAGAATCGAGAGCTTGTGCATGGAGCCTTTGAGCGATTTCAAAAATTTTCGAAAATTTTCATTTAGGGGATCCTCTAGTAAATAAGTAAATTGATGATTTTGAATAGAATCGAGAGCTTGTGCATGGAGCCTTTGAGCGATTTCAAAAAATTTCGAAAATTTTCATATTGCGGATCCTCTTGTAAATAAGAAAATTGATGATTTTGAATAGAATCGAGAGCTTGTGCATGGAGCCTTTGAGCGATTTCCACAATTTCGAAAATTTTCATTTTTCGGATCCCCTTGTAAATAAATAAACTTATGATTTTGAATAGAATCGAGAGCTTGTGCATGGAGCCTTTGAGCGATTTAAAAAAAAATTCGAAAATTTTCATTTTTCGAATCCCCTTGTAAATGAATAAAGTGATGATTTTGAATAGGATCGAGAGCTTGTGCATGGAGCCTTTGAGCGATTTCAAACACTTTCGAAAATTTTCATTTTTCGGATCCTCTTGTAAATAATTAAAGTGATGATTTTGAATAGAATCGAGAGCTTGTGCATGGAGCCTTTGAGCGATTTCAAAAAAATTCGAAAATTTTCATTTTGCGGATCCTCTTGTAAATAAGAAAAGTGATGATTTTGAATAGAATCGAGAGCTTGTGCATGGAGCCTTTGAGCGATTTCAAAAAATTTCGAAAATTTTCATTTTTCGGATCCCCTTGTAAATAAATAAACTTATGATTTTGAATAGAATCGAGAGCTTGTGCATGGAGCCTTTGAGCGATTTCAAAAAAATTCGAAAATTTTCATTTTGCGGATCCTCTTGTAAATAAGAAAATTGATGATTTTGAATAGAATCGAGAGCTTGTGCATGGAGCCTTTGAGCGATTTCAAACATTTTCGAAAATTTTCCTTTTTCAGATCCTCTTGTAAATAAGTAAATTTATGATTTTGAATAGAATCGAGAGCTTGTGCATGGAGCCTTTGAGCGATTTCAAAAATTTTCGAAAATTTTCATTTTTCGGATCCTCTTGTAAATAAATAAACTTATGATTTTGAATAGAATCGAGAGCTTGTGCATGGAGCCTTTGAGCGATTTCAAAAAAATTCGAAAATTTTCATTTTGCGGATCCTCTTGTAAATAAGTAAATTGATGATTTTGAATAGAATCGAGAGCTTGTGCATGGAGCCTTTGAGCGATTTCAAAAAATTTCGAAAATTTTCATATTGCGGATCCTCTTGTAAATAAGAAAATTGATGATTTTGAATAGAATCGAGAGCTTGTGCATGGAGCCTTTGAGCGATTTCCAAAAATTTCGAAAATTTTCATTTTTCGGATCCCCTTGTAAATAAATAAACTTATGATTTTGAATAGAATCGAGAGCTTGTGCATGGAGCCTTTGAGCGATTTAAAAAAAAATTCGAAAATTTTCATTTTTCGAATCCCCTTGTAAATGAATAAAGTGATGATTTTGAATAGGATCGAGAGCTTGTGCATGGAGCCTTTGAGCGATTTCAAACACTTTCGAAAATTTTCATTTTTCGGATCCTCTTGTAAATAATTAAAGTGATGATTTTGAATAGAATCGAGAGCTTGTGCATGGAGCCTTTGAGCGATTTCAAAAAAATTCGAAAATTTTCATTTTGCGGATCCTCTTGTAAATAAGAAAAGTGATGATTTTGAATAGAATCGAGAGCTTGTGCATGGAGCCTTTGAGCGATTTCAAAAAATTTCGAAAATTTTCATTTTTCGGATCCCCTTGTAAATAAATAAACTTATGATTTTGAATAGAATCGAGAGCTTGTGCATGGAGCCTTTGAGCGATTTCAAAAAAATTCGAAAATTTTCATTTTGCGGATCCTCTTGTAAATAAGAAAATTGATGATTTTGAATAGAATCGAGAGCTTGTGCATGGAGCCTTTGAGCGATTTCAAACATTTTCGAAAATTTTCCTTTTTCAGATCCTCTTGTAAATAAGTAAATTTATGATTTTGAATAGAATCGAGAGCTTGTGCATGGAGCCTTTGAGCGATTTCAAAAATTTTCGAAAATTTTCATTTTTCGGATCCTCTTGTAAATAAATAAACTTATGATTTTGAATAGAATCGAGAGCTTGTGCATGGAGCCTTTGAGCGATTTCAAAAAAATTCGAAAATTTTCATTTTGCGGATCCTCTTGTAAATAAGTAAATTGATGATTTTGAATAGAATCGAGAGCTTGTGCATGGAGCCTTTGAGCGATTTCAAAAAATTTCGAAAATTTTCATTTTTCGGATCCTCTTGTAAATAAATAAACTTATGATTTTGAAAAGAATCGAGAGCTTGTGCATGGAGCCTTTGAGCGATTTCAAAAATTTTCGAAAATTTTCATTTTGCGCATCCTCTAGTAAATAAGTAAATTGATGATTTTGAATAGAATCGAGAGCTTGTACATGGAGCCTTTGAGCGATTTCAAAAAATTTCGAAAATTTTCATATTGCGGATCCTCTAGTAAATAAGTAAATTGATGATTTTGAATAGAATCGAGAGCTTGTACATGGAGCCTTTGAGCGATTTCAAAAATTTTCGAAAATTTTCATTTTGCGTATCCTCTAGTAAATAAGTAAATTGATGATTTTGAATAGAATCGAGAGCTTGTGCATGGAGCCTTTGAGCGATTTCAAAAATTTTCGAAAATTTTCATTTTGCGGATCCTCTAGTAAATAAGTAAATTGATGATTTTGAATAGAATCGAGAGCTTGTGCATGGAGCCTTTGAGCGATTTCAAAAATTTTCGAAAATTTTCATTTTGCGGATCCTCTAGTAAATAAGTAAATTGATGATTTTGAATAGAATCGAGAGCTTGTGCATGGAGCCTTTGAGCGATTTCAAAAAATTTCGAAAATTTTCATATAGCGGATCCACTTGTAAATAAGAAAATTGATGCTTTTGAATAGAATCGAGAGCTTGTGCATGGAGCCTTTGAGCGATTTCAAAAAATTTCGAAAATTTTCATTTTTCGGATCCCCTTGTAAATAAATAAACTTATGATTTTGAATAGAATCGAGAGCTTGTGCATGGAGCCTTTGAGCGATTTCAAAAAAATTCGAAAATTTTCATTTTTCGAATCCCCTTGTAAATAAATAAAGTGATTATTTTGAATAGAATCGAGAGCTTGTGCATGGAGCCTTTGAGCGATTTCAAAAATTTTCGAAAATTTTCATTTTGGGGATCCTCTAGTAAATAAGTAAATTGATGATTTTGAATAGAATCGAGAGCTTGTGCATGGAGCCTTTGAGCGATTTCAAAAAATTTCGAAAATTTTCATATTGCGGATCCTCTTGTAAATAAGAAAATTGATGATTTTGAATAGAATCGAGAGCTTGTGCATGGAGCCTTTGAGCGATTTCCAAAAATTTCGAAAATTTTCATTTTTCGGATCCCCTTGTAAATAAATAAACTTATGATTTTGAATAGAATCGAGAGCTTGTGCATGGAGCCTTTGAGCGATTTCAAAAAAATTCGAAAATTTTCATTTTGCGGATCCTCTTGTAAATAAGAAAATTGATGATTTTGAATAGAATCGAGAGCTTGTGCATGGAGCCTTTGAGCGATTTCAAACATTTTCGAAAATTTTCCTTTTTCAGATCCTCTTGTAAATAAGTAAATTTATGATTTTGAATAGAATCGAGAGCTTGTGCATGGAGCCTTTGAGCGATTTCAAAATTTTTCGAAAATTTTCATTTTGCGGATCCTCTTGTAAATAAGTAAATTGATGATTTTGAATAGAATCGAGAGCTTGTGCATGGAGCCTTTGAGCGATTTCAAAAAATTTCGAAAATTTTCATTTTTCGGATCCCCTTGTAAATAAATAAACTTAAGTTTTGAATAGAATCGAGAACTTGTGCATGGAGCCTTTGAGCGATTTCAAAAATTTTCGAAAATTTTCATTTTGCGGATCCTCTAGTAAATAAGTAAATTGATGATTTTGAATAGAATCGAGAGCTTGTACATGGAGCCTTTGAGCGATATCAAAAAATTTCGAAAATTTTCATATTGCGGATCCTCTTGTAAATAAGAAAATTGATGATTTTGAATAGAATCGAGAGCTTGTGCATGGAGCCTTTGAGCGATTTCAAAAAATTTCGAAAATTTTCATTTTTCGGGTCCCCTTGTAAATAAATAAACTTATGATTTTGAATAGAATCGAGAGCTTGTGCATGGAGCCTTTGAGCGATTTCAAAGATTTTCGAAAATTTTCATTTTGCGGATCCTCTAGTAAATAAGTAAATTGTTGATTTTGAATAGAATCGAGAGCTTGTGCATGGAGCCTTTGAGCGATTTCAAAAAATTTCGAAAATTTTCATATTGCGGATCATCTTGTAAATAAGAAAATTGATGATTTTGAATACAATCGAGAGCTTGTGCATTGAGCCTTTGAGCGATTTCAAAAATTTTCGAAAATTTTCATTTTGCGCATCCTCTAGTAAATAAGTAAATTGATGATTTTGAATAGAATCGAGAGCTTGTGCATGGAGCCTTTGAGCGATTTCAAAAATTTTCGAAAATTTTCATTTTGCGGATCCTCTAGTAAATAAGTAAATTGATGATTTTGAATAGAATCGAGAGCTTGTGCATGGAGCCTTTGAGCGATTTCAAAAATTTTCGAAAATTTTCATTTTGCGGATCCTCTAGTAAATAAGTAAATTGATGATTTTGAATAGAATCGAGAGCTTGTGCATGGAGCCTTTGAGCGATTTCAAAAAATTTCGAAGATTTTCATATGGCGGATCCCCTTGTAAATAAATAAACTTATGATTTTGAATAGAATCGAGAGCTTGTGCATGGAGCCTTTGAGCGATTTCAAAAAAATTCGAAAATTTTCATTTTTCGAATCCCCTTGTAAATAAATAAAGTGATGATTTTGAATAGAATCGAGAGCTTGTGCATGGAGCCTTTGAGCGATTTCAAAAAAATTCGAAAATTTTCATTTTTCGAATCCCCTTGTAAATAAATAAAGTGATGATTTTGAATAGAATCGAGAGCTTGTGCATGGAGCCTTTGAGCGATTTCAAAAATTTTCGAAAATTTTCATTTTGCGGATCCTCTTGTAAATAAGTAAATTGATGATTTTGAATAGAATCGAGAGCTTGTGCATGGAGCCTTTGAGCGATTTCAAAAAATTTCGAAAATTTTCATTTTTCGGATCCTCTTGTAAATAAATAAACTTATGATTTTGAAAAGAATCGAGAGCTTGTGCATGGAGCCTTTGAGCGATTTCAAAAATTTTCGAAAATTTTCATTTTGCGCATCCTCTAGTAAATAAGTAAATTGATGATTTTGAATAGAATCGAGAGCTTGTACATGGAGCCTTTGAGCGATTTCAAAAAATTTCGAAAATTTTCATATTGCGGATCCTCTAGTAAATAAGTAAATTGATGATTTTGAATAGAATCGAGAGCTTGTACATGGAGCCTTTGAGCGATTTCAAAAATTTTCGAAAATTTTCATTTTGCGGATCCTCTAGTAAATAAGTAAATTGAAGATTTTGAATAGAATCGAGAGCTTGTGCATGGAGCCTTTGAGCGATTTCAAAAATTTTCGAAAATTTTCATTTTGCGGATCCTCTAGTAAATAAGTAAATTGATGATTTTGAATAGAATCGAGAGCTTGTGCATGGAGCCTTTGAGCGATTTCAAAAATTTTCGAAAATTTTCATTTTGCGGATCCTCTAGTAAATAAGTAAATTGATGATTTTGAATAGAATCGAGAGCTTGTGCATGGAGCCTTTGAGCGATTTCAAAAAATTTCGAAAATTTTCATATAGCGGATCCACTTGTAAATAAGAAAATTGATGCTTTTGAATAGAATCGAGAGCTTGTGCATGGAGCCTTTGAGCGATTTCAAAAAATTTCGAAAATTTTCATTTTTCGGATCCCCTTGTAAATAAATAAACTTATGATTTTGAATAGAATCGAGAGCTTGTGCATGGAGCCTTTGAGCGATTTCAAAAAAATTCGAAAATTTTCATTTTTCGAATCCCCTTGTAAATAAATAAAGTGATGATTTTGAATAGAATCGAGAGCTTGTGCATGGAGCCTTTGAGCGATTTCAAAAATTTTCGAAAATTTTCATTTTGGGGATCCTCTAGTAAATAAGTAAATTGATGATTTTGAATAGAATCGAGAGCTTGTGCATGGAGCCTTTGAGCGATTTCAAAAAATTTCGAAAATTTTCATATTGCGGATCCTCTTGTAAATAAGAAAATTGATGATTTTGAATAGAATCGAGAGCTTGTGCATGGAGCCTTTGAGCGATTTCCAAAAATTTCGAAAATTTTCATTTTTCGGATCCCCTTGTAAATAAATAAACTTATGATTTTGAATAGAATCGAGAGCTTGTGCATGGAGCCTTTGAGCGATTTCAAAAAAATTCGAAAATTTTCATTTTTCGAATCCCCTTGTAAATGAATAAAGTGATGATTTTGAATAGGATCGAGAGCTTGTGCATGGAGCCTTTGAGCGATTTCAAACACTTTCGAAAATTTTCATTTTTCGGATCCTCTTGTAAATAATTAAAGTGATGATTTTGAATAGAATCGAGAGCTTGTGCATGGAGCCTTTGAGCGATTTCAAAAAAATTCGAAAATTTTCATTTTGCGGATCCTCTTGTAAATAAGAAAAGTGATGATTTTGAATAGAATCGAGAGCTTGTGCATGGAGCCTTTGAGCGATTTCAAAAAATTTCGAAAATTTTCATTTTTCGAATCCCCTTGTAAATAAATAAACTTATGATTTTGAATAGAATCGAGAGCTTGTGCATGGAGCCTTTGAAATTTTCCTTTTTCAGATCCTCTTGTAAATAAGTAAATTTATGATTTTGAATAGAATCGAGAGCTTGTGCATGGAGCCTTTGAGCGATTTCAAAATTTTTCGAAAATTTTCATTTTGCGGATCCTCTTGTAAATAAGTAAATTGATGATTTTGAATAGAATCGAGAGCTTGTGCATGGAGCCTTTGAGCGATTTCAAAAATTTTCGAAATTTTTCATTTTGCGGATCCTCTTGTAAATAAGTAAATTGATGATTTTGAATAGAATCGAGAGCTTGTGCATGGAGCCTTTGAGCGATTTCAAAAAATTTCGAAAATTTTCATTTTTCGGATCCTCTTGTAAATAAATAAACTTATGATTTTGAAAAGAATCGAGAGCTTGTGCATGGAGCCTTTGAGCGATTTCAAAAATTTTCGAAAATTTTCATTTTTCGAATCCCCTTGTAAATAAATAAAGTGATGATTTTGAATAGAATCGAGAGCTTGTGCATGGAGCCTTTGAGCGATTTCAAAAATTTTCGAAAATTTTCATTTTGCGGATCCTCTTGTAAATAAGTAAATTGATGATTTTGAATAGAATCGAGAGCTTGTGCATGGAGCCTTTGAGCGATTTCAAAAAATTTCGAAAATTTTCATTTTTCGGATCCTCTTGTAAATAAATAAACTTATGATTTTGAAAAGAATCGAGAGCTTGTGCATGGAGCCTTTGAGCGATTTCAAAAATTTTCGAAAATTTTCATTTTGCGCATCCTCTAGTAAATAAGTAAATTGATGATTTTGAATAGAATCGAGAGCTTGTACATGGAGCCTTTGAGCGATTTCAAAAAATTTCGAAAATTTTCATATTGCGGATCCTCTAGTAAATAAGTAAATTGATGATTTTGAATAGAATCGAGAGCTTGTACATGGAGCCTTTGAGCGATTTCAAAAATTTTCGAAAATTTTCATTTTGCGGATCCTCTAGTAAATAAGTAAATTGATGATTTTGAATAGAATCGAGAGCTTGTGCATGGAGCCTTTGAGCGATTTCAAAAATTTTCGAAAATTTTCATTTTGCGGATCCTCTAGTAAATAAGTAAATTGATGATTTTGAATAGAATCGAGAGCTTGTGCATGGAGCCTTTGAGCGATTTCAAAAATTTTCGAAAATTTTCATTTTGCGGATCCTCTAGTAAATAAGTAAATTGATGATTTTGAATAGAATCGAGAGCTTGTGCATGGAGCCTTTGAGCGATTTCAAAAAATTTCGAAAATTTTCATATAGCGGATCCACTTGTAAATAAGAAAATTGATGCTTTTGAATAGAATCGAGAGCTTGTGCATGGAGCCTTTGAGCGATTTCAAAAAATTTCGAAAATTTTCATTTTTCGGATCCCCTTGTAAATAAATAAACTTATGATTTTGAATAGAATCGAGAGCTTGTGCATGGAGCCTTTGAGCGATTTCAAAAAAATTCGAAAATTTTCATTTTTCGAATCCCCTTGTAAATGAATAAAGTGATGATTTTGAATAGGATCGAGAGCTTGTGCATGGAGCCTTTGAGCGATTTCAAACACTTTCGAAAATTTTCATTTTTCGGATCCTCTTGTAAATAATTAAAGTGATGATTTTGAATAGAATCGAGAGCTTGTGCATGGAGCCTTTGAGCGATTTCAAAAAAATTCGAAAATTTTCATTTTGCGGATCCTCTTGTAAATAAGAAAAGTGATGATTTTGAATAGAATCGAGAGCTTGTGCATGGAGCCTTTGAGCGATTTCAAAAAATTTCGAAAATTTTCATTTTTCGAATCCCCTTGTAAATAAATAAACTTATGATTTTGAATAGAATCGAGAGCTTGTGCATGGAGCCTTTGAGCGATTTCAAAAAAATTCGAAAATTTTCATTTTTCGAATCCCCTTGTAAATGAATAAAGTGATGATTTTGAATAGGATCGAGAGCTTGTGCATGGAGCCTTTGAGCGATTTCAAACACTTTCGAAAATTTTCATTTTTTGGATCCTCTTGTAAATAATTAAAGTGATGATTTTGAATAGAATCGAGAGCTTGTGCATGGAGCCTTTGAGCGATTTCAAAAAAATTCGAAAATTTTCATTTTGCGGATCCTCTTGTAAATAAGAAAAGTGATGATTTTGAATAGAATCGAGAGCTTGTGCATGGAGCCTTTGAGCGATTTCAAAAAATTTCGAAAATTTTCATTTTTCGAATCCCCTTGTAAATAAATAAACTTATGATTTTGAATAGAATCGAGAGCTTGTGCATGGAGCCTTTGAAATTTTCCTTTTTCAGATCCTATTGTAAATAAGTAAATTTATGATTTTGAATAGAATCGAGAGCTTGTGCATGGAGCCTTTGAGCGATTTCAAAATTTTTCGAAAATTTTCATTTTGCGGATCCTCTTGTAAATAAGTAAATTGATGATTTTGAATAGAATCGAGAGCTTGTGCATGGAGCCTTTGAGCGATTTCAAAAAATTTCGAAAATTTTCATTTTTCGGATCCCCTTGTAAATAAATAAACTTAAGTTTTGAATAGAATCGAGAACTTGTGCATGGAGCCTTTGAGCGATTTCAAAAATTTTCGAAAATTTTCATTTTGCGGATCCTCTAGTAAATAAGTAAATTGATGATTTTGAATAGAATCGAGAGCTTGTACATGGAGCCTTTGAGCGATTTCAAAAAATTTCGAAAATTTTCATATTGCGGATCCTCTTGTAAATAAGAAAATTGATGATTTTGAATAGAATCGAGAGCTTGTGCATGGAGCCTTTGAGCGATTTCAAAAAATTTCGAAAATTTTCATATTGCGGATCATCTTTTAAATAAGAAAATTGATGATTTCGAATAGAATCGAGAGCTTGTGCATGGAGCCTTTGAGCGATTTCAAAAAATTTCGAAAATTTTCATTTTTCGGATCCCCTTGTAAATAAATAAAGTGATGATTTTGAATAGAATCGAGAGCTTGTGCATGGAGCCTTTGGGCGATTTCAAACACTTTCGAAAATTTTCATTTTTCGAATCCCCTTGTAAATAAATAAAGTGATGATTTTGAATAGAATCGAGAGCTTGTGCATGGAGCCTTTGGGCGATTTCAAACACTTTCGAAAATTTTCATTTTTCGGATCCGCTTGTAAATAAATAAAGTGATGATTTTGAATAGAATCGAGAGCTTGTGCATGGAGCCTTTGAGCGATTTCAAAAAAAATCGAAAATTTTCATTTTGCGGATCCTCTTGTAAATAGGAAAATTGATGATTTTGAATAGAATCGATAGCTTGTGCATGGAGCCTTTGAGCGATTTCAAAAAATTTCGAAAATTTTCATTTTTTGGATACCCTTGTAAATAAATAAACTTATGATTTTGAATAGAATCGAGAGCTTGTGCATGGAGCCTTTGAGCGATTTCAAAAAAATTCGAAAATTTTCATTTTTCGAATCCCCTTGTAAATAAATAAAGTGATGATTTTGAATAGAATCGAGAGCTTGTGCATGGAGCCTTTGAGCGATTTCAAACACTTTCGAAAATTTTCATTTTTCGGATCCTCTTGTAAATAAATAAAGTGATGATTTTGAATAGAATCGAGAGCTTGTGCATGGAGCCTTTGAGCGATTTCAAAAAAATTCGAAAATTTTCATTTTGCGGATCCTCTTGTAAATAAGAAAATTGATGATTTTGAATAGAATCGAGAGCTTGTGCATGGAGCCTTTGAGCGATTACAAAAAAATTCCAAAAATTTTCATTTTTCGGATCCCCTTGTAAATAAAAAAAAGTGATGATTTTGAATAGAATCGAGAGCTTGTGCATGGTGCCTTTGAGCGATTTCAAAATTTTTCGGAAATTTTAATTTTTCGGATCCTCTTGTAAATAAATAAATTGATGATTTTGAATAGAATCGAGAGCTTGTGCATGGAGCCTTTGAGCGATTTCAAAAAATTTCGAAAATTTTCATTTTGCGGATCCTCTAGTAAATAAGTAAATTGATGATTTTGAATAGAATCGAGAGCTTGCACATGGAGCCTTTGAGCGATTTCAAAAAATTTCGAAAATTTTCATATTGCGGATCCTCTTGTAAATAAGAAAATTGATGATTTTGAATAGAATCGAGAGCTTGTGCATGGAGCCTTTGAGCGATTTCAAAAAATTTCGAAAATTTTCATATTGCGGATCCTCTTGTAAATAAGTAAATTGATGATTTTGAATAGAATCGAGAGCTTGTGCATGGAGCCTTTGAGCGATTTCAAAAAATTTCGAAAATTTTCATTTTTCGGGTCCCCTTGTAAATAAATAAAGTGATGATTTTGAATAGAATCGAGAGCTTGTGCATGGAGCCTTTGGGCGATTTCAAACACTTTCGAAAATTTTCATTTTTCGAATCCCCTTGTAAATAAATAAAGTGATGATTTTGAATAGAATCGAGAGCTTGTGCATGGAGCCTTTGGGCGATTTCAAACACTTTCGAAAATTTTCATTTTTCGGATCCGCTTGTAAATAAATAAAGTGATGATTTTGAATAGAATCGAGAGCTTGTGCATGGAGCCTTTGAGCGATTTCAAAAAAATTCGAAAATTCTCATTTTTCGAATCCCCTTGTAAATAAATAAAGTGATGATTTTGAATAGAATCGAGAGCTTGTGCATGGAGCCTTTGGGCGATTTCAAACACTTTCGAAAATTTTCATTTTTCGGATCCGCTTGTAAATAAATAAAGTGATGATTTTGAATAGAATCGAGAGCTTGTGCATGGAGCCTTTGAGCGATTTCAAAAAAATTCGAAAATTTTCATTTTGCGAATCCTCTTGTAAATAGGAAAATTGATGATTTTGAATAGAATCGAGAGCTTGTGCATGGAGCCTTTGAGCGATTTCAAAAAATTTCGAAAATTTTCATTTTTTGGATCCCCTTGTAAATAAATAAAGTGATGATTTTGAATAGAATCGAGAGCTTGTGCATGGAGCCTTTGAGCGATTTCAAAAAAATTCGAAAATTTCATTTTTCGAATCCCCTTGTAAGTAAATAAACTTATGATTTTGAATAGAATCGAGAGCTTGTGCATGGAGCCTTTGAGCGATTTCAAAAAATTCGAAAATTTTCATTTTGCGGATTCTCTTGTAAATAAGAAAATTGATGATTTTGAATAGAATCGAGAGCTTGTGCATGGAGCCTTTGAGCGATTACAAAAAAATTGCAAAAATTTTCATTTTTCGGATCCCCTTGTAAATAAAAAAAGTGATGATTTTGAATAGAATCGAGAGCTTGTGCATGGAGCCTTTGAGCGATTTCAAACATTTTCGAAAATTTTCCTTTTTCGGATCCTCTTGTAAGTAAGTAAATTTATGATTTTGAGTAGAATCGAGAGCTTGTGCATGGAGCCTTTGAGCGATCTCAAAAATTTTCGAAAATTTTCATTTTGCGGATCCTCTTGTAAATAAGTAAATTGATGATTTTGAATAGAATCGAGAGCTTGTGCATGGAGCCTTTGAGCGATTTCAAAAATTTTCGGAAATTTTAATTATTCGGATCCTCTTGTAAATAAATAAACTGATGATTTTGAATAGAATCGAGAGCTTGTGCATGGAGCCTTTGAGCGATTTCAAACATTTTCGAAAATTTTCCTTTTTCGGATCCTCTTGTAAGTAAGTAAATTTATGATTTTGAGTAGAATCGAGAGCTTGTGCATGGAGCCTTTGAGCGATCTCAAAAATTTTCGAAAATTTTCATTTTGCGGATCCTCTTGTAAATAAGTAAATTGATGATTTTGAATAGAATCGAGAGCTTGTGCATGGAGCCTTTGAGCGATTTCAAAAAATTTCGAAAATTTCCATTTTTCGGATCCCCTTGTAAATAAATAACCTTATGATTTTGAATAGAATCGAGAGCTTGTGCATGGAGCCTTTGAGCGATTTCAAAAAATTCGAAAATTTTCATTTTGCGGATTCTCTTGTAAATAAGAAAATTGATGATTTTGAATAGAATCGAGAGCTTGTGCATGGAGCCTTTGAGCGATTTCAAAAAATTTCGAAAATTTTCATATTGCGGATCCTCTTGTAAATAAGTAAATTGATGATTTTGAATAGAATCGAGAGCTTGTGCATGGAGCCTTTGAGCGATTTCAAAAAAATTCGAAAATTTCATTTTTCGAATCCCCTTGTAAGTAAATAAACTTATGATTTTGAATAGAATCGAGAGCTTGTGCATGGAGCCTTTGAGCGATTTCAAAAAATTCGAAAATTTTCATTTTGCGGATTCTCTTGTAAATAAGAAAATTGATGATTTTGAATAGAATCGAGAGCTTGTGCATGGAGCCTTTGAGCGATTTCAAAAAATTTCGAAAATTTTCATATTGCGGATCCTCTTGTAAATAAGTAAATTGATGATTTTGAAAAGAATCGAGAGCTTGTGCATGGAGCCTTTGAGCGATTTCAAAAAATTTCGAAAATTTTCATTTTTCGGGTCCCCTTGTAAATAAATAAAGTGATGATTTTGAATAGAATCGAGAGCTTGTGCATGGAGCCTTTGGGCGATTTCAAACACTTTCGAAAATTTTCATTTTTCGAATCCCCTTGTAAATAAATAAAGTGATGATTTTGAATAGAATCGAGAGCTTGTGCATGGAGCCTTTGGGCGATTTCAAACACTTTCGAAAATTTTCATTTTTCGGATCCGCTTGTAAATAAATAAAGTGATGATTTTGAATAGAATCGAGAGCTTGTGCATGGAGCCTTTGAGCGATTTCAAAAAAATTCGAAAATTCTCATTTTTCGAATCCCCTTGTAAATAAATAAAGTGATGATTTTGAATAGAATCGAGAGCTTGTGCATGGAGCCTTTGGGCGATTTCAAACACTTTCGAAAATTTTCATTTTTCGGATCCGCTTGTAAATAAATAAAGTGATGATTTTGAATAGAATCGAGAGCTTGTGCATGGAGCCTTTGAGCGATTTCAAAAAAATTCGAAAATTTTCATTTTGCGAATCCTCTTGTAAATAGGAAAATTGATGATTTTGAATAGAATCGAGAGCTTGTGCATGGAGCCTTTGAGCGATTTCAAAAAATTTCGAAAATTTTCATTTTTTGGATCCCCTTGTAAATAAATAAAGTGATGATTTTGAATAGAATCGAGAGCTTGTGCATGGAGCCTTTGAGCGATTTCAAAAAAATTCGAAAATTTCATTTTTCGAATCCCATTGTAAGTAAATAAACTTATGATTTTGAATAGAATCGAGAGCTTGTGCATGGAGCCTTTGAGCGATTTCAAAAAATTCGAAACTTTTCATTTTGCGGATTCTCTTGTAAATAAGAAAATTGATGATTTTGAATAGAATCGAGAGCTTGTGCATGGAGCCTTTGAGCGATTACAAAAAAATTGCAAAAATTTTCATTTTTCGGATCCCCTTGTAAATAAAAAAAGTGATGATTTTGAATAGAATCGAGAGCTTGTGCATGGTGCCTTTGAGCGATTTCAAAAATTTTCGGAAATTTTAATTATTCGGATCCTCTTGTAAATAAATAAACTGATGATTTTGAATAGAATCGAGAGCTTGTGCATGGAGCCTTTGAGCGATTTCAAACATTTTCGAAAATTTTCCTTTTTCGGATCCTCTTGTAAGTAAGTAAATTTATGATTTTGAGTAGAATCGAGAGCTTGTGCATGGAGCCTTTGAGCGATTTCAAAAAATTCGAAAATTTTCCTTTTTCGGATCCTCTTGTAAGTAAGTAAATTTATGATTTTGAGTAGAATCGAGAGCTTGTGCATGGAGCCTTTGGGCGATTTCAAACACTTTCGAAAATTTTCATTTTTCGAATCCCCTTGTAAATAAATAAAGTGATGATTTTGAATAGAATCGAGAGCTTGTGCATGGAGCCTTTGGGCGATTTCAAACACTTTCGAAAATTTTCATTTTTCGGATCCGCTTGTAAATAAATAAAGTGATGATTTTGAATAGAATCGAGAGCTTGTGCATGGAGCCTTTGAGCGATTTCAAAAAAATTCGAAAATTCTCATTTTTCGAGTCCCCTTGTAAATAAATAAAGTGATGATTTTGAATAGAATCGAGAGCTTGTGCATGGAGCCTTTGGGCGATTTCAAACACTTTCGAAAATTTTCATTTTTCGGATCCGCTTGTAAATAACTAAAGTGATGATTTTGAATAGAATCGAGAGCTTGTGCATGGAGCCTTTGAGCGATTTCAAAAAAATTCGAAAATTTTCATTTTGCGAATCCTCTTGTAAATAGGAAAATTGATGATTTTGAATAGAATCGAGAGCTTGTGCATGGAGCCTTTGAGCGATTTCAAAAAATTTCGAAAATTTTCATTTTGCGGATCCTCTTGTAAATAAGAAAATTGATGATTTTGAATAGAATCGAGAGCTTGTGCATGGAGCCTTTGAGCGATTTCCAAAAATTTCGAAAATTTTCATTTTTCGGATCCCCTTGTAAATAAATAAACTTATGATTTTGAATAGAATCGAGAGCTTGTGCATGGAGCCTTTGAGCGATTTCAAAAAATTCGAAAATTTTCATTTTTCGGATTCTCTTGTAAATAAGAAAATTGATGATTTTGAATAGAATCGAGAGCTTGTGCATGGAGCCTTTGAGCGATTACAAAAAAATTGCAAAAATTTTCATTTTTCGGATCCCCTTGTAAATAAAAAAAGTGATGATTTTGAATAGAATCGAGAGCTTGTGCATGGTGCCTTTGAGCGATTTCAAAAATTTTCGGAAATTTTAATTATTCGGATCCTCTTGTAAATAAATAAACTGATGATTTTGAATAGAATCGAGAGCTTGTGCATGGAGCCTTTGAGCGATTTCAAACATTTTCGAAAATTTTCCTTTTTCGGATCCTCTTGTAAGTAAGTAAATTTATGATTTTGAGTAGAATCGAGAGCTTGTGCATGGAGCCTTTGAGCGATCTCAAAAATTTTCGAAAATTTTCATTTTGCGGATCCTCTTGTAAATAAGTAAATTGATGATTTTGAATAGAATCGAGAGCTTGTGCATGGAGCCTTTGAGCGATTTCAAAAAATTTCGAAAATTTCCATTTTTCGGATCCCCTTGTAAATAAATAACCTTATGATTTTGAATAGAATCGAGAGCTTGTGCATGGAGCCTTTGAGCGATTTCAAAAATTTTCGAAAATTTTCATTTTGCGGATCCTCTAGTAAATAAGTAAATTGATGATTTTGAATAGAATCGAGAGCTTGTACATGGAGCCTTTGAGCGATTTCAAAAAATTTCGAAAATTTTCATATTGCGGATCCTCTTGTAAATAAGAAAATTGATGATTTTGAATAGAATCGAGAGCTTGTGCATGGAGCCTTTGAGCGTTTTCAAAAAATTTCGAAAATTTTCATTTTTCGGATCCCCTTGTAAATAAATAAACTTATGATTTTGAATAGAATCGAGAGCTTGTGCATGGAGCCTTTGAGCGATTTCAAAAAATTTCGAAAATTTTCATTCTGAGGATCCTCTTGTAAATAAGTAAATTGATGATTTTGAATAGAATCGAGAGCTTGTGCATGGAGCCTTTGAGCGATTTCAAAAAATTTCGAAAATTTTCATTTTTCGGATCCCCTTGTAAATAAATAAACTTATGATTTTGAATAGAATCGAGAGCTTGTGCATGGAGCCTTTGAGCGATTTCAAAAATTTTCGAAATTTTTCATTTTGCGGATCCTCTAGTAAATAAGTAAATTGATGATTTTGAATAGAATCGAGAGCTTGTGCATGGAGCCTTTGAGCGATTTCAAAAAAATTCGAAAATTTTCATTTTTCGAATCCCCTTGTAAATAAATAAAGTGATGATTTTGAATAGAATCGAGAGCTTGTGCATGGAGCCTTTGGGCGATTTCAAACACTTTCGAAAATTTTCATTTTTCGGATCCCCTTGTAAATAAATAAAGTGATGATTTTGAATAGAATCGAGAGCTTGTGCATGGAGCCTTTGAGCGATTTCAAAAAAATTCGAAAATTTTCATTTTGCGGATCCTCTTGTAAATAAGAAAACTGATGATTTTGAATAGAATCGAGAGCTTGTGCATGGAGCCTTTGAGCGATTACAAAAAAATTCCAAAAATTTTCATTTTTCGGATCCCCTTGTAAATAAAAAAAAGTGATGATTTTGAATAGAATCGAGAGCTTGTGCATGGAGCCTTTGAGCGATTTCAAAAATTTTCGAAATTTTTCATTTTGCGGATCCTCTAGTAAATAAGTAAATTGATGATTTTGAATAGAATCGAGAGCTTGTGCATGGAGCCTTTGAGCGATTTCAAAAAAATTCGAAAATTTTCATTTTTCGAATCCCCTTGTAAATAAATAAAGTGATGATTTTGAATAGAATCGAGAGCTTGTGCATGGAGCCTTTGGGCGATTTCAAACACTTTCGAAAATTTTCATTTTTCGGATCCCCTTGTAAATAAATAAAGTGATGATTTTGAATAGAATCGAGAGCTTGTGCATGGAGCCTTTGAGCGATTTCAAAAAAATTCGAAAATTTTCATTTTGCGGATCCTCTTGTAAATAAGAAAATTGATGATTTTGAATAGAATCGAGAGCTTGTGCATGGAGCCTTTGGGCGATTTCAAACACTTTCGAAAATTTTCATTTTTCGGATCCCCTTGTAAATAAATAAAGTGATGATTTTGAATAGAATCGAGAGCTTGTGCATGGAGCCTTTGAGCGATTTCAAAAAAATTCGAAAATTTTCATTTTGCGGATCCTCTTGTAAATAAGAAAATTGATGATTTTGAATAGAATCGAGAGCTTGTGCATGGAGCCTTTGAGCGATTTCAAAAATTTTCGAAAATTTTCATTTTGCGGATCCCCTTTTAAATAAATAAACTTATGATTTTGAATAGAATCGAGAGCTTGTGCATGGAGCCTTTGAGCGATTTCAAAAAAATTCGAAAATTTTCATTTTGCGGATCTTCTTGTAAATAAGAAAACTGATGATTTTGAATAGAATCGAGAGCTTGTGCATGGAGCCTTTGAGCGATTACAAAAAAATTCCAAAAATTTTCATTTTTCGGATCCCCTTGTAAATAAAAAAAAGTGATGATTTTGAATAGAATCGAGAGCTTGTGCATGGAGCCTTTGAGCGATTACAAAAAAATTCCAAAAATTTTCATTTTTCGGATCCCCTTGTAAATAAAAAAAAGTGATGATTTTGAATAGAATCGAGAGCTTGTGCATGGAGCCTTTGAGCGATTTCAAACATTTTCGAAAATTTTCCTTTCTCGGATCCTCTTGTAAATAAGTAAATTGATGATTTTGAATAGAATCGAGAGCTTGTGCATGGAGCCTTTGAGCGATTTCAAAAAATTTCGAAAATTTTCATATCGCGGATCCTCTTGTAAATAAGAAAATTGATGATTTTGAATAGAATCGAGAGCTTGTGCATGGAGCCTTTGAGCGATTTCAAAGATTTCGAAAATTTTCATTTTTCGGATCCCCTTGTAAATAAATAAACTTATGATTTTGAATAGAATCGAGAGCTTGTGCATGGAGCCTTTGAGCAATTTCAAAAAAATTCGAAAATTTTCATTTTTCGGATCCCCTTGTAAATAAATAAACTTATGATTTTGAATATAATCGAGAGCTTGTGCATGGAGCCTTTGAGCGATTTCAAAAAATTTCGAAAATTTTCATTCTGAGGATCCTCTTGTAAATAAGTAAATTGATGAATTTGAATAGAATCGAGAGCTTGTGCATGGAGCCTTTGAGCGATTTCCAAAAATTTCGAAAATTTTCATTTTTCGGATCCCCTTGTAAATAAATAAACTTATGATTTTGAATAGAATCGAGAGCTTGTGCATGGAGCCTTTGAGCGATTTCAAAAAATTTCGAAAATTTTCATTCTGAGGATCCTCTTGTAAATAAGTAAATTGATGATTTTGAATAGAATCGAGAGCTTGTGCATGGAGCCTTTGAGCGATTTCAAAAAATTTCGAACATTTTCATTTTTCGGATCCCCTTGTAAATAAATAAACTTATGATTTTGAATAGAATCGAGAGCTTGTGCATGGAGCCTTTGAGCGATTTCAAAAATTTTCGAAATTTTTCATTTTGCGGATCCTCTAGTAAATAAGTAAATTGATGATTTTGAATAGAATCAAGAGCTTGTGCATGGAGCCTTTGAGCGATTTCAAAAATATTCGAAAATTTTCATTTTTGGGATCCCCTTGTAAATAAATAAACTTATGATTTTGAATAGAATCGAGAGCTTGTGCATGGAGCCTTTGAGCGATTTCAAAAAATTTCGAAAATTTTCATTTTTCGGATCCCCTTGTAAATAAGTAAATTGATGATTTTGAATAGAATCGAGAGCTTGTGCATGGAGCCTTTGAGCGATTTCAAAAAATTTCGAAAATTTTCATTTTTCGGATCCCCTTGTAAATAAATAAACTTATGATTTTGAATAGAATCGAGAGCTTGTGCATGGAGCCTTTGAGCGATTTCAAAAAGTTTCGAAATTTTTCATTTTGCGGATCCTCTAGTAAATAAGTAAATTGATGATTTTGAATAGAATCAAGAGCTTGTGCATGGAGCCTTTGAGCGATTTCAAAAATATTCGAAAATTTTCATTTTTCGAATCCTCTTGTAAATAAATAAAGTGATGATTTTGAATAGAATCGAGAGCTTGTGCATGGAGCCTTTGGGCGATTTCAAACACTTTCGAAAATTTTCATTTTTCGGATCCGCTTGTAAATAAATAAAGTGATGATTTTGAATAGAATCGAGAGCTTGTGCATGGAGCCTTTGAGCGATTTCAAAAAAATTCGAAAATTTTCATTTTGCGGATCCTCTTGTAAATAAGAAAATTGATGATTTTGAATAGAATCGAGAGCTTGTGCATGGAGCCTTTGAGCGATTTGTAAAAATTTCGAAAATTTTAATTTTTCGGATCCCCTTTTAAATAAATAAACTTATGATTTTGAATAGAATCGAGAGCTTGTGCATGGAGCCTTTGAGCGATTTCAAAAAAATTCGAAAATTTTCATTTTGCGGATCCTCTTGTAAATAAGAAAACTGATGATTTTGAATAGAATCGAGAGCTTGTGCATGGAGCCTTTGAGCGATTACAAAAAAATTCCAAAAATTTTCATTTTTCGGATCACCTTGCAAATAAAAAAAATGATGATTTTGAATAGAATCGAGAGCTTGTGCATGGTACCTTTGAGCGATTTCAAAAATTTTCGGAAATTTTTCGGATCCTCTTGTAAATAAATAAATTGATGATTTTAAATAGAATCGAGAGCTTGTGCATGGAGCCTTTGAGCGATTTCAAACATTTTCGAAAATTTTCCTTTCTCGGATCCTCTTGTAAATAAGTAAATTGATGATTTTGAATAGAATCGAGAGCTTGTGCATGGAGCCTTTGAGCGATTTCAAAAAATTTCGAAAATTTTCATATCGCGGATCCCCTTGTAAATAAATAAAGTGATGATTTTGAATAGAATCGAGAGCTTGTGCATGGAGCCTTTGAGCGATTTCAAACACGTTCGAAAATTTTCATTTTTCGGATCCTCTTGTAAATAAATAAAGTGATGATTTTGAATAGAATCGAGAGCTTGTGCATGGAGCCTTTGAGCGATTTCAAACATTTTCGAAAATTTTCCTTTCTCGGATCCTCTTGTAAATAAGAAAATTGATGATTTTGAATAGAATCGAGAGCTTGTGCATGGAGCCTTTGAGCGATTTCAAAAAATTTCGAAAATTTTCATTTTTCGGATCCCCTTGTAAATAAATAAACTTATGATTTTGAATAGAATCGAGAGCTTGTGCATGGAGCCTTTGAGCGATTTCAAAAAAATTCGAAAATTTTCATTTCTCGAATCCCCTTGTAAATAAATAAAGTGATGATTTTGAATAGAATCGAGAGCTTGTGCATGGAGCCTTTGAGCGATTTCAAACACGTTCGAAAATTTTCATTTTTCGGATCCTCTTGTAAATAAATAAAGTGATGATTTTGAATAGAATCGAGAGCTTGTGCATGGAGCCTTTGAGCGATTTCAAAAATGTTCGAAAATTTTCATTTTTCGGATCCCCTTATAAATAAATAGTGATGATTTTGAATAGAATCGAGAGCTTGTGCATGGAGCCTTTGAGCGATTTCAAAAAAATTCGAAAATTTTCATTTTGCGGATCCTCTTGTAAATAAGAAAATTGATGATTTTGAATAGAATCGAGAGCTTGTGCATGGAGCCTTTGAGCGATTTCAAAAAATTTCGAAAATTTTCATTTTTCGGATCCCCTTGTAAATAAATAAACTTATGATTTTGTATAGAATCGAGAGCTTGTGCATGGAGCCTTTGAGCGATTTCAAAAAATTTCGAAAATTTTCATATTGCGGATCCTCTTGTAAATAAGAAAATTGATGATTTTGAATAGAATCGAGAGCTTGTGCATGGAGCCTTTGAGCGATTTCAAAAAATTTCGAAAATTTTCATTTTTCGGTTCCCCTTGTAAATAAATAAACTTATGATTTTGAATAGAATCGAGAGCTTGTGCATGGAGCCTTTGAGCGATTTCAAAAAAATTCGAAAATTTTCATTTTTCGAATCCCCTTGTAAATAAATAAAGTGATGATTTTGAATAGAATCGAGAGCTTGTGCATGGAGCCTTTGGGCGATTTCAAACACTTTCGAAAATTTTCATTTTTCGGATCCGCTTGTAAATAAATAAAGTGATGATTTTGAATAGAATCGAGAGCTTGTGCATGGAGCCTTTGAGCGATTTGAAAAAAATTCGAAAATATTCATTTTGCGGATCCTCTTGTAAATAAGAAAATTGATGATTTTGAATAGAAACGAGAACTTGTGCATGGAGCCTTTGAGCGATTTCAAAAAATTTCGAAAATTTTCATTTTTCGGATCCCCTTGTAAATAAATAAACTTATGATTTTGTATAGAATCGAGAGCTTGTGCATGGAGCCTTTGAGCGATTTCAAAAAAATTCGAAAATTTTCATTTTGCGGATCCTCTTGTAAATAAGAAAATTGATGATTTTGAATAGAATCGAGAGCTTGTGCATGGAGCCTTTGAGCGATTACAAAAAAATTCCAAAAATTTTCATTTTTCGGATCCCCTTGTAAATAAAAAAAAGTGCTGATTTTGAATAGAATCGAGAGCTTGTGCATAGTGCCTTTGAGCGATTTCAAAACTTTTCGGAAATTTTAATTTTTCGGATCCTCTTGTAAATAAATAAATTGATGATTTTGAATAGAATCGAGAGCTTGTGCATGGAGCTTTTGAGCGATTTCAAACATTTTCGAAAATTTTCCTTTTTCGGATCCTCTTGTAAATAAGTAAATTGATGATTTTGAATAGAATCGAGAGCTTGTGCATGGAGCCTTTGAGCGATTTCAAAAATTTTCGAAAATTTTCATTTTGCGGATCCTCTTGTAAATAAGTAAATTGATGATTTTGAATAGAATCGAGAGCTTGTGCATGGAGCCTTTGAGCGATTTCCAAAAATTTCGAAAATTTTCATTTTTCGGATTCCCTTGTAAATAAATAAACTTATGATTTTGAATAGAATCGAGAGCTTGTGCATGGAGCCTTTGAGCGATTTCAAAAATTTTCGGAAATTTTAATTTTTCGAATCCCCTTGTAAATAAATAAAGTGATGATTTTGAATAGAATCGAGAGCTTGTGCAGGGAGCCTTTGGGCGATTTCAAACACTTTCGAAAATTTTCATTTTTCGGATCCGCTTGTAAATAAATAAAGTGATGATTTTGAATAGAATCGAGAGCTTGTGCATGGAGCCTTTGAGCGATTCCAAAAAAATTCGAAAATTTTCATTTTGCGGATCCTCTTGTAAATAAGAAAATTGATGATTTTGAATAGAATCGAGAGCTTGTGCATGGAGCCTTTGAGCGATTTCAAAAAATTTCGAAAATTTTCATTTTTCGGATCCCCTTGTAAATAAATAAACTTATGATTTTGTATAGAATCGAGAGCTTGTGCATGGAGCCTTTGAGCGATTTCAAAAAAATTCGAAAATTTTCATTTTGCGGATCCTCTTGTAAATAAGAAAATTGATGATTTTGAATAGAATCGAGAGCTTGTGCATGGAGCCTTTGAGCGATTACAAAAAAATTCCAAAAATTTTCATTTTTCGGATCCCCTTGTAAATAAAAAAAAGTGATGATTTTGAATAGAATCGAGAGCTTGTGCATGGAGCCTTTGAGCGATTTCAAAATTTTCGAAAATTTTCATTTTTCGGATCCCCTTGTAAATACATAAACTTATGATTTTGTATAGAATCGAGAGCTTGTGCATCGAGCCTTTGAGCGATTTCAAAAAAATTCGAAAATTTTCCTTTTTCGAATCCCCTTGTAAATAAATAAAGTGATGATTTTGAATAGAATCGAGAGCTTGTGCTTGGAGCCTTTGGGCGATTTCAAACACTTTCGAAAATTTTCATTTTTCGGATCCTCTTGTAAATAAATAAAGTGATGATTTTGAATAGAATCGAGAGCTTGCGCATGGAGCCTTTGAGCGATTTCAAAAAAATTCGAAAATTTTCATTTTGCGGATCCTCTTGTAAATAAGAAAATTGATGATTTTGAATAGAATCGAGAGCTTGTGCAAGGAGCCTTTGAGCGATTTCAAAAAATTTCCAAAATTTTCATTTTTCGGATCCGCTTGTAAATAAATAAACTTATGATTTTGAAAAGAATCGGGAGCTTGTGCATGGAGCCTTTGAGCGATTTCAAAAAAATTCGAAAATTTTCATTTTGCGGATCCTCTTGTAAATAAGAAAATTGATGATTTTGAATAGAATCGAGAGCTTGTGCATGGAGCCTTTGAGCGATTACAAAAAAAATCCAAAAATTTTAATTTTTAGGATCCCCTTGTAAATAAAAAAAAGTGATGATTTTGAATAGAATCGAGAGCTTGTGCATGGTGCCTTTGAGCGATTTCAAAAATTTTCGGAAATTTTAATTTTCGGATCCTCTTGTAAATAAATAAATTGATGATTTTGAATAGAATCGAGAGCTTGTGCATGGAGCTTTTGAGCGATTTCAAACATTTTCGAAAATTTTCCTTTTTCGGATCCTCTTGTGAATAAGTAAATTGATGATTTTTAATAGAATCGAGAGCTTGTGCATGGAGCCTTTGAGCGATTTCAAAAATTTTCGAAAATTTTCATTTTGCGGATCCTCTTGTAAATAAGTAAATTGATGATTTTGAATAGAATCGAGAGCTTGTGCATGGAGCCTTTGAGCGATTTCAAAAAATTTCGAAAATTTTCATTTTGCGGATCCTCTTGTAAATAAGAAAATTGATGATTTTGAATAGAATCGAGAGCTTGTGCATGGAGCCTTTGAGCGATTTCAAAAAATTTCGAAAATTTTCATTTTTCGGATCCCCTTGTAAATAAATAAACTTATGATTTTGTATAGAATCGAGAGCTTGTGCATGGAGCCTTTGAGCGATTTCAAAAAAATTCGAAAATTTTCATTTTGCGGATCCTCTTGTAAATAAGAAAATTGATGATTTTGAATAGAATCGAGAGCTTGTGCATGGAGCCTTTGAGCGATTACAAAAAAAATCCAAAAATTTTAATTTTTCGGATCCCCTTGTAAATAAAAAAAAGTGATGATTTTGAATAGAATCGAGAGCTTGTGCATGGTGCCTTTGAGCGATTTCAAAAATTTTCGGAAATTTTAATTTTTCGGATCATCTTGTAAATAAATAAATTGATGATTTTTAATAGAATCGAGAGCTTGTGCATGGAGCCTTTGAGCGATTTCAAAAATTTTCGAAAATTTTCATTTTGCGGATCCTCTTGTAAATAAGAAAATTGATGATTTTGAATAGAATCGAGAGCTTGTGCATGGAGCCTTTGAGCGATTACAAAAAAATTCCAAAAATTTTCATTTTTCGGATCCCCTTGTAAATAAAAAAAAGTGATGATTTTGAATAGAATCGAGAGCTTGTGCATGGAGCTTTTGAGCGATTTCAAACATTTTCGAAAATTTTCCTTTTTCGGATCCTCTTGTAAATAAGTAAATTGATGATTTTTAATAGAATCGAGAGCTTGTGCATGGAGCCTTTGAGCGATTTCAAAAATTTTCGAAAATTTTCATTTTGCGGATCCTCTTGTAAATAAGAAAATTGATGATTTTGAATAGAATCGAGAGCTTGTGCATGGAGCCTTTGAGCGATTACAAAAAAATTCCAAAAATTTTCATTTTTCGGATCCCCTTGTAAATAAAAAAAAGTGATGATTTTGAATAGAATCGAGAGCTTGTGCATGGAGCCTTTGAGCGATTTCAAAATTTTCGAAAATTTTCATTTTTCGGATCCCCTTGTAAATACATAAACTTATGATTTTGTATAGAATCGAGAGCTTGTGCATCGAGCCTTTGAGCGATTTCAAAAAAATTCGAAAATTTTCCTTTTTCGAATCCCCTTGTAAATAAATAAAGTGATGATTTTGAATAGAATCGAGAGCTTGTGCTTGGAGCCTTTGGGCGATTTCAAACACTTTCGAAAATTTTCATTTTTCGGATCCTCTTGTAAATAAATAAAGTGATGATTTTGAATAGAATCGAGAGCTTGCGCATGGAGCCTTTGAGCGATTTCAAAAAAATTCGAAAATTTTCATTTTGCGGATCCTCTTGTAAATAAGAAAATTGATGATTTTGAATAGAATCGAGAGCTTGTGCAAGGAGCCTTTGAGCGATTTCAAAAAATTTCCAAAATTTTCATTTTTCGGATCCGCTTGTAAATAAATAAACTTATGATTTTGAAAAGAATCGGGAGCTTGTGCATGGAGCCTTTGAGCGATTTCAAAAAAATTCGAAAATTTTCATTTTGCGGATCCTCTTGTAAATAAGAAAATTGATGATTTTGAATAGAATCGAGAGCTTGTGCATGGAGCCTTTGAGCGATTACAAAAAAAATCCAAAAATTTTAATTTTTCGGATCCCCTTGTAAATAAAAAAAAGTGATGATTTTGAATAGAATCGAGAGCTTGTGCATGGTGCCTTTGAGCGATTTCAAAAATTTTCGGAAATTTTAATTTTTCGGATCCTCTTGTAAATAAATAAATTGATGATTTTGAATAGAATCGAGAGCTTGTGCATGGAGCTTTTGAGCGATTTCAAACATTTTCGAAAATTTTCCTTTTTCGGATCCTCTTGTAAATAAGTAAATTGATGATTTTGAATAGAATCGAGAGCTTGTGCATGGAGCCTTTGAGCGATTTCAAAAAATTTCGAAAATTTTCATTTTTCGGATCCCCTTGTAAATAAATAAACTTATGATTTTGAATAGAATCGAGAGCTTGTGCATGGAGCCTTTGAGCGATTTCAAAAATTTTCGAAAATTTTCATTTTTCGGATCCCCTTGTAAATATATAAACTTATGATTTTGAATAGAATCGAGAGCTTGTGCATGGAGCCTTTGAGCGATTTCAATAAAATTCGAACATTTTCATTTTTCGAATCCCCTTGTAAATAAATAAAGTGATGATTTTGAATAGAATCGAGAGCTTGTGCATGGAGCCTTTGGGCGATTTCAAACAATTTCGAAAATTTTCATTTTTCGAATCCCCTTGCAAATAAATAAAGTGATGATTTTGAATAGAATCGAGAGCTTGTGCATGGAGCCTTTGAGCGATTTCAAACATTTTCGAAAATTTTCATTTTTCGGATACCCTTGTAAATAAATAAAGTGATGATTTTGAATAGAATCGAGAGCTTGTGCATGGAGCCTTTGAGCGATTTCAAACATTTTCGAAAATTTTCCTTTTTCGGATCTTCTTGTAAATAAGTAAATTTATGATTTTGAATAGAATCGAGAGCTTGTGCATGGAGCCTTTGAGCGATTTCAAAAATTTTCGAAAATTTTCATTTTGCGGATCCTCTAGTAAATAAGTAAATTGATGATTTTGAATAGAATCGAGAGCTTGTACATGGAGCCTTTGAGCGATTTCAAAAAATTTCGAAAATTTTCATATTGCGGATCCTCTTGTAAATAAGAAAATTGATGATTTTGAATAGAATCGAGAGCTTGTGCATGGAGCCTTTGAGCGATTTCAAAAAATTTCGAAAATTTTCATTTTTCGGATCCCCTTGTAAATAAATAAACTTATGATTTTGAATAGAATCGAGAGTTTGTGCATGGAGCCTTTGAGCGATTTCAAAAATTTTCGAAAATTTTCATTTTGCGGATCCTCTAGTAAATAAGTAAATTGATGATTTTGAATAGAATCGAGAGCTTGTGCATGGAGCCTTTGAGCGATTTCAAAAAATTTCGAAAATTTTCATATTGCGGATCCTCTTGTAAATAAGAAAATTGATGATTTTGAATAGAATCGAGAGCTTGTGCATGGAGCCTTTGAGCGATTTCAAAAAATTTCGAAAATTTTCATTTTTCGGATCCCCTTGTAAATAAATAAACTTATGATTTTGAATAGAATCGAGAGTTTGTGCATGGAGCCTTTGAGCGATTTCAAAAATTTTCGAAAATTTTCATTTTGCGGATCCTCTAGTAAATAAGTAAATTGATGATTTTGAATAGAATCGAGAGCTTGTGCATGGAGCCTTTGAGCGATTTCAAAAAATTTCGAAAATTTTCATATTGCGGATCCCCTTGTAAATAAATAAACTTATGATTTTGAATAGAATCGAGAGTTTGTGCATGGAGCCTTTGAGCGATTTCAAAAAATTTCGAAAATTTTCATTTTTCGGATCACCTTGTAAATAAATAAACTTATGATTTTGAATAGAATCGAGAGCTTGTGCATCGAGCCTTTGAGCGATTTCAAAAAAATTCGAAAATTTTCCTTTTTCGAATCCCCTTGTAAATAAATAAAGTGATGATTTTGAATAAAATCGAGAGCTTGTGCATGGAGCCTTTGAGCGATTTCAAAAAATTTCGAAAATTTTCATTTTTCGGATCCCCTTGTAAATAAATAAACTTATGATTTTGAATAGAATCGAGGGTTTGTGCATGGAGCCTTTGAGCGATTTCAAAAATTTTCGAAAATTTTCATTATGCGGATCCTCTAGTAAATAAGTAAATTGATGATTTTGAATAGAATCGAGAGCTTGCGCATGGAGCCTTTGAGCGATTTCAAAAATTTTCGAAAATTTTCATATTGCGGATCCTCTTGTAAATAAGAAAATTGATGATTTTGAATAGAATCGAGAGCTTGTGCATGGAGCCTTTGAGCGATTTCAAAAAATTTCGAAAATTTACATATTGCGGATCCTCTTGTAAATAAGAAAATTGATGATTTTGAATAGAATCGAGAGCTTGTGCATGGAGCCTTTGAGCGATTTCAAAAAAATTCGAAAATTTTCATTTTTCGAATCCCCTTGTAAATAAATAAAGTGATGATTTTGAATAGAATCGAGAACTTGTGCATGGAGCCTTCGGGCGATTTCAAACACTTTCGAAAATTTTCATTTTTCGGATCCGCTTGTAAATAAATAAAGTGATGATTTTGAATAGAATCGAGAGCTTGTGCATGGAGCCTTTGAGCGATTTCAAAAAATTTCGAAAATTTTCATTTTTCGGATCCCCTTGTAAATAAATAAACTTATGATTTTGAATAGAATCGAGAGTTTGTGCATGGAGCCTTTGAGCGATTTCAAAAATTTTCGAAAATTTTCATTTTGCGGATCCTCTAGTAAATAAGTAAATTGATGATTTTGAATAGAATCGGGAGCTTGTGCATGGAGCCTTTGAGCGATTTCAAAAAATTTCGAAAATTTTCATATTGCGGATCCTCTTGTAAATAAGAAAATTGATGATTTTGAATAGAATCGAGAGCTTGTGCATGGAGCCTTTGAGCGATTTCAAAAAATTTCGAAAATTTTAATATTGCGGATCCTCTTGTAAATAAGAAAATTGATGATTTTGAATAGAATCGAGAGCTTGTGCATGGAGCCTTTGAGCGATTTCAAAAAAATTCGAAAATTTTCATTTTTCGAATCCCCTTGTAAATAAATAAAGTGATGATTTTGAATAGAATCGAGAGCTTGTGCATGGAGCCTTTGAGCGATTTCAAAAAATTTCGAAAATTTTCATTTTTCGGATCCCCTTGTAAATAAATAAACTTATGATTTTGTATAGAATCGAGAGCTTGTGCATGGAGCCTTATAGCGATTTCAAAAAAATTCGAAAATTTTCATTTTGCGGATCCTCTTGTAAATAAGAAAATTGATGATTTTGAATAGAATCGAGAGCTTGTGCATGGAGCCTTTGAGCGATTACAAAAAAAATCCAAAAATTTTCATTTTTCGGATCCCCTTGTAAATAAAAAAAAGTGATGATTTTGAATAGAATCGAGAGCTTGTGCATGGTGCCTTTGAGCGATTTCAAAAATTTTCGGAAATTTTAATTTTTCGGATCCTCTTGTAAATAAATAAATTGATGATTTTGAATAGAATCGAGAGCTTGTGCATGGAGCCTTTGAGCGATTTCAAACATTTTCGAAAATTTTCCTTTTTCGGATCCTCTTGTAAATAGGTAAATTGATGATTTTGAATAGAATCGAGAGCTTGTGCATGGAGCCTTTGAGCGATTTCAAAAATTTTCCAAAATTTTCATTTTGCGGATACTCTTGTAAATAAGTAAATTGATGATTTTGAATAGAATCGAGAGCTTGTGCATGGAGCCTTTGAGCGATTTCAAAAAATTTCGAAAAATTTTCATATTGCGGATCCTCTTGTAAATAAGAAAATTGATGATTTTGAATAGAATCGAGAGCTTGTGCATGGAGCCTTTGAGCGATTTCAAAAAATTTCGAAAATTTTCATTTTTCGGATCCCCTTGTATATAAATAAACTCATGATTTTGAATAGAATCGAGAGCTTGTGCATGGAGCCTTTGAGCGATTTCAAACATTTCCGAAAATTTTCATTTTGCGGATCCTCTAGTAAATAAGTAAATTGATGATTTTGAATAGAATCGAGAGCTTGTGCATGGAGCCTTTGAGCGATTTCAAAAATTTCGAAAATTTTCATTTTTCGGATCACCTTGTAAATAAATAAAGTGATGATTTTGAATAGAATCGAGAGCTTGTGCATGGAGCCTTTGAGCGATTTCAAAAAATTTCGAAAATTTTAATATTGCGGATCCTCTTGTAAATAAGAAAATTGATGATTTTGAATAGAATCGAGAGCTTGTGCATGGAGCCTTTGAGCGATTTCAAAAAAATTCGAAAATTTTCATTTTTCGAATCCCCTTGTAAATAAATAAAGTGATGATTTTGAATAGAATCGAGAGCTTGTGCATGGAGCCTTTGGGCGATTTCAAACACTTTCGAAAATTTTCATTTTTCGGATCCGCTTGTAAATAAATAAAGTGATGATTTTGAATAGAATCGAGAGCTTGTGCATGGAGCCTTTGGGCGATTTCAAAAAAATTCGAAATTTTTCATTTTGCGGATCCTCTTGTAAATAAGAAAATTGATAATTTTGAATAGAATCGAGAGCTTGTGCATGGAGCCTTTGAGCGATTTCAAAAAATTTCGAAAATTTTCATTTTTCGGATCCCCTTGTAAATAAATAAACTTATGATTTTGAATAGAATCGAGAGTTTGTGCATGGAGCCTTTGAGCGATTTCAAAAATTTTCGAAAATTTTCATTTTGCGGATCCTCTAGTAAATAAGTAAATTGATGATTTTGAATAGAATCGGGAGCTTGTGCATGGAGCCTTTGAGCGATTTCAAAAAATTTCGAAAATTTTCATATTGCGGATCCTCTTGTAAATAAGAAAATTGATGATTTTGAATAGAATCGAGAGCTTGTGCATGGAGCCTTTGAGCGATTTCAAAAAATTTCGAAAATTTTAATATTGCGGATCCTCTTGTAAATAAGAAAATTGATGATTTTGAATAGAATCGAGAGCTTGTGCATGGAGCCTTTGAGCGATTTCAAAAAAATTCGAAAATTTTCATTTTTCGAATCCCCTTGTAAATAAATAAAGTGATGATTTTGAATAGAATCGAGAGCTTGTGCATGGAGCCTTTGGGCGATTTCAAACACTTTCGAAAATTTTCATTTTTCGGATCCGCTTGTAAATAAATAAAGTGATGATTTTGAATAGAATCGAGAGCTTGTGCATGGAGCCTTTGGGCGATTTCAAAAAAATTCGAAATTTTTCATTTTGCGGATCCTCTTGTAAATAAGAAAATTGATAATTTTGAATAGAATCGAGAGCTTGTGCATGGAGCCTTTGAGCGATTTCAAAAAATTTCGAAAATTTTCATTTTTCGGATCCCCTTGTAAATAAATAAACTTATGATTTTGTATAGAATCGAGAGCTTGTGCATGGAGCCTTATAGCGATTTCAAAAAAATTCGAAAATTTTCATTTTGCGGATCCTCTTGTAAATAAGAAAATTGATGATTTTGAATAGAATCGAGAGCTTGTGCATGGAGCCTTTGAGCGATTACAAAAAAAATCCAAAAATTTTCATTTTTCGGATCCCCTTGTAAATAAAAAAAAGTGATGATTTTGAATAGAATCGAGAGCTTGTGCATGGTGCCTTTGAGCGATTTCAAAAATTTTCGGAAATTTTAATTTTTCGGATCCTCTTGTAAATAAATAAATTGATGATTTTGAATAGAATCGAGAGCTTGTGCATGGAGCCTTTGAGCGATTTCAAACATTTTCGAAAATTTTCCTTTTTCGGATCCTCTTGTAAATAGGTAAAATGATGATTTTGAATAGAATCGAGAGCTTGTGCATGGAGCCTTTGAGCGATTTCAAAAATTTTCCAAAATTTTCATTTTGCGGATACTCTTGTAAATAAGTAAATTGATGATTTTGAATAGAATCGAGAGCTTGTGCATGGAGCCTTTGAGCGATTTCAAAAAATTTCGAAAAATTTTCATATTGCGGATCCTCTTGTAAATAAGAAAATTGATGATTTTGAATAGAATCGAGAGCTTGTGCATGGAGCCTTTGAGCGATTTCAAAAAATTTCGAAAATTTTCATTTTTCGGATCCCCTTGTATATAAATAAACTCATGATTTTGAATAGAATCGAGAGCTTGTGCATGGAGCCTTTGAGCGATTTCAAACATTTTCGAAAATTTTCATTTTGCGGATCCTCTAGTAAATAAGTAAATTGATGATTTTGAATAGAATCGAGAGCTTGTGCATGGAGCCTTTGAGCGATTTCAAAAATTTCGAAAATTTTCATTTTTCGGATCACCTTGTAAATAAATAAAGTGATGATTTTGAATAGAATCGAGAGCTTGTGCATGGAGCCTTTGATCGATTTCAAAAAAATTCGAAAATTTTCATTTTGCGGATCCTCTTGTAAATAAGAAAATTGATGATTTTGAATAGAATCGAGAGCTTGTGCAAGGAGCCTTTGAGCGATTTCAAAAAATTTCCAAAATTTTCATTTTTCGGATCCTCTTGTAAATAAATAAACTTATGATTTTGAAAAGAATCGGGAGCTTGTGCATGGAGCCTTTGAGTGATTTCAAAAAAATTCGAAAATTTTCATTTTGCGGATCCTCTTGTAAATAAGAAAATTGATGATTTTGAATAGAATCGAGAGCTTGTGCATGGTGCCTTTGAGCGATTTCAAAAATTTTCGGAAATTTTAATTTTTCGGATCCTCTTGTAAATAAATAAATTGATGATTTTGAATAGAATCGAGAGCTTGTGCATGGAGCCTTTGAGCGATTTCAAACATTTTCGAAAATTTTACTTTTTCGGATCCTCTTGTAAATAAGTAAATTGATGATTTTGAATAGAATCGAGAGCTTGTGCATGGAGCCTTTGAGCGATTTCAAAAATTTTCGAAAATTTTCATTTTGCGGATCCTCTTGTAAATAAGTAAATTGATGATTTTGAATAGAATCGAGAGCTTGTGCATGGAGCCTTTGAGCGATTTCAAAAAATTTCGAAAATTTTCATTTTTCGGATCCCCTTGTAAATAAATAAACTTATGATTTTGAATAGAATCGAGAGCTTGTGCATGGAGCCTTTGAGCGATTTCAAAAATTTTCGAAAATTTTCATTTTTCGGATCCCCTTGTAAATATATAAACTTATGATTTTGAATAGAATCGAGAGCTTGTGCATGGAGCCTTTGAGCGATTTCAATAAAATTCGAACATTTTCATTTTTCGAATCATCTTGTAAATAAATAAAGTGATGATTTTGAATAGAATCGAGAGCTTGTGCATGGAGCCTTTGGGCGATTTCAAACAATTTCGAAAATTTTCATTTTTCGAATCCCCTTGTAAATAAATAAAGTGATAATTTTGAATAGAATCGAGAGCTTGTGCATGGAGCCTTTGAGCGATTTCAAACATTTTCGAAAATTTTCATTTTTCGGATACCCTTGTAAATAAATAAAGTGATGATTTTGAATAGAATCGAGAGCTTGTGCATGGAGCCTTTGAGCGATTTCAAAAAAATTCGAAAATTTTCATTTTGCGGATCCTCTTGTAAATAAGAAAATTGATGATTTTGAATAGAATCGAGAGCTTGTGCATGGAGCCTTTGAGCGATTTCAAACATTTTCGAAAATTTTACTTTTTCGGATCCTCTTGTAAATAAGTAAATTGATGATTTTGAATAGAATCGAGAGCTTGTGCATGGAGCCTTTGAGCGATTTCAAAAATTTTCGGAAATTTTAATTTTTCGGATCCTCTTGTAAATAAATAAATTGATGATTTTGAATAGAATCGAGAGCTTGTGCATGGAGCCTTTGAGCGATTTCAAAAAATTTCGAAAATTTTCATTTTTCGGATCCCCTTGTAAATAAATAAACTTATGATTTTGAATAGAATCGAGAGCTTGTGCATGGAGCCTTTGAGCGATTTCAAAAATTTTCGAAAATTTTCATTTTTCGGATCCCCTTGTAAATATATAAACTTATGATTTTGAATAGAATCGAGAGCTTGTGCATGGAGCCTTTGAGCGATTTCAATAAAATTCGAACATTTTCATTTTTCGAATCATCTTGTAAATAAATAAAGTGATGATTTTGAATAGAATCGAGAGCTTGTGCATGGAGCCTTTGGGCGATTTCAAACAATTTCGAAAATTTTCATTTTTCGAATCCCCTTGTAAATAAATAAAGTGATAATTTTGAATAGAATCGAGAGCTTGTGCATGGAGCCTTTGAGCGATTTCAAACATTTTCGAAAATTTTCATTTTTCGGATACCCTTGTAAATAAATAAAGTGATGATTTTGAATAGAATCGAGAGCTTGTGCATGGAGCCTTTGAGCGATTTCAAAAAAATTCGAAAATTTTCATTTTGCGGATCCTCTTGTAAATAAGAAAATTGATGATTTTGAATAGAATCGAGAGCTTGTGCATGGAGCCTTTGAGCGATTTCAAAAAATTTCGAAAATTTTCATTTTTCGGATCCCCTTGTAAATAAATAAACTTATGATTTTGAATAGAATCGAGAGCTTGTGCATGGAGCCTTTGAGCGATTTCAAAAAAATTCGAAAATTTTCATTTTGCGGATCCTCTTGTAAATAAGAAAATTGATGATTTTGAATAGAATCGAGAGCTTGTGCATGGAGCCTTTGAGCGATTACGAAAAAATTCCAAAAATTTTCATTTTTCGGATCCCTTTGTAAATAAAAAAAAGATATGATTTTGAATAGAATCGAGAGCTTGTGCATGGTGCCTTTGAGCGATTTCAAAAATTTTCGAAAATTTTCATTTTGCGGATCCTCTTGTAAATAAGTAAATTGATGATTTTGAATAGAATCGAGAGCTTGTGCATGGAGCCTTTGAGCGATTTCCAAAAATTTCGAAAATTTTCATTTTTCGGATCCATTTGTAAATAAATAAATTTATGATTTCGAATAGAATCGAGAGCTTGTGCATGGAGCCTTTGAGCGATTTCCAAAATTTTCGAAAATGTTCATTTTGCAGATCCTCTAGTAAATAAGTAAATTTATGATTCTGAATAGAATCGAGAGCTTGTGCATGGAGCCTTTGAGCGATTTCAAAAAATTTCGAAAATTTTCATATTGCGGATCCTCTTGGAAATAAGAAAATTGATGATTTTGAATAGAATCGAGAGCTTGTGCATGGAGCCTTTGAGCGATTACGAAAAAATTCCAAAAATTTTCATTTTTCGGATCCCCTTGTAAATAAAAAAAAGTGATGATTTTGAATAGAATCGAGAGCTTGTGCATGGTGCCTTTGAGCGATTTCAAAAATTTTCGAAAATTTTCATTTTGCGGATCCTCTTGTAAATAAGTAAATTGATGATTTTGAATAGAATCGAGAGCTTGTGCATGGAGCCTTTGAGCGATTTCCAAAAATTTCGAAAATTTTCATTTTTCGGATCCCCTTGTAAATAAATAAACTTATGATTTTGAATAGAATCGAGAGCTTGTGCATGGAGCCTTTGAGCGATTTCAAAAAAATTCGAAAATTTTCATTTTGCGGATCCTCTTGTAAATAAGAAAATTGATGATTTTGAATAGAATCGAGAGCTTGTGCATGGAGCCTTTGAGCGATTTCCAAAAATTTCGAAAATTTTCATTTTTCGGATCCCCTTGTAAATAAATAAACTTATGATTTTGAATAGAATCGAGAGCTTGTGCATGGTGCCTTTGAGCGATTTCAAAAATTTTCGAAAATTTTCATTTTGCGGATCCTCTTGTAAATAAGTAAATTGATGATTTTGAATAGAATCGAGAGCTTGTGCATGGTGCCTTTGAGCGATTTCAAAAAATTTCGAAAATTTTCATTTTTCGGATCCCCTTGTAAATAAATAAACTTATGATTTTGAATAGAATCGAGAGCTTGTGCATGGAGCCTTTGAGCGATTTCAAAAATTTTCGAAAATTTTCATTTTTCGGATCCCCTTGTAAATATATAAACTTATGATTTTGAATAGAATCGAGAGCTTGTGCATGGAGCCTTTGAGCGATTTCAATAAAATTCGAACATTTTCATTTTTCGAATCATCTTGTAAATAAATAAAGTGATGATTTTGAATAGAATCGAGAGCTTGTGCATGGAGCCTTTGGGCGATTTCAAACAATTTCGAAAATTTTCATTTTTCGAATCCCCTTGTAAATAAATAAAGTGATAATTTTGAATAGTATCGAGAGCTTGTGCATGGAGCCTTTGAGCGATTTCAAACATTTTCGAAAATTTTCATTTTTCGGATACCCTTGTAAATAAATAAAGTGATGATTTTGAATAGAATCGAGAGCTTGTGCATGGAGCCTTTGAGCGATTTCAAAAAAATTCGAAAATTTTCATTTTGCGGATCCTCTTGTAAATAAGAAAATTGATGATTTTGAATAGAATCGAGAGCTTGTGCATGGAGCCTTTGAGCGATTTCAAACATTTTCGAAAATTTTACTTTTTCGGATCCTCTTGTAAATAAGTAAATTGATGATTTTGAATAGAATCGAGAGCTTGTGCATGGAGCCTTTGAGCGATTTCAAAAATTTTCGGAAATTTTAATTTTTCGGATCCTCTTGTAAATAAATAAATTGATGATTTTGAATAGAATCGAGAGCTTGTGCATGGAGCCTTTGAGCGATTTCAAAAAATTTCGAAAATTTTCATTTTTCGGATCCCCTTGTAAATAAATAAACTTATGATTTTGAATAGAATCGAGAGCTTGTGCATGGAGCCTTTGAGCGATTTCAAAAATTTTCGAAAATTTTCATTTTTCGGATCCTCTTGTAAATATATAAACTTATGATTTTGAATAGAATCGAGAGCTTGTGCATGGAGCCTTTGAGCGATTTCAATAAAATTCGAACATTTTCATTTTTCGAATCATCTTGTAAATAAATAAAGTGATGATTTTGAATAGAATCGAGAGCTTGTGCATGGAGCCTTTGGGCGATTTCAAACAATTTCGAAAATTTTCATTTTCGAATCCCCTTGTAAATAAATAAAGTGATAATTTTGAATAGAATCGAGAGCTTGTGCATGGAGCCTTTGAGCGATTTCAAACATTTTCGAAAATTTTCATTTTTCGGATACCCTTGTAAATAAATAAAGTGATGATTTTGAATAGAATCGAGAGCTTGTGCATGGAGCCTTTGAGCGATTTCAAAAAAATTCGAAAATTTTCATTTTGCGGATCCTCTTGTAAATAAGAAAATTGATGATTTTGAATAGAATCGAGAGCTTGTGCATGGAGCCTTTGAGCGATTTCAAAAAATTTCGAAAATTTTCATTTTTCGGATCCCCTTGTAAATAAATAAACTTATGATTTTGAATAGAATCGAGAGCTTGTGCATGGAGCCTTTGAGCGATTTCAAAAAAATTCGAAAATTTTCATTTTGCGGATCCTCTTGTAAATAAGAAAATTGATGATTTTGAATAGAATCGAGAGCTTGTGCATGGAGCCTTTGAGCGATTACGAAAAAATTCCAAAAATTTTCATTTTTCGGATCCCTTTGTAAATAAAAAAAAAGATATGATTTTGAATAGAATCGAGAGCTTGTGCATGGTGCCTTTGAGCGATTTCAAAAATTTTCGAAAATTTTCATTTTGCGGATCCTCTTGTAAATAAGTAAATTGATGATTTTGAATAGAATCGAGAGCTTGTGCATGGAGCCTTTGAGCGATTTCCAAAAATTTCGAAAATTTTCATTTTTCGGATCCATTTGTAAATAAATAAATTTATGATTTCGAATAGAATCGAGAGCTTGTGCATGGAGCCTTTGAGCGATTTCCAAAATTTTCGAAAATGTTCATTTTGCAGATCCTCTAGTAAATAAGTAAATTTATGATTCTGAATAGAATCGAGAGCTTGTGCATGGAGCCTTTGAGCGATTTCAAAAAATTTCGAAAATTTTCATATTGCGGATCCTCTTGGAAATAAGAAAATTGATGATTTTGAATAGAATCGAGAGCTTGTGCATGGAGCCTTTGAGCGATTACGAAAAAATTCCAAAAATTTTCATTTTTCGGATCCCCTTGTAAATAAAAAAAAGTGATGATTTTGAATAGAATCGAGAGCTTGTGCATGGTGCCTTTGAGCGATTTCAAAAATTTTCGAAAATTTTCATTTTGCGGATCCTCTTGTAAATAAGTAAATTGATGATTTTGAATAGAATCGAGAGCTTGTGCATGGAGCCTTTGAGCGATTTCCAAAAATTTCGAAAATTTTCATTTTTCGGATCCCCTTGTAAATAAATAAACTTATGATTTTGAATAGAATCGAGAGCTTGTGCATGGAGCCTTTGAGCGATTTCAAAAAAATTCGAAAATTTTCATTTTGCGGATCCTCTTGTAAATAAGAAAATTGATGATTTTGAATAGAATCGAGAGCTTGTGCATGGGGCCTTTGAGCGATTTCCAAAAATTTCGAAAATTTTCATTTTTCGGATCCCCTTGTAAATAAATAAACTTATGATTTTGAATAGAATCGAGAGCTTGTGCATGGTGCCTTTGAGCGATTTCAAAAATTTTCGAAAATTTTCATTTTGCGGATCCTCTTGTAAATAAGTAAATTGATGATTTTGAATAGAATCGAGAGCTTGTGCATGGAGCCTTTGAGCGATTTCAAAAAATTTCGAAAATTTTCATTTTTCGGATCCCCTTGTAAATAAATAAACTTATGATTTTGAATAGAATCGAGAGCTTGTGCATGGAGCCTTTGAGCGATTTCAAAAAAATTCGAAAATTTTCATTTTGCGGATCCTCTTGTAAATAAGAAAATTGATGATTTTGAATAGAATCGAGAGCTTGTGCATGGAGCCTTTGAGCGATTACGAAAAAATTCCAAAAATTTTCATTTTTCGGATCCCCTTGTAAATAAAAAAAAGTTATGATTTTGAATAGAATCGAGAGCTTGTGCATGGTGCCTTTGAGCGATTTCAAAAATTTTCGAAAATTTTCATTTTGCGGATCCTCTTGTAAATAAGTAAATTGATGATTTTGAATAGAATCGAGAGCTTGTGCATGCAGCCTTTGAGCGATTTCAAAAAATTTCGAAAATTTTCATTTTGCGGATCCTCTAGTAAATAAGTAAATTGATGATTTTGAATAGAATCGAGAGCTTGTGCATGGAGCCTTTGAGCGATTTCAAAAAATTTCGAAAATTTTCATATTGCGGATCCTCTTGGAAATAAGAAAATTGATGATTTTGAATAGAATCGAGAGCTTGTGCATGGAGCCTTTGAGCGATTTCAAAAAATTTCGAAAATTTTCATTTTTCGGATCCCCTTGTAAATAAATAAACTTATGATTTTGAATAGAATCGAGAGCTTGTGCATGGTGCCTTTGAGCGATTTCAAAAATTTTCGAAAATTTTCATTTTGCGGATCCTCTTGTAAATAAGTAAATTGATGATTTTGAATAGAATCGAGAGCTTGTGCATGGAGCCTTTGAGCGATTTCCAAAAATTTCGAAAATTTTCATTTTTCGGATCCCCTTGTAAATAAATAAACTTATGATTTTGAATAGAATCGAGGGCTTGTGCATGGAGCCTTTGAGCGATTTCAAAAAAATTCGAAAATTTTCATTTTGCGGATCCTCTTGTAAATAAGAAAATTGATGATTTTGAATAGAATCGAGAGCTTGTGCATGGAGCCTTTGAGCGATTACGAAAAAATTCCAAAAAATTTCATTTTTCGGATCCCCTTGTAAATAAAAAAAAGTGATGATCTTGAATAGAATCGAGAGATTGTGCATGGTGCCTTTGAGCGATTTCAAAAATTTTCGAAAATTTTCATTTTGCGGATCCTCTTGTAAATAAGTAAATTGATGATTTTGAATAGAATCGAGAGCTTGTGCATGGAGCCTTTGAGCGATTTCCAAAAATTTCGAAAATTTTCATTTTTCGGATCCCCTTGTAAATAAATAAACTTATGATTTTGAATAGAATCGAGAGCTTGTGCATGGAGCCTTTGAGCGATTTCAAAAATTTTCGAAAATGTTAATTTTGCGGATCCTCTTGTAAATAAGAAAATTGATGATTTTGAATAAAATCGAGAGCTTGTGCATGGAGCCTTTGAGCGATTTCAAAAAATTTCGAAAATTTTCATTTTTCGGATCCCCTTGTAAATAAATAAACTTATGATTTTGAATAGAATCGAGAGCTTGTGCATGGAGCCTTTGAGCGATTTCAAAAAAATTCGAAAATTTTCATTTTGCGGATCCTCTTGTAAATAAGAAAATTGATGATTTTGAATAGAATCGAGAGCTTGTGCATGGAGCCTTTGAGCGATTACGAAAAAATTCCAAAAATTTTCATTTTTCGGATCCCCTTGTAAATAAAAAAAAGTTATGATTTTGAATAGAATCGAGAGCTTGTGCATGGTGCCTTTGAGCGATTTCAAAAATTTTCGAAAATTTTCATTTTGCGGATCCTCTTGTAAATAAGTAAATTGATGATTTTGAATAGAATCGAGAGCTTGTGCATGCAGCCTTTGAGCGATTTCAAAAAATTTCGAAAATTTTCATTTTGCGGATCCTCTAGTAAATAAGTAAATTGATGATTTTGAATAGAATCGAGAGCTTGTGCATGGAGCCTTTGAGCGATTTCAAAAAATTTCGAAAATTTTCATATTGCGGATCCTCTTGGAAATAAGAAAATTGATGATTTTGAATAGAATCGAGAGCTTGTGCATGGAGCCTTTGAGCGATTTCAAAAAATTTCGAAAATTTTCATTTTTCGGATCCCCTTGTAAATAAATAAACTTATGATTTTGAATAGAATCGAGAGCTTGTGCATGGTGCCTTTGAGCGATTTCAAAAATTTTCGAAAATTTTCATTTTGCGGATCCTCTAGTAAATAAGTAAATTGATGATTTTGAATAGAATCGAGAGCTTGTGCATGGAGCCTTTGAGCGATTTCAAAAAATTTCGAAAATTTTCATTTTGCGGATCCTCTAGTAAATAAGTAAATTGATGATTTTGAATAGAATCGAGAGCTTGCGCATGGAGCCTTTGAGCGATTTCAAAAAAATTCGAAAATTTTCATTTTGCGGATCCTCTTGTAAATAAGAAAATTGATGATTTTGAATAGAATCGAGAGCTTGTGCAAGGAGCCTTTGAGCGATTTCAAAAAATTTCCAAAATTTTCATTTTTCGGATCCGCTTGTAAATAAATAAACTTATGATTTTGAAAAGAATCGGGAGCTTGGGCATGGAGCCTTTGAGCGATTTCAAAAAAAATCCGAAAATTTTCATTTTGCGGATCCTCTTGTAAATAAGAAAATTGATGATTTTGAATAGAATCGAGAGCTTGCGCATGGAGCCTTTGAGCGATTACAAAAAAAATCCAAAAATTTTCATTTTTCGGATCCCCTTGTAAATAAAAAAAAGTGATGATTTTGAATAGAATCGAGAGCTTGTGCATGGTGCCTTTGAGCGATTTCAAAAAATTTCGGAAATTTTAATTTTTCGGATCCTCTTGTAAATAAATAAATTGATGATTTTGAATAGAATCGAGAGCTTGTGCATGGAGCTTTTGAGCGATTTCAAACATTTTCGAAAATTTTCCTTTTTCGGATCCTCTTGTAAATAAGTAAATTGGTGATTTTGAATAGAATCGAGAGCTTGTGCATGGAGCCTTTGAGCGATTTCAAAAATTTTCGAAAATTTTCATTTTGCGGATCCTCTTGTAAATAGGTAAATTGATGATTTTGAATAGAATCGAGAGCTTGTGCATGGAGCCTTTGAGCGATTCCAAAAATTTTCGAAAATTTTCATTTTGCGGATCCTCTTGTAAATAGGTAAATTGATGATTTTGAATAGAATCGAGAGCTTGTGCATGGAGCCTTTGAGCGATTTCAAAAAATTTCGAAAATTTTCATTTTTCGGATCCCCTTGTAAATAAATAAACATATGATTTTGAATAGAATCGAGAGCTTGTGCATGGAGCCTTTGAGCGATTTCAAAAATTTTCGAAAATTTTCATTTTTCGGATCCCCTTGTAAATATATAAACTTATGATTTTGAATAGAATCGAGAGCTTGTGCATGGAGCCTTTGAGCGATTTCAATAAAATTCGAACATTTTCATTTTTCGAATCCCCTTGTAAATAAATAAAGTGATGATTTTGAATAGAATCGAGAGCTTGTGCATGGAGCCTTTGGGCGATTTCAAACAATTTCGAAAATTTTCATTTTTCGAATCCCCTTGTAAATAAATAAAGTGATGATTTTGAATAGAATCGAGAGCTTGTGCATGGAGCCTTTGAGCGATTTCAAACATTTTCGAAAATTTTCATTTTTCGGATACCCTTGTAAATAAATAAAGTGATGATTTTGAATAGAATCGAGAGCTTGTGCATGGAGCCTTTGAGCGATTTCAAACATTTTCGAAAATTTTCCTTTTTCGGATCCTCTTGTAAATAAGTAAATTTATGATTTTGAATAGAATCGAGAGCTTGTGCATGGAGCCTTTGAGCGATTTCAAAAATTTTCGAAAATTTTCATTTTGCGGATCCTCTTGTAAATAAGTAAATTGATGATTTTGAATAGAATCGAGAGCTTGTGCATGGAGCCTTTGAGCGATTTCAAAAAATTTCGAAAATTTTCATTTTTCGGATCCCCTTGTAAATAAATAAACTTATGATATTGAATAGAATCGAGAGCTTGTGCATGGAGCCTTTGAGCGATTTCAAAAATTTTCGAAAATTTTCATTTTGCGGATCCTCTAGTAAATAAGTAAATTGATGATTTTGAATAGAATCGAGAGCTTGTGCATGGAGCCTTTGAGCGATTTCAAAAAATTTCGAAAATTTTCATATTGCGGATCCTCTTGTAAATAAGAAAATTGATGATTTTGAATAGAATCGAGAGCTTGTGCATGAAGCCTTTGAGCGATTTCAAAAAATTTCGAAAATTTTCATTTTTCGGATCCCCTTGTAAATAAATAAACTTATGATTTTGAATAGAATCGAGAGCTTGTGCATGGAGCCTTTGAGCGATTTCAAAAAAATTCGAAAATTTTCATTTTTCGAATCCCCTTGTAAATAAATAAAGTGATGATTTTGAATAGAATCGAGAGCTTGTGCATGGAGCCTTTGGGCGATTTCAAACACTTTCGAAAATTTTCATTTTTCGGATCCGCTTGTAAATAAATAAAGTGATGATTTTGAATAGAATCGAGAGCTTGTGCATGGAGCCTTTGAGCGATTTCAAAAAAATTCGAAAATTTTCATTTTGCGGATCCTCTTGTAAATAAGAAAATTGATAATTTTGAATAGAATCGAGAGCTTGTGCATGGAGCCTTTGAGCGATTTCAAAAAATTTCGAAAATTTTCATTTTTCGGATCCCCTTGTAAATAAATAAACTTATGATTTTGTATAGAATCGAGAGCTTGTGCATGGAGCCTTAGAGCGATTTCAAAAAAATTCGAAAATTTTCATTTTGCGGATCCTCTTGTAAATAAGAAAATTGATGATTTTGAATAGAATCGAGAGCTTGTGCATGGAGCCTTTGAGCGATTACAAAAAAATTCCAAAAATTTTCATTTTTCGGATCCCCTTGTAAATAAAAAAAAGTGATGATTTTGAATAGAATCGAGAGCTTGTGCATGGTGCCTTTGAGCGATTTCAAAAATTTTCGGAAATTTTAATTTTTCAGATCCTCTTGTAAATAAATAAATTGATGATTTTGAATAGAATCGAGAGCTTGTGCATGGAGCCTTTGAGCGATTTCAAACATTTTCGAAAATTTTCCTTTTTCGGATCCTCTTGTAAATAGGTAAATTGATGATTTTGAATAGAATTGAGAGCTTGTGCATGGAGCCTTTGAGCGATTTCAAAAATTTTCCAAAATTTTCATTTTGCGGATACTCTTGTAAATAAGTAAATTGATGATTTTGAATAGAATCGAGAGCTTGTGCATGGAGCCTTTGGGCGATTTCAAACACTTTCGAAAATTTTCATTTTTCGGATCCGCTTGTAAATAAATAAAGTGATGATTTTGAATAGAATCGAGAGCTTGTGCATGGAGCCTTTGAGCGATTTCAAAAAAATTCGAAAATTTTCATTTTGCGGATCCTCTTGTAAATAAGAAAATTGATAATTTTGAATAGAATCGAGAGCTTGTGCATGGAGCCTTTGAGCGATTTCAAAAAATTTCGAAAATTTTCATTTTTCGGATCCCCTTGTAAATAAATAAACTAATGATTTTGTATAGAATCGAGAGCTTGTGCATGGAGCCTTAGAGCGATTTCAAAAAAATTCGAAAATTTTCATTTTGCGGATCCTCTTGTAAATAAGAAAATTGATGATTTTGAATAGAATCGAGAGCTTGTGCATGGAGCCTTTGAGCGATTACAAAAAAATTTCGAAAATTTTCATTTTTCGGATCCCCTTGTAAATAAATAAACTTATGATTTTGAATAGAATCGAGAGCTTGTGCATGGAGCCTTTGAGCGATTTCAAAAAAATTCGAAAATTTTCATTTTTCGAATCCCCTTGTAAATAAATAAAGTGATGATTTTGAATAGAATCGAGAGCTTGTGCATGGAGCCTTTGGGCGATTTCAAACACTTTCGAAAATTTTCATTTTTCGGATCCGCTTGTAAATAAATAAAGTGATGATTTTGAATAGAATCGAGAGCTTGTGCATGGAGCCTTTGAGCGATTTCAAAAAAATTCGAAAATTTTCATTTTGCGGATCCTCTTGTAAATAAGAAAATTGATAATTTTGAATAGAATCGAGAGCTTGTGCATGGAGCCTTTGAGCGATTTCAAAAAATTTCGAAAATTTTCATTTTTCGGATCCCCTTGTAAATAAATAAACTTATGATTTTGTATAGAATCGAGAGCTTGTGCATGGAGCCTTAGAGCGATTTCAAAAAAATTCGAAAATTTTCATTTTGCGGATCCTCTTGTAAATAAGAAAATTGATGATTTTGAATAGAATCGAGAGCTTGTGCATGGAGCCTTTGAGCGATTACAAAAAAATTCCAAAAATTTTCATTTTTCGGATCCCCTTGTAAATAAAAAAAAGTGATGATTTTGAATAGAATCGAGAGCTTGTGCATGGTGCCTTTGAGCGATTTCAAAAATTTTCGGAAATTTTAATTTTTCAGATCCTCTTGTAAATAAATAAATTGATGATTTTGAATAGAATCGAGAGCTTGTGCATGGAGCCTTTGAGCGATTTCAAACATTTTCGAAAATTTTCCTTTTTCGGATCCTCTTGTAAATAGGTAAATTGATGATTTTGAATAGAATTGAGAGCTTGTGCATGGAGCCTTTGAGCGATTTCAAAAATTTTCCAAAATTTTCATTTTGCGGATACTCTTGTAAATAAGTAAATTGATGATTTTGAATAGAATCGAGAGCTTGTGCATGGAGCCTTTGAGCGATTTCAAAAAATTTCGAAAATTTTCATATTGCGGATCCTCTTGTAAATAAGTAAATTGATGATTTTGAATAGAATCGAGAGCTTGTGCATGCAGCCTTTGAGCGATTTCAAAAAATTTCGAAAATTTTCATTTTGCGGATCCTCTAGTAAATAAGTAAATTGATGATTTTGAATAGAATCGAGAGCTTGTGCATGGAGCCTTTGAGCGATTTCAAAAAATTTCGAAAATTTTCATATTGCGGATCCTCTTGGAAATAAGAAAATTGATGATTTTGAATAGAATCGAGAGCTTGTGCATGGAGCCTTTGAGCGATTTCAAAAAATTTCGAAAATTTTCATTTTTCGGATCCCCTTGTAAATAAATAAACTTATGATTTTGAATAGAATCGAGAGCTTGTGCATGGTGCCTTTGAGCGATTTCAAAAATTTTCGAAAATTTTCATTTTGCGGATCCTCTAGTAAATAAGTAAATTGATGATTTTGAATAGAATCGAGAGCTTGTGCATGGAGCCTTTGAGCGATTTCAAAAAATTTCGAAAATATTCATTTTGCGGATCCTCTAGTAAATAAGTAAATTGATGATTTTGAATAGAATCGAGAGCTTGCGCATGGAGCCTTTGAGCGATTTCAAAAAAATTCGAAAATTTTCATTTTGCGGATCCTCTTGTAAATAAGAAAATTGATGATTTTGAATAGAATCGAGAGCTTGTGCAAGGAGCCTTTGAGCGATTTCAAAAAATTTCCAAAATTTTCATTTTTCGGATCCGCTTGTAAATAAATAAACTTATGATTTTGAAAAGAATCGGGAGCTTGGGCATGGAGCCTTTGAGCGATTTCAAAAAAAATCCGAAAATTTTCATTTTGCGGATCCTCTTGTAAATAAGAAAATTGATGATTTTGAATAGAATCGAGAGCTTGCGCATGGAGCCTTTGAGCGATTACAAAAAAAATCCAAAAATTTTCATTTTTCGGATCCCCTTGTAAATAAAAAAAAGTGATGATTTTGAATAGAATCGAGAGCTTGTGCATGGTGCCTTTGAGCGATTTCAAAAAATTTCGGAAATTTTAATTTTTCGGATCCTCTTGTAAATAAATAAATTGATGATTTTGAATAGAATCGAGAGCTTGTGCATGGAGCTTTTGAGCGATTTCAAACATTTTCGAAAATTTTCCTTTTTCGGATCCTCTTGTAAATAAGTAAATTGGTGATTTTGAATAGAATCGAGAGCTTGTGCATGGAGCCTTTGAGCGATTTCAAAAATTTTCGAAAATTTTCATTTTGCGGATCCTCTTGTAAATAGGTAAATTGATGATTTTGAATAGAATCGAGAGCTTGTGCATGGAGCCTTTGAGCGATTCCAAAAATTTTCGAAAATTTTCATTTTGCGGATCCTCTTGTAAATAGGTAAATTGATGATTTTGAATAGAATCGAGAGCTTGTGCATGGAGCCTTTGAGCGATTTCAAAAAATTTCGAAAATTTTCATTTTTCGGATCCCCTTGTAAATAAATAAACATATGATTTTGAATAGAATCGAGAGCTTGTGCATGGAGCCTTTGAGCGATTTCAAAAATTTTCGAAAATTTTCATTTTTCGGATCCCCTTGTAAATATATAAACTTATGATTTTGAATAGAATCGAGAGCTTGTGCATGGAGCCTTTGAGCGATTTCAATAAAATTCGAACATTTTCATTTTTCGAATCCCCTTGTAAATAAATAAAGTGATGATTTTGAATAGAATCGAGAGCTTGTGCATGGAGCCTTTGGGCGATTTCAAACAATTTCGAAAATTTTCATTTTTCGAATCCCCTTGTAAATAAATAAAGTGATGATTTTGAATAGAATCGAGAGCTTGTGCATGGAGCCTTTGAGCGATTTCAAACATTTTCGAAAATTTTCATTTTTCGGATACCCTTGTAAATAAATAAAGTGATGATTTTGAATAGAATCGAGAGCTTGTGCATGGAGCCTTTGAGCGATTTCAAACATTTTCGAAAATTTTCCTTTTTCGGATCCTCTTGTAAATAAGTAAATTTATGATTTTGAATAGAATCGAGAGCTTGTGCATGGAGCCTTTGAGCGATTTCAAAAATTTTCGAAAATTTTCATTTTGCGGATCCTCTTGTAAATAAGTAAATTGATGATTTTGAATAGAATCGAGAGCTTGTGCATGGAGCCTTTGAGCGATTTCAAAAAATTTCGAAAATTTTCATTTTTCGGATCCCCTTGTAAATAAATAAACTTATGATATTGAATAGAATCGAGAGCTTGTGCATGGAGCCTTTGAGCGATTTCAAAAATTTTCGAAAATTTTCATTTTGCGGATCCTCTAGTAAATAAGTAAATTGATGATTTTGAATAGAATCGAGAGCTTGTACATGTAGCCTTTGAGCGATTTCAAAAAATTTCGAAAATTTTCATTTTTCGGATCCCCTTGTAAATAAATAAACTTATGATTTTGAATAGAATCGAGAGTTTGTGCATGGAGCCTTTGAGCGATTTCAAAAATTTTCGAAAATTTTCATTTTGCGGATCCTCTAGTAAATAAGTAAATTGATGATTTTGAATAGAATCGAGAGCTTGTGCATGGAGCCTTTGAGCGATTTCAAAAAATTTCGAAAATTTTCATATTGCGGATCCTCTTGTAAATAAGAAAATTGATGATTTTGAATAGAATCGAGAGCTTGTGCATGAAGCCTTTGAGCGATTTCAAAAAATTTCGAAAATTTTCATTTTTCGGATCCCCTTGTAAATAAATAAACTTATGATTTTGAATAGAATCGAGAGCTTGTGCATGGAGCCTTTGAGCGATTTCAAAAAAATTCGAAAATTTTCATTTTTCGAATCCCCTTGTAAATAAATAAAGTGATGATTTTGAATAGAATCGAGAGCTTGTGCATGGAGCCTTTGGGCGATTTCAAACACTTTCGAAAATTTTCATTTTTCGGATCCGCTTGTAAATAAATAAAGTGATGATTTTGAATAGAATCGAGAGCTTGTGCATGGAGCCTTTGAGCGATTTCAAAAAAATTCGAAAATTTTCATTTTGCGGATCCTCTTGTAAATAAGAAAATTGATAATTTTGAATAGAATCGAGAGCTTGTGCATGGAGCCTTTGAGCGATTTCAAAAAATTTCGAAAATTTTCATTTTTCGGATCCCCTTGTAAATAAATAAACTTATGATTTTGTATAGAATCGAGAGCTTGTGCATGGAGCCTTAGAGCGATTTCAAAAAAATTCGAAAATTTTCATTTTGCGGATCCTCTTGTAAATAAGAAAATTGATGATTTTGAATAGAATCGAGAGCTTGTGCATGGAGCCTTTGAGCGATTACAAAAAAATTCCAAAAATTTTCATTTTTCGGATCCCCTTGTAAATAAAAAAAAGTGATGATTTTGAATAGAATCGAGAGCTTGTGCATGGTGCCTTTGAGCGATTTCAAAAATTTTCGGAAATTTTAATTTTTCAGATCCTCTTGTAAATAAATAAATTGATGATTTTGAATAGAATCGAGAGCTTGTGCATGGAGCCTTTGAGCGATTTCAAACATTTTCGAAAATTTTCCTTTTTCGGATCCTCTTGTAAATAGGTAAATTGATGATTTTGAATAGAATTGAGAGCTTGTGCATGGAGCCTTTGAGCGATTTCAAAAATTTTCCAAAATTTTCATTTTGCGGATACTCTTGTAAATAAGTAAATTGATGATTTTGAATAGAATCGAGAGCTTGTGCATGGAGCCTTTGAGCGATTTCAAAAAATTTCGAAAATTTTCATATTGCGGATCCTCTTGTAAATAAGAAAATTGATGATTTTGAATAGAATCGAGAGCTTGTGCATGGAGCCTTTGAGCGATTTCAAAAAATTTCGAAAATTTTCATTTTTCGGATCCCCTTGTATATAAATAAACTCATGATTTTGAATAGAATCGAGAGCTTGTGCATGGAGCCTTTGAGCGATTTCAAACATTTTCGAAAATTTTCATTTTGCGGATCCTCTTGTAAATAAGTAAATTGATGATTTTGAATAGAATCGAGAGCTTGTGCATGGAGCCTTTGAGCGATTTCAAAAAATTTCGAAAATTTTCATTTTTCGGATCCCCTTGTAAATAAATAAACTTATGATATTGAATAGAATCGAGAGCTTGTGCATGGAGCCTTTGAGCGATTTCAAAAATTTTCGAAAATTTTCATTTTGCGGATCCTCTAGTAAATAAGTAAATTGATGATTTTGAATAGAATCGAGAGCTTGTACATGTAGCCTTTGAGCGATTTCAAAAAATTTCGAAAATTTTCATATTGCGGATCCTCTTGTAAATAAGAAAATTGATGATTTTGAATAGAATCGAGAGCTTGTGCATGGAGCCTTTGAGCGATTTCAAAAAATTTCGAAAATTTTCATTTTTCGGATCCCCTTGTAAATAAATAAACTTATGATTTTGAATAGAATCGAGAGTTTGTGCATGGAGCCTTTGAGCGATTTCAAAAATTTTCGAAAATTTTCATTTTGCGGATCCTCTAGTAAATAAGTAAATTGATGATTTTGAATAGAATCGAGAGCTTGTGCATGGAGCCTTTGAGCGATTTCAAAAAATTTCGAAAATTTTCATATTGCGGATCCTCTTGTAAATAAGAAAATTTATGATTTTGAATAGAATCGAGAGCTTGTGCATGGAGCCTTTGAGCGGTTTCAAACATTTTCGAAAATTTTCATTTTTCGGATCCCCTTGTAAATAAATAAACTTATGATTTTGAATAGTTGAGTTTGTGCATGGAGCCTTTGAGCGATTTCAAAAAAATTCGAAAATTTTCATTTTTCGAATCCCCTTGTAAATAAATAAAGTGATGATTTTGAATAGAATCGAGAGCTTGTGCATGGAGCCTTTGGGCGATTTCAAACACTTTCGAAAATTTTCATTTTTCGGATCCGCTTGTAAATAAGAAAATTGATGATTTTGAATAGAATCGAGAGCTTGTGCTTGTGCTTGTGCATGGTGCCTTTGAGCGATTTCAAAAATTTTCGGAAATTTTAATTTTTCAGATCCTCTTGTAAATAAATAAATTGATGATTTTGAATAGAATCGAGAGCTTGTGCATGGAGCCTTTGAGCGATTTCAAACATTTTCGAAAATTTTCCTTTTTCGGATCCTCTTGTAAATAGGTAAATTGATGATTTTGAATAGAATTGAGAGCTTGTGCATGGAGCCTTTGAGCGATTTCAAAAATTTTCCAAAATTTTCATTTTGCGGATACTCTTGTAAATAAGTAAATTGATGATTTTGAATAGAATCGAGAGCTTGTGCATGGAGCCTTTGAGCGATTTCAAAAAATTTCGAAAATTTTCATTTTTCGGATCCCCTTGTAAATAAATAAACTTATGATATTGAATAGAATCGAGAGCTTGTGCATGGAGCCTTTGAGCGATTTCAAAAATTTTCGAAAATTTTCATTTTGCGGATCCTCTAGTAAATAAGTAAATTGATGATTTTGAATAGAATCGAGAGCTTGTACATGTAGCCTTTGAGCGATTTCAAAAAATTTCGAAAATTTTCATATTGCGGATCCTCTTGTAAATAAGAAAATTGATAATTTTGAATAGAATCGAGAGCTTGTGCATGGAGCCTTTGAGCGATTTCAAAAAATTTCGAAAATTTTCATTTTTCGGATCCCCTTGTAAATAAATAAACTTATGATTTTGAATAGAATCGAGAGTTTGTGCATGGAGCCTTTGAGCGATTTCAAAAATTTTCGAAAATTTTCATTTTGCGGATCCTCTAGTAAATAAGTAAATTGATGATTTTGAATAGAATCGAGAGCTTGTACATGTAGCCTTTGAGCGATTTCAAAAAATTTCGAAAATTTTCATTTTGCGGATCCTCTTGTAAATAAGTAAATTGATGATTTTGAATAGAATCGAGAGCTTGTGCATGGAGCCTTTGAGCGATTTCAAAAAATTTCGAAAATTTTCATTTTTCGGATCCCCTTGTAAATAAATAAACTTATGATATTGAATAGAATCGAGAGCTTGTGCATGGAGCCTTTGAGCGATTTCAAAAATTTTCGAAAATTTTCATTTTGCGGATCCTCTAGTAAATAAGTAAATTGATGATTTTGAATAGAATCGAGAGCTTGTACATGTAGCCTTTGAGCGATTTCAAAAAATTTCGAAAATTTTCATATTGCGGATCCTCTTGTAAATAAGAAAATTGATAATTTTGAATAGAATCGAGAGCTTGTGCATGGAGCCTTTGAGCGATTTCAAAAAATTTCGAAAATTTTCATTTTTCGGATCCCCTTGTAAATAAATAAACTTATGATTTTGAATAGAATCGAGAGTTTGTGCATGGAGCCTTTGAGCGATTTCAAAAATTTTCGAAAATTTTCATTTTGCGGATCTTCTAGTAAATAAGTAAATTGATGATTTTGAATAGAATCGAGAGCTTGTGCATGGAGCCTTTGAGCGATTTCAAAAAATTTCGAAAATTTTCATATTGCGGATCCTCTTGTAAATAAGAAAATTGATGATTTTGAATAGAATCGAGAGCTTGTGCATGGAGCCTTTGAGCGATTTCAAAAAATTTCGAAAATTTTCATTTTTCGGATCCCCTTGTAAATAAATAAACTTATGATTTTGAATAGAATCGAGAGCTTGTGCATGGAGCCTTTGAGCGATTTCAAAAAAATTCGAAAATTTTCATTTTTCGAATCCCCTTGTAAATAAATAAAGTGATGATTTTGAATAGAATCGAGAGCTTGTGCATGGAGCCTTTGGGCGATTTCAAACACTTTCGAAAATTTTCATTTTTCGGATCCGCTTGTAAATAAATAAAGTGATGATTTTGAATAGAATCGAGAGCTTGTGCATGGAGCCTTTGAGCGATTTCAAAAAAATTCGAAAATTTTCATTTTGCGGATCCTCTTGTAAATAAGAAAATTGATGATTTTGAATAGAATCGAGAGCTTGTGCATGGAGCCTTTGAGCGATTTCAAAAAATTTCGAAAATTTTCATTTTTCGGATCCCCTTGTAAATAAATAAACTTATGATTTTGTATAGAATCGAGAGCTTGTGCATGGAGCCTTAGAGCGATTTCAAAAAAATTCGAAAATTTTCATTTTGCGGATCCTCTTGTAAATAAGAAAATTGATGATTTTGAATAGAATCGAGAGCTTGTGCATGGAGCCTTTGAGCGATTACAAAAAAATTCCAAAAATTTTCATTTTTCGGATCCCCTTGTAAATAAAAAAAAGTGATGATTTTGAATAGAATCGAGAGCTTGTGCATGGTGCCTTTGAGCGATTTCAAAAATTTTCGGAAATTTTAATTTTTCAGATCCTCTTGTAAATAAATAAATTGATGATTTTGAATAGAATCGAGAGCTTGTGCATGGAGCCTTTGAGCGATTTCAAACATTTTCGAAAATTTTCCTTTTTCGGATCCTCTTGTAAATAGGTAAATTGATGATTTTGAATAGAATTGAGAGCTTGTGCATGGAGCCTTTGAGCGATTTCAAAAATTTTCCAAAATTTTCATTTTGCGGATACTCTTGTAAATAAGTAAATTGATGATTTTGAATAGAATCGAGAGCTTGTGCATGGAGCCTTTGAGCGATTTCAAAAAATTTCGAAAATTTTCATATTGCGGATCCTCTTGTAAATAAGAAAATTGATGATTTTGAATAGAATCGAGAGCTTGTGCATGGAGCCTTTGAGCGATTTCAAAAAATTTCGAAAATTTTCATTTTTCGGATCCCCTTGTATATAAATAAACTCATGATTTTGAATAGAATCGAGAGCTTGTGCATGGAGCCTTTGAGCGATTTCAAACATTTTCGAAAATTTTAATTGTGCGGATCCTCTAGTAAATAAGTAAATTGATGATTTTGAATAGAATCGAGAGCTTGTGCATGGAGCCTTTGAGCGATTTCAAAAAATTTCGAAAATTTTCATTTTTCGGATCACCTTGTAAATAAATAAACTTATGATTTTGAATAGAATCGAGAGCTTGTGCATCGAGCCTTTCAGCGATTTCAAAAAAATTCGAAAATTTTCCTTTTTCGAATCCCCTTGTAAATAAATAAAGTGATGATTTTGAATAGAATCGAGAGCTTGTGCATGGAGCCTTTGAGCGATTTCAAAAAAATTCGAAAATTTTCATTTTGCGGATCCTCTTGTAAATAAGAAAATTGATGATTTTGAATAGAATCGAGCGCTTGTGCAAGGAGCCTTTGAGCGATTTCAAAAAATTTCCAAAATTTTCATTTTTCGGATCCGCTTGTAAATAAATAAACTTATGATTTTGAAAAGAATCGGGAGCTTGTGCATGGAGCCTTTGAGCGATTTCAAAAAAATTCGAAAATTTTCATTTTGCGGATCCTCTTGTAAATAAGAAAATTGATGATTTTGAATAGAATCGAGAGCTTGTGCATGGAGCCTTTGAGCGATTACAAAAAAAATCCAAAAATTTTCATTTTTCGGATCCCCTTGTAAATAAAAAATAGTGATGATTTTGAATAGAATCGAGAGCTTGTGCATGGAGCCTTTGAGCGATTTCAAACATTTTCGAAAATTTTCATTTTGCGGATCCTCTAGTAAATAAGTAAATTGATGATTTTGAATAGAATCGAGAGCTTGTGCATGGAGCCTTTGAGCGATTTCAAAAAATTTCGAAAATTTTCATTTTTCGGATCCCCTTGTATATAAATAAACTCATGATTTTGAATAGAATCGAGAGCTTGTGCATGGAGCCTTTGAGCGATTTCAAACATTCTCGAAAATTTTCATTTTGCGGATCCTCTAGTAAATAAGTAAATTGATGATTTTGAATAGAATCGAGAGCTTGTGCATGGAGCCTTTGAGCGATTTCAAAAATTTCGAAAATTTTCATTTTTCGGATCACCTTGTAAATAAATAAACTTATGATTTTGAATAGAATCGAGAGCTTGTGCATCGAGCCTTTGAGCGATTTCAAAAAAATTCGAAAATTTTCCTTTTTTGAATCCCCTTGTAAATAAATAAAGTGATGATTTTGAATAGAATCGAGAGCTTGTGCATGGAGCCTTTGAGCGATTTCAAAAAAATTCGAAAATTTTCATTTTGCGGATCCTCTTGTAAATAAGAAAATTGATGATTTTGAATAGAATCGAGAGCTTGTGCAAGGAGCCTTTGAGCGATTTCAAAAAATTTCCAAAATTTTCATTTTTCGGATCCTCTTGTAAATAAATAAACTTATGATTTTGAAAAGAATCGGGAGCTTTTGCATGGAGCCTTTGAGTGATTTCAAAAAAATTCGAAAATTTTCATTTTGCGGATCCTCTTGTAAATAAGAAAATTGATGATTTTGAATAGAATCGAGAGCTTGTGCATGGTGCCTTTGAGCGATTTCAAAAATTTTCGGAAATTTTAATTTTTCGGATCCTCTTGTAAATAAATAAATTGATGATTTTGAATAGAATCGAGAGCTTGTGCATGGAGCCTTTGAGCGATTTCAAACATTTTCGAAAATTTTCCTTTTTCGGATCCTCTTGTAAATAAGTAAATTGATGATTTTGAATAGAATCGAGAGCTTGTGCATGGAGCCTTTGAGCGATTTCAAAAATTTTCGAAAATTTTCATTTTGCGGATCCTCTTGTAAATAAGTAAATTGATGATTTTGAATAGAATCGAGAGCTTGTGCATGGAGCCTTTGAGCGATTTCAAAAATTTTCGAAAATTTTCATTTTGCGGATCCTCTTGTAAATAAGTAAATTGATGATTTTGAATAGAATCGAGAGCTTGTGCATGGAGCCTTTGAGCGATTTCAAAAATTTCGAAAATTTTCATTTTTCGGATCACCTTGTAAATAAATAAACTTATGATTTTGAATAGAATCGAGAGCTTGTGCATCGAGCCTTTGAGCGATTTCAAAAAAATTCGAAAATTTTCCTTTTTCGAATCCCCTTGTAAATAAATAAAGTGATGATTTTGAATAGAATCGAGAGCTTGTGCATGGAGCCTTTGAGCGATTTCAAAAAAATTCGAAAATTTTCATTTTGCGGATCCTCTTGTAAATAAGAAAATTGATGATTTTGAATAGAATCGAGAGCTTGTGCAAGGAGCCTTTGAGCGATTTCAAAAAATTTCCAAAATTTTCATTTTTCGGATCCTCTTGTAAATAAATAAACTTATGATTTTGAAAAGAATCGGGAGCTTGTGCATGGAGCCTTTGAGTGATTTCAAAAAAATTCGAAAATTTTCATTTTGCGGATCCTCTTGTAAATAAGAAAATTGATGATTTTGAATAGAATCGAGAGCTTGTGCATGGTGCCTTTGAGCGATTTCAAAAATTTTCGGAAATTTTAATTTTTCGGATCCTCTTGTAAATAAATAAATTGATGATTTTGAATAGAATCGAGAGCTTGTGCATGGAGCCTTTGAGCGATTTCAAACATTTTCGAAAATTTTCCTTTTTCGGATCCTCTTGTAAATAAGTAAATTGATGATTTTGAATAGAATCGAGAGCTTGTGCATGGAGCCTTTGAGCGATTTCAAAAATTTTCGAAAATTTTCATTTTGCGGATCCTCTTGTAAATAAGAAAATTGATGATTTTGAATAGAATCGAGAGCTTGTGCATGGAGCCTTTGAGCGATTTCAAAAAATTTCGAAAAATTTCATTTTTCGGATCCCCTTGTAAATAAATAAACTTATGATTTTGAATAGAAACGAGAGCTTGTGCATGGAGCCTTTGAGCGATTTCAAAAATTTTCGAAAATTTTCATTTTTCGGATCCCCTTGTAAATATATAAACTTATGATTTTGAATAGAATCGAGAGCTTGTGCATGGAGCCTTTGAGCGATTTCAATAAAATTCGAACATTTTCATTTTTCGAATCATCTTGTAAATAAATAAAGTGATGATTTTGAATAGAATCGAGAGCTTGTGCATGGAGCCTTTGGGCGATTTCAAACAATTTCGAAAATTTTCATTTTTCGAATCCCCTTGTAAATAAATAAAGTGATAATTTTGAATAGAATCGAGAGCTTGTGCATGGAGCCTTTGAGCGATTTCAAACATTTTCGAAAAGTTTCATTTTTCGGATGCCCTTGTAAATAAATAAAGTAATGATTTTGAATAGAATCGAGAGCTTGTGCATGGAGCCTTTGAGCGATTTCAAAAAAATTCGAAAATTTTCATTTTGCGGATCCTCTTGTAAATAAGAAAATTGATGATTTTGAATAGAATCGAGAGCTTGTGCATGGAGCCTTTGAGCGATTTCAAAAAATTTCGAAAATTTTCATTTTTCGGATCCCCTCGTAAATAAATAAACTTATGATTTTGAATAGAATCGAGAGCTTGTGCATGGAGCCTTTGAGCGATTTCAAAAAAATTCGAAAATTTTCATTTTGCGGATCCTCTTGTAAATAAGAAAATTGATGATTTTGAATAGAATCGAGAGCTTGTGCATGGAGCCTTTGAGCGATTACGAAAAAATTCCAAAAATTTTCATTTTTCGGATCCCCTTGTAAATAAAAAAAAGATATGATTTTGAATAGAATCGAAAGCTTGTGCATGGTGCCTTTGAGCGATTTCAAAAATTTTCGAAAATTTTCATTTTGCGGATCCTCTTGTAAATAAGTAAATTGATGATTTTGAATAGAATCGAGAGCTTGTGCATGGAGCCTTTGAGCGATTTCCAAAAATTTCGAAAATTTTCATTTTTCGGATCCCCTTGTAAATAAATAAATTTATGATTTCGAATAGAATCGAGAGCTTGTGCATGGAGCCTTTGAGCGATTTCAAAAATTTTCGAAAATGTTCATTTTGCAGATCCTCTAGTAAATAAGTAAATTTATGATTCTGAATAGAATCGAGAGCTTGTGCATGGAGCCTTTGAGCGATTTCAAAAAATTTCGAAAATTTTCATATTGCGGATCCTCTTGGAAATAAGAAAATTGATGATTTTGAATAGAATCGAGAGCTTGTGCATGGAGCCTTTGAGCGATTACGAAAAAATTCCAAAAAATTTCATTTTTCGGATCCCCTTGTAAATAAAAAAAAGTGATGATTTTGAATAGAATCGAGAGCTTGTGCATGGTGCCTTTGAGCGATTTCAAAAATTTTCGAAAATTTTCATTTTGCGGATCCTCTTGTAAATAAGTAAATTGATGATTTTGAATAGAATCGAGAGCTTGTGCATGGAGCCTTTGAGCGATTTCCAAAAATTTCGAAAATTTTCATTTTTCGGATCCCCTTGTAAATAAATAAACTTATGATTTTGAATAGAATCGAGAGCTTGTGCATGGAGCCTTTGAGCGATTTCAAAAAAATTCGAAAATTTTCATTTTGCGGATCCTCTTGTAAATAAGAAAATTGATGATTTTGAATAGAATCGAGAGCTTGTGCATGGAGCCTTTGAGCGATTACGAAAAAATTCCAAAAAATTTCATTTTTCGGATCCCCTTGTAAATAAAAAAAAGTGATGATTTTGAATAGAATCGAGAGCTTGTGCATGGTGCCTTTGAGCGATTTCAAAAATTTTCGAAAATTTTCATTTTGCGGATCCTCTTGTAAATAAGTAAATTGATGATTTTGAATAGAATCGAGAGCTTGTGCATGGAGCCTTTGAGCGATTTCCAAAAATTTCGAAAATTTTCATTTTTCGGATCCCCTTGTAAATAAATAAACTTATGATTTTGAATAGAATCGAGAGCTTGTGCATGGAGCCTTTGAGCGATTTCAAAAAAATTCGAAAATTTTCATTTTGCGGATCCTCTTGTAAATAAGAAAATTGATGATTTTGAATAGAATCGAGAGCTTGTGCATGGAGCCTTTGAGCGATTACGAAAAAATTCCAAAAAATTTCATTTTTCGGATCCCCTTGTAAATAAAAAAAAGTGATGATTTTGAATAGAATCGAGAGCTTGTGCATGGTGCCTTTGAGCGATTTCAAAAATTTTCGAAAATTTTCATTTTGCGGATCCTCTTGTAAATAAGTAAATTGATGATTTTGAATAGAATCGAGAGCTTGTACATGGAGCCTTTGAGCGATTTCCAAAAATTTCGAAAATTTTCATTTTTCGGATCCCCTTGTAAATAAATAAACTTATGATTTTGAATAGAATCGAGAGCTTGTGCATGGAGCCTTTGAGCGATTTCAAAAAAATTCGAAAATTTTCATTTTGCGGATCCTCTTGTAAATAAGAAAATTGATGATTTTGAATAGAATCGAGAGCTTGTGCATGGAGCCTTTGAGCGATTACGAAAAAATTCCAAAAAATTTCATTTTTCGGATCCCCTTGTAAATAAAAAAAAGTGATGATTTTGAATAGAATCGAGAGCTTGTGCATGGTGCCTTTGAGCGATTTCAAAAATTTTCGAAAATTTTCATTTTGCGGATCCTCTTGTAAATAAGTAAATTGATGATTTTGAATAGAATCGAGAGCTTGTGCATGGAGCCTTTGAGCGATTTCCAAAAATTTCGAAAATTTTCATTTTTCGGATCCCCTTGTAAATAAATAAACTTATGATTTTGAATAGAATCGAGAGCTTGTGCATGGAGCCTTTGAGCGATTTCAAAAAAATTCGAAAATTTTCATTTTGCGGATCCTCTTGTAAATAAGAAAATTGATGATTTTGAATAGAATCGAGAGCTTGTGCATGGAGCCTTTGAGCGATTACGAAAAAATTCCAAAAAATTTCATTTTTCGGATCCCCTTGTAAATAAAAAAAAGTGATGATTTTGAATAGAATCGAGAGCTTGTGCATGGTGCCTTTGAGCGATTTCAAAAATTTTCGAAAATTTTCATTTTGCGGATCCTCTTGTAAATAAGTAAATTGATGATTTTGAATAGAATCGAGAGCTTGTGCATGGAGCCTTTGAGCGATTTCCAAAAATTTCGAAAATTTTCATTTTTCGGATCCCCTTGTAAATAAATAAACTTATGATTTTGAATAGAATCGAGAGCTTGTGCATGGAGCCTTTGAGCGATTTCAAAAAAATTCGAAAATTTTCATTTTGCGGATCCTCTTGTAAATAAGAAAATTGATGATTTTGAATAGAATCGAGAGCTTGTGCATGGAGCCTTTGAGCGATTACGAAAAAATTCCAAAAAATTTCATTTTTCGGATCCCCTTGTAAATAAAAAAAAGTGATGATTTTGAATAGAATCGAGAGCTTGTGCATGGTGCCTTTGAGCGATTTCAAAAATTTTCGAAAATTTTCATTTTGCGGATCCTCTTGTAAATAAGTAAATTGATGATTTTGAATAGAATCGAGAGCTTGTGCATGGAGCCTTTGAGCGATTTCCAAAAATTTCGAAAATTTTCATTTTTCGGATCCCCTTGTAAATAAATAAACTTATGATTTTGAATAGAATCGAGAGCTTGTGCATGGAGCCTTTGAGCGATTTCAAAAATTTTCGAAAATGTTAATTTTGCGGATCCTCTTGTAAATAAGAAAATTGATGATTTTGAATAGAATCGAGAGCTTGTGCATGGAGCCTTTGAGCGATTTCAAAAAATTTCGAAAATTTTCATTTTTCGGATCCCCTTGTAAATAAATAAACTTATGATTTTGAATAGAATCGAGAGCTTGTGCATGGAGCCTTTGAGCGATTTCAAAAAAATTCGAAAATTTTCATTTTGCGGATCCTCTTGTAAATAAGAAAATTGATGATTTTGAATAGAATCGAGAGCTTGTGCATGGAGCCTTTGAGCGATTACGAAAAAATTCCAAAAATTTTCATTTTTCGGATCCCCTTGTAAATAAAAAAAACTTATGATTTTGAATAGAATCGAGAGCTTGTGCATGGTGCCTTTGAGCGATTTCAAAAATTTTCGAAAATTTTCATTTTGCGGATCCTCTTGTAAATAAGTAAATTGATGATTTTGAATAGAATCGAGAGCTTGTGCATGCAGCCTTTGAGCGATTTCAAAAAATTTCGAAAATTTTCATTTTGCGGATCCTCTAGTAAATAAGTAAATTGATGATTTTGAATAGAATCGAGAGCTTGTGCATGGAGCCTTTGAGCGATTTCAAAAAATTTCGAAAATTTTCATATTGCGGATCCTCTTGGAAATAAGAAAATTGATGATTTTGAATAGAATCGAGAGCTTGTGCATGGAGCCTTTGAGCGATTTCAAAAAATTTCGAAAATTTTCATTTTTCGGATCCCCTTGTAAATAAATAAACTTATGATTTTGAATAGAATCGAGAGCTTGTGCATGGTGCCTTTGAGCGATTTCAAAAATTTTCGAAAATTTTCATTTTGCGGATTCTCTTGTAAATAAGTAAATTGATGATTTTGAATAGAATCGAGAGCTTGTGCATGGAGCCTTTGAGCGATTTCAAAAAATTTCGAAAATTTTCATTTTGCGGATCCTCTAGTAAATAAGTAAATTGATGATTTTGAATAGAATCGAGAGCTTGCGCATGGAGCCTTTGAGCGATTTCAAAAAAATTCGAAAGTTTTCATTTTGCGGATCCTCTTGTAAATAAGAAAATTGATGATTTTGAATAGAATCGAGAGCTTGTGCAAGGAGCCTTTGAGCGATTTCAAAAAATTTCCAAAATTTTCATTTTTCGGATCCGCTTGTAAATAAATAAACTTATGATTTTGAAAAGAATCGGGAGCTTGTGCATGGAGCCTTTGAGCGATTTCAAAAAAATTCGAAAATTTTCATTTTGCGGATCCTCTTGTAAATAAGAAAATTGATGATTTTGAATAGAATCGAGAGCTTGTGCATGGAGCTTTTGAGCGATTACAAAAAAAATCCAAAAATTTTCATTTTTCGGATCTTCTTGTAAATAAAAAAAAGTGATGATTTTGAATAGAATCGAGAGCTTGTGCATGGTGCCTTTGAGCGATTTCAAAAATTTTCGAAAATTTTAATTTTTCGGATCCTCTTGTAAATAAATAAATTGATGATTTTGAATAGAATCGAGAGCTTGTGCATGGAGCTTTTGAGCGATTTCAAACATTTTCGAAAATTTTCCTTTTTCGGATCCTCTTGTAAATAAATAAACTTATGATTTTGAATAGAATCGAGAGCTTGTGCATGGAGCCTTTGAGCGATTTCAAAAAATTTCGAAAATTTTCATTTTTCGGATCCCCTTGTAAATAAATAAACTTATGATTTTGAATAGAATCGAGAGCTTGTGCATGGAGCCTTTGAGCGATTTCAAAAAAATTCGAAAATTTTCATTTTTCGAATCCCCTTGTAAATAAATAAAGTGATGATTTCGAATAGAATCGAGAGCTTGTGCATGGAGCCTTTGGGCGATTTCAAACACTTTCGAAAATTTTCATTTTTCGGATCCGCTTGTAAATAAATAAAGTGATGATTTTGAATAGAATCGAGAGCTTGTGCATGGAGCCTTTGAGCGATTTCAAAAAAATTCGAAAATTTTCATTTTGCGGATCCTCTTGTAAATAAGAAAATTGATGATTTTGAATAGAATCGAGAGCTTGTGCATGGAGCCTTTGAGCGATTTCAAAAATTTTCGGAAATTTTAATTTTTCAGATCCTCTTGTAAATAAATAAATTGATGATTTTGAATAGAATCGAGAGCTTGTGCATGGAGCCTTTGAGCGATTTCAAACATTTTCGAAAATTTTCCTTTTTCGGATACTCTTGTAAATAAGTAAATTGATGATTTTGAATAGAATCGAGAGCTTGTGCATGGAGCCTTTGAGCGATTTCAAAAAATTTCGAAAATTTTCATATTGCGGATCCTCTTGTAAATAAGAAAATTGATGATTTTGAATAGAATCGAGAGCTTGTGCATGGAGCCTTTGAGCGATTTCAAAAAATTTCGAAAATTTTCATTTTTCGGATCCCCTTGTATATAAATAAACTCATGATTTTGAATAGAATCGAGAGCTTGTGCATGGAGCCTTTGAGCGATTTCAAACATTTTCGAAAATTTTAATTGCGCGGATCCTCTAGTAAATAAGTAAATTGATGATTTTGAATAGAATCGAGAGCTTGTGCATGGAGCCTTTGAGCGATTTCAAAAAATTTCGAAAATTTTCATTTTTCGGATCACCTTGTAAATAAATAAACTTATGATTTTGAATAGAATCGAGAGGTTGTGCATCGAGCCTTTCAGCGATTTCAAAAAAATTCGAAAATTTTCCTTTTTCGAATCCCCTTGTAAATAAATAAAGTGATGATTTTGAATAGAATCGAGAGCTTGTGCATGGAGCCTTTGAGCGATTTCAAAAAAATTCGAAAATTTTCATTTTGCGGATCCTCTTGTAAATAAGAAAATTGATGATTTTGAATAGAATCGAGAGCTTGTGCAAGGAGCCTTTGAGCGATTTCAAAAAATTTCCAAAATTTTCATTTTTCGGATCCGCTTGTAAATAAATAAACTTATGATTTTGAAAAGAATCGGGAGCTTGTGCATGGAGCCTTTGAGCGATTTCAAAAAAATTCGAAAATTTTCAATTTGCGGACCCTCTTGTAAATAAGAAAATTGATGATTTTGAATAGAATCGAGAGCTTGTGCATGGAGCCTTTGAGCGATTACAAAAAAAATCCAAAAATTTTCATTTTTCGGATCCCCTTGTAAATAAAAAATAGTGATGATTTTGAATAGAATCGAGAGCTTGTGCATGGTGCCTTTGAGCGATTTCAAACATTTTCGAAAATTTTCCTTTTTCGGATCCTCTTGTAAATAAGTAAATTGATGATTTTGAATAGAATCGAGAGCTTGTGCATGGAGCCTTTGAGCGATTTCAAAAATTTTCGAAAATTTTCATTTTGCGGATCCTCTTGTAAATAAGTAAATTGATGATTTTGAATAGAATCGAGAGATTGTGCATGGAGCCTTTGAGCGATTTCAAAAAATTTCGAAAATTTTCATTTTTCGGATCCCCTTGTAAATAAATAAACTTATGATTTTGAATAGAATCGAGAGCTTGTGCATGGAGCTTTTGAGCGATTTCAAAAATTTTCGAAAATTTTCATTTTTCGGATCCCCTTGTAAATAAATAAAGTGATGATTTTGAATAGAATCGAGAGCTTGTGCATGGAGCCTTTGAGCGATTTCAAAAAAATTCGAAAATTTTCATTTTGCGGATCCTCTTGTAAATAAGAAAATTGATGATCTTGAATAGAATCGAGAGCTTGTGCATGGAGCCTTTGACCGATTTCAAAAAATTTCGAAAATTTTCATTTTTCGGATCCCCTTGTAAATAAATAAACTTATGATTTTGAATAGAATCGAGAGCTTGTGCATGGAGCCTTTGAGCGATTTCAAAAAAATTCGAAAATTTTCATTTTGCGGATCCTCTTGTAAATAAGAAAATTGATGATTTTGAATAGAATCGAGAGCTTGTGCATGGAGCCTTTGAGCGATTACGAAAAAATTCCAAAAATTTTCATTTTTCGGATCCCCTTGTAAATAAAAAAAAGAGATATGATTTTGAATAGAATCGAGAGCTTGTGCATGGTGCCTTTGAGCGATTTCAAAAATTTTCGAAAATTTTCATTTGCGGATCCTCTTGTAAATAAGTAAATTGATGATTTTGAATAGAATCGAGAGCTTGTGCATGGAGCCTTTGAGCGATTTCCAAAAATTTCGAAAATTTTCATTTTTCGGATCCCCTTGTAAATAAATAAATTTATGATTTCGAATAAAATCGAGAGCTTGTGCATGGAGCCTTTGAGCGATTTCAAAAATTTTCGAAAATGTTCATTTTGCAGATCCTCTAGTAAATAAGTAAATTTATGATTCTGAATAGAATCGAGAGCTTGTGCATGGAGCCTTTGAGCGATTTGAAAAAATTTCGAAAATTTTCATATTGCGGATCCTCTTGGAAATAAGAAAATTGATGATTTTGAATAGAATTGAGAGCTTGTGCATGGAGCCTTTGAGCGATTACGAAAAAATTCCAAAAATTTTCATTTTTCGGATCCCCTTGTAAATAAAAAAAAGTGATGATTTTGAATAAAATCGAGAGCTTGTGCATGGTGCCTTTGAGCGATTTCAAAAATTTTCGAAAATTTTCATTTTGCGGATCCTCTTGTAAATAAGTAAATTGATGATTTTGAATAGAATCGAGAGCTTGTGCATGGAGCCTTTGAGCGATTTCCAAAAATTTCGAAAATTTTCATTTTTCGGATCCCCTTGTAAATAAATAAACTTATGATTTTGAATAGAATCGAGAGCTTGTGCATGGAGCCTTTGAGCGATTTCAAAAAAATTCGAAAATTTTCATTTTGCGGATCCTCTTGTAAATAAGAAAATTGATGATTTTGAATAGAATCGAGAGCTTGTGCATGGAGCCTTTGGACGATTACGAAAAAATTCCAAAAATTTTCATTTTTCGGATCCCCTTGTAAATAAAAAAAAGTGATGATTTTGAATAGAATCGAGAGCTTGTGCATGGTGCCTTTGAGCGATTTCAAAAATTTTCGAAAATTTTCATTTTACGGATCCTCTTGTAAATAAGTAAATTGATGATTTTGAATAGAATCGAGAGCTTGTGCATGGAGCCTTTGAGCGATTTCCAAAAATTTCGAAAATTTTCATTTTTCGGATCCCCTTGTAAATAAATAAACTTATGATTTTGAATAGAATCGAGAGCTTGTGCATGGAGCCTTTGAGCGATTTCAGAAATTTTCGAAAATGTTCATTTTGCGGATCCTCTCGTAAATAAGAAAATTGATGATTTTGAATAGAATCGAGAGCTTGTCCATGGAGCCTTTGAGCGATTTCAAAAAATTTCGAAAATTTTCATTTTTCGGATCCCCTTGTAAATAAATAAACTTATGATTTTGAATAGAATCGAGAGCTTGTGTATGGAGCCTTTGAGCGATTTCAAAAAAATTCGAAAATTTTCATTTTGCGGATCCTCTTGTAAATAAGAAAATTGATGATTTTGAATAGAATCGAGAGCTTGTGCATGGAGCCTTTGAGCGATTACGAAAAAATTCCAAAAATTTTCATCTTTCGGATCCCCTTGTAAATAAAAAAAAGTTATGATTTTGAATAGAATCGAGAGCTTGTCCATGGTGCCTTTGAGCGATTTCAAAAATTTTCGAAAATTTTCATTTTGCGGATCCTCTTGTAAATAAGTAAATTGATGATTTTGAATAGAATCGAGAGCTTGTGCATGGAGCCTTTGAGCGATTTCAAAAAATTTCGAAAATTTTCATTTTGCGGATCCTCTAGTAAATAAGTAAATTGATGATTTTGAATAGAATCGAGAGCTTGTGCATGGAACCTTTGAGCGATTTCAAAAAATTTCGAAAATTTTCATATTGCGGATCCTCTTGGAAATAAGAAAATTGATGATTTTGAATAGAATCGAGAGCTTGTGCATGCAGCCTTTGAGCGATTTCAAAAAATTTCGAAAATTTTCATTTTTCGGATCCCCTTGTAAATAAATAAACTTATGATTTTGAATAGAATCGAGAGCTTGTGCATGGAGCCTTTGAGCGATTTCAAAAAAATTCGAAAATTTTCATTTTTCGAATCCCCTTGTAAATAAATAAAGTGATGATTTTGAATAGAATCGAGAGCTTGTGCATGGAGCCTTTGGGCGATTTCAAACACTGTCGAAAATTTTCATTTTTCGGATCCGCTTGTAAATAAATAAAGTGATGATTTTGAATAGAATCGAGAGCTTGTGCATGGAGCCTTTGAGCGATTTCAAAAAAATTCGAAAATTTTCATTTTGCGGATCCTCTTGTAAATAAGAAAATTGATGATTTTGAATAGAATCGAGAGCTTGTGCATGGAGCCTTTGAGCGATTTCAAAAAATTTCGAAAATTTTCATTTTTCGGATCCCCTTGTAAATAAATAAACTTATGATTTTGAATAGAATCGAGAGCTTGTGCATGGAGCCTTTGAGCGATTTCAAAAAAATTCGAAAATTTTCATTTTGCGGATCCTCTTGGAAGTAAGAAAATTGATGATTTTGAATAGAATCGAGAGCTTGTGCATGGAGCCTTTGAGCGATTTCAAAAAATTTCGAAAATTTTCATTTTTCGGATCCCCTTGTAAATAAATAAACTTATGATTTTGAATAGAATCGAGAGCTTGTGCATGGAGCCTTTGAGCGATTTCAAAAAAATTCGAAAATTTTCATTTTGCGGATCCTCTTGTAAATAAGAAAATTGATGACTTTGAATAGAATCGAGAGCTTGTGCATGGAGCCTTTGAGCGATTACAAAAAAATTCCAAAAATTTTCATTTTTCGGATCCCCTTGTAAATAAATAAAGTGATGATTTTGAATAGAATCGAGAGCTTGTGCATGGTGCCTTTGAGCGATTTCAAAAATTTTCGGAAATTTTAATTTTTCGGATCCTCTTGTAAATAAATAAATTGATGATTTTGAATAGTATCGAGAGCTTGTGCATGGAGCCTTTGAGCGATTTCAAACATTTTAGAAAATTTTCCTTTTTCGAATCCTCTTGTAAATAAGTAAATTGATGTTTTTGAATAGAATCGAGAGCTTGTGCATGGAGCCTTTGAGCGATTTCAAAAATTTTCGAAAATTTTCATTTTGCGGATCCTCTTGTAAATAAGTAAATTGATGATTTTGAATAGAATCGAGAGCTTGTGCATGGAGCCTTTGAGCGATTTCAAAAAATTTCGAAAATTTTCATATTGCGGATCTTCTTATAAATAAGAAAATTGATGATTTTGAATAGAATCGAGAGCTTGTGCATGGAGCCTTTGAGCGATTTCAAAAAATTTCGAAAATTTTCATTTTTCGGATCCTCTTGTAAATAAATAAACTTATGATTTTGAATAGAATCGAGAGCTTGTGCATCGAGCCTTTGAGCGATTTCAACAAAATTCGAAAATTTTCATTTTTCGAATCCCCTTGTAAATAAATAAAGTGATGATTTTGAATAGAATCGAGAGCTTGTGCATGGAGCCTTTGAGCGATTTCAAAAAAATTCGAAAATTTTCATTTTGCGGATCCTCTTGTAAATAAGAAAATTGATGATTTTGAATTGAATCGAGAGCTTGTGCATGGAGCCTTTGAGCGATTACAAAAAAATTCCAAAAATTTTCATTTTTCGGATCCCCTTGTGAATAAAAAAAGTGATGATTTTGAATAGAATCGAGAGCTTGTGCATGGTGCCTTTGAGCGATTTCAAAAATTTTCGGAAATTTTAATTTTTCGGATCATCTTGTAAATAAATAAATTGATGATTTTGAATAGAATCGAGAGCTTGTGCATGGAGCCTTTGAGCGATTTCAAAAAATTTCGAACATTTTCATTTTTCGAATCCCCTTGTAAATAAATAAAGTGATGATTTTGAATAGAATCGAGAGCTTGTGCATGGAGCCTTTGAGCGATTTCAAACATTTTCGAAAATTTTCATTTTTCGGATCCCCTTGTAAATAAATAAAGTGATGATTTTGAATAGAATCGAGAGCTTGTGCATGGAGTCTTTGAGCGATTTCAAAAATTTTCGAAAATTTTCATTATGCGAATCCTCTTGTAAATAAGTAAATTGATGATTTTGAATAGAATCGAGAGCTTGTGCATGGAGCCTTTGAGCGATGTAAAATAAATCGAAAATTTTCATTCAGCGGATCCTCTTGTAAATAAGAAAATTGATGATTTTGAATAGAATCGAGAGCTTGTGCATGGAGCCTTTGAGCGATTTCAAAAAAATTCGAAAATTTTCATTTTTCGAATCCCCTTGTAAATAAATAAAGTGATGATTTTGAATAGAATCGAGAGCTTGTGCATGGAGCCTTTGAGCGATTTCAAACATTTTCGAAAATTTTCATTTTTCGGATCCCCTTGTAAATAAATAAAGTGATGATTTTGAATAGAATCGAGAGCTTGTGCATGGAGCCTTTGAGCGATTTCAAAAATTTTCGAAAATTTTCATTATGCGGATCCTCTTGTAAATAAGTAAATTGATGATTTTGAATAGAATCGAGAGCTTGTGCATGGAGCTTTTGAGCGATTTCCAAAAAAATAGAAAATTTTCATTTTTCGAATCCCCCTGTAAATAAATAAAGTGATGATTTTGAATAGAATCGAGAGCTTGTGCATGGAGCCTTTGAGCGATTTCAAAAAAATTCGAAAATTTTCATTTTTCGAATCCCTTTGTAAATAAATAAAGTGATGATTTTGAATAGAATCGAGAGCTTGTGCATGGAGCCTTTGAGCGATTTCAAACATTTTCGAAAATTTTCATTTTTCGGATCCCCTTGTAAATAAATAAAGTGATGATTTTGAATAGAATCGAGAGCTTGTGCATGGAGCCTTTGAGCGATTTCAAACATTTTCGAAAATTTTCATTTTTCGGATCCCCTTGTAAATAAATAAAGTGATTATTTTGAATAGAATCGAGAGCTTGTGCATGGAGCCTTTGAGCGATTTCAAAAATTTTCGAAAATTTTCATTTTGCGGATCCTCTTGTAAATAAGAAAATTGATGATTTTGAATAGAATCGAGAGCTTGTGCATGGAGCCTTTGAGCGATTTCAAAAAATTTCGAAAATTTTCATTTTTCGAATCCCCTTGTAAATAAATAAAGTGATGATTTTGAATAGAATCGAGAGCTTGTGCATGGAGCCTTTGAGCGATTTCAAAAAATTTCGAAAATTTTCATTTTTCGAATCCCCTTGTAAATAAATAAAGTGATGATTTTGAATAGAATCGAGAGCTTGTGCATGGAGCCTTTGAGCGATTTCAAACATTTTCGAAAATTTTCATTTTTCGGATCCCCTTGTAAATAAATAAAGTGATTATTTTGAATAGAATCGAGAGCTTGTGCATGGAGCCTTTGAGCGATTTCAAAAAATTTCGAAAATTTTCATTTTGCGGATCCTCTTGTAAATAAGAAAATTGATGATTTTGAATAGAATCGAGAGCTTGTGCATGGAGCCTTTGAGCGATTTCAAAAAATATTGCGAAAATTTTCATTTTGCGGATCCTCTTGTTAATAAGTAAATTGATTATTTTGAATAAAATCGAGAGCTTGTGCATGGAGCCTTTGAGCGATTTCAAAAATTTTCGAAAATTTTCATTTTCCGGATCCTCTTGTAAATAAGTAAATTGTTGATTTTGAATAGAATCGAGAGCTTGTACATGGAGCCTTTGAGCGATTTCAAAAAATTTCGAAAATTTTCATTTTTCGGATCCCCTTGTAAATAAATAAACTTATGATTTTGAATAGAATCGAGAGCTTGTGCATGGAGCCTTTGAGCGATTTCAAAAATTTTCGAAAATTTTCATTATGCGGATCCTCTTGTAAATAAGTAAATTGATGATTTTGAATAGAATCGAGAGCTTGTGCATGGAGCCTTTGAGCGATTTCCAAAAAAATCGAAAATTTTCATTTTTCGAATCCCCCTGTAAATAAATAAAGTGGTGATTTTGAATAGAATCGAGAGCTTGTGCATGGAGCCTTTGAGCGATTTCAAAAAAAATCGAAAATTTTCATTTTTCGAATCCCTTTGTAAATAAATAAAGTGATGATTTTGAATAGAATCGAGAGCTTGTGCATGGAGCCTTTGAGCGATTTCAAAAAATTTCGAAAATTTTCATTTCTCGGATCCTCTTGTTAATAAGTAAATTGATTATTTTGAATAGAATCGAGAGCTTGTGCATGGAGCCTTTGAGCGATTTCAAAAATTTTCGAAAATTTTCATTTTGCGGATCCTCTTGTAAATAAGTAAATTGTTGATTTGGAATAGAATCGAGAGCTTGTACATGGAGCCTTTGAGTGATTTCAAAAAATTTCGAAAATTTTAATTTTTCGGATCCCCTTGTAAATAAATAAACTTATGATTTTGAATAGAATCGAGAGCTTGTGCATGGAGCCTTTGAGCGATTTCAAAAATTTTCGAAAATTTTCATTATGCGGATCCTCTTGTAAATAAGTAAATTGATGATTTTGAATAGAATCGAGAGCTTGTGCATGGAGCCTTTGAGCGATTTCCAAAAAAATCGAAAATTTTCATTTTTCGAATCCCCCTGTAAATAAATAAAGTGATGATTTTGAATAGAATCGAGAGCTTGTGCATGGAGCCTTTGAGCGATTTAAAAAAAAATCGAAAATTTTCATTTTTCGAATCCCTTTGTAAATAAATAAAGTGATTATTTTGAATAGAATCGAGAGCTTGTGCATGGAGCCTTTGAGCGATTTCAAAAAATTTCGAAAATTTTCATTTTGCGGATCCCCTTGTAAATAAATAAACTTATGATTTTGAATAGAATCGAGAGCTTGTGCATGGAGCCTTTGAGCGATTTCAAAAATTTTCGAAAATTTTCATTATGCGGATCCTCTTGTAAATAAGTAAATTGATGATTTTGAATAGAATCGAGAGCTTGTGCATGGAGCCTTTGAGCGATTTCCAAAAAAATCGAAAATTTTCATTTTTCGAATCCCCCTGTAAATAAATAAAGTGATGATTTTGAATAGAATCGAGAGCTTGTGCATGGAGCCTTTGAGCGATTTCAAAAAAATTCGAAAATTTTCATTTTTCGAATCCCTTTGTAAATAAATAAAGTGATGATTTTGAATAGAATCGAGAGCTTGTGCATGGTGCCTTTGAGCGATTTCAAACATTTTCGAAAATTTTCATTTTTCGGATCCCCTTGTAAATAAATAAAGTGATGATTTTGAATAGAAGTGATGATTTTGAATAGTCGAGAGCTTGTGCATGGAGCCTTTGAGCGATTTCAAACATTTTCGAAAAATTTCATTTTTCGGATCCCCTTGTAAATAAATAAAGTGATGATTTTGAATAGAATCGAGAGCTTGTGCATGGAGCCTTTGAGCGATTTCAAACATTTTCGAAAATTTTCATTTTTCGGATCCCCTTGTAAATAAATAAAGTGATTATTTTGAATAGAATCGAGAGCTTGTGCATGGAGCCTTTGAGCGATTTCAAAAAATTTCGAAAATTTTCATTTTGCGGATCCTCTTGTAAATAAGAAAATTGATGATTTTGAATAGAATCGAGAGCTTGTGCATGGAGCCTTTGAGCGATTTCAAACATTTTCGAAAATTTTCATTTTTCGGATCCCCTTGTAAATAAATAAATTGATGATTTTGAATAGAATCGAGAGCTTGTGCATGGAGATTTTGAGCGATTTCAAAAAAATTCGAAAATTTTCATTTTTCGGATCCCCTTGTAAATAAATAAACTTATGATTTTGAATAGAATCGAGAGCTTGTGCATGGAGCCTTTGAGCGATTTCAAAAAATTCGAAAATTTTCATTTTTCGAATCCCCTTGTAAATAAATAAAGTGATGATTTTGAATTGAATCGAGAGCTTGTACATGGAGCCTTTGAGCAATTTCAAACATTTTCGAAGATTTTCATTTTTCGGATCCCCTTGTAAATGAATAAAGTGATGACTTTGAATAGAATCGAGAGCTTGTGCATGGAGCCTTTGAGCGATTTCAAAAAATTTCGAAAATTTTCATTTTGCGGATCCTCTTGTAAATAAGAAAATTGATGATTTTGAATAGAATGGAGAGCTTGTGCATGGAGCCTTTGAGCGATTTCAAAAAATTTCGAATATTTTCATTTTTCGGATCCCCTTGTAAATAAATAAAGTGATGCTTTTGAATAGAATCGAGAGCTTGTGCATGGAGCCTTTGAGCGATTTCAAAAAATTTCGAAAATTTTCATTTTGCGGATCCTCTTGTAAATAAGAAAATTGATGATTTTGAATAGAATCGAGAGCTTGTGCATGGAGCCTTTGAGCGATTTCGAAAAATTTCGAAAATTTTCATTTTGCGGATCCTCTTGTAAATAAGTAAATTGATTATTTTGAATAGAATCGAGAGCTTGTGCATGGAGCCTTTGAGCGATTTCAAAAAATTTCGAAAATTTTCATTTTGCGGATCCTCTTGTAAATAAGAAAATTGATGATTTTGAATAGAATCGAGAGCTTGTGCATGGAGCCTTTGAGCGATTTCAAAAAATTTCGAAAATTTTCATTTTTCGAATCCCCTTGTAAATAAATAAAGTGATGATTTTGAATAGAATCGAGAGCTTGTGCATGGAGCCTTTGAGCGATTTCAAAAAATTTCGAAAATTTTCATTTTTCGAATCCCCTTGTAAATAAATAAAGTGATGATTTTGAATAGAATCGAGAGCTTGTGCATGGAGCCTTTGAGCGATTTCAAACATTTTCGAAAATTTTCATTTTTCGGATCCCCTTGTAAATAAATAAAGTGATTATTTTGAATAGAATCGAGAGCTTGTGCATGGAGCCTTTGAGCGATTTCAAAAAATTTCGAAAATTTTCATTTTGCGGATCCTCTTGTAAATAAGAAAATTGATGATTTTGAATAGAATCGAGAGCTTGTGCATGGAGCCTTTGAGCGATTTCAAAAAATATTGCGAAAATTTTCATTTTGCGGATCCTCTTGTTAATAAGTAAATTGATTATTTTGAATAAAATCGAGAGCTTGTGCATGGAGCCTTTGAGCGATTTCAAAAATTTTCGAAAATTTTCATTTTCCGGATCCTCTTGTAAATAAGTAAATTGTTGATTTTGAATAGAATCGAGAGCTTGTACATGGAGCCTTTGAGCGATTTCAAAAAATTTCGAAAATTTTCATTTTTCGGATCCCCTTGTAAATAAATAAACTTATGATTTTGAATAGAATCGAGAGCTTGTGCATGGAGCCTTTGAGCGATTTCAAAAATTTTCGAAAATTTTCATTATGCGGATCCTCTTGTAAATAAGTAAATTGATGATTTTGAATAGAATCGAGAGCTTGTGCATGGAGCCTTTGAGCGATTTCCAAAAAAATCGAAAATTTTCATTTTTCGAATCCCCCTGTAAATAAATAAAGTGATGATTTTGAATAGAATCGAGAGCTTGTGCATGGAGCCTTTGAGCGATTTCAAAAAAAATCGAAAATTTTCATTTTTCGAATCCCTTTGTAAATAAATAAAGTGATGATTTTGAATAGAATCGAGAGCTTGTGCATGGAGCCTTTGAGCGATTTCAAAAAATTTCGAAAATTTTCATTTCTCGGATCCTCTTGTTAATAAGTAAATTGATTATTTTGAATAGAATCGAGAGCTTGTGCATGGAGCCTTTGAGCGATTTCAAAAATTTTCGAAAATTTTCATTTTGCGGATCCTCTTGTAAATAAGTAAATTGTTGATTTGGAATAGAATCGAGAGCTTGTACATGGAGCCTTTGAGTGATTTCAAAAAATTTCGAAAATTTTAATTTTTCGGATCCCCTTGTAAATAAATAAACTTATGATTTTGAATAGAATCGAGAGCTTGTGCATGGAGCCTTTGAGCGATTTCAAAAATTTTCGAAAATTTTCATTATGCGGATCCTCTTGTAAATAAGTAAATTGATGATTTTGAATAGAATCGAGAGCTTGTGCATGGAGCCTTTGAGCGATTTCCAAAAAAATCGAAAATTTTCATTTTTCGAATCCCCCTGTAAATAAATAAAGTGATAATTTTGAATAGAATCGAGAGCTTGTGCATGGAGCCTTTGAGCGATTTAAAAAAAAATCGAAAATTTTCATTTTTCGAATCCCTTTGTAAATAAATAAAGTGATTATTTTGAATAGAATCGAGAGCTTGTGCATGGAGCCTTTGAGCGATTTCAAAAAATTTCGAAAATTTTCATTTTGCGGATCCCCTTGTAAATAAATAAACTTATGATTTTGAATAGAATCGAGAGCTTGTGCATGGAGCCTTTGAGCGATTTCAAAAATTTTCGAAAATTTTCATTATGCGGATCCTCTTGTAAATAAGTAAATTGATGATTTTGAATAGAATCGAGAGCTTGTGCATGGAGCCTTTGAGCGATTTCCAAAAAAATCGAAAATTTTCATTTTTCGAATCCCCCTGTAAATAAATAAAGTGATGATTTTGAATAGAATCGAGAGCTTGTGCATGGAGCCTTTGAGCGATTTCAAAAAAATTCGAAAATTTTCATTTTTCGAATCCCTTTGTAAATAAATAAAGTGATGATTTTGAATAGAATCGAGAGCTTGTGCATGGTGCCTTTGAGCGATTTCAAACATTTTCGAAAATTTTCATTTTTCGGATCCCCTTGTAAATAAATAAAGTGATGATTTTGAATAGAAGTGATGATTTTGAATAGTCGAGAGCTTGTGCATGGAGCCTTTGAGCGATTTCAAACATTTTCGAAAAATTTCATTTTTCGGATCCCCTTGTAAATAAATAAAGTGATGATTTTGAATAGAATCGAGAGCTTGTGCATGGAGCCTTTGAGCGATTTCAAACATTTTCGAAAATTTTCATTTTTCGGATCCCCTTGTAAATAAATAAAGTGATTATTTTGAATAGAATCGAGAGCTTGTGCATGGAGCCTTTGAGCGATTTCAAAAAATTTCGAAAATTTTCATTTTGCGGATCCTCTTGTAAATAAGAAAATTGATGATTTTGAATAGAATCGAGAGCTTGTGCATGGAGCCTTTGAGCGATTTCAAACATTTTCGAAAATTTTCATTTTTCGGATCCCCTTGTAAATAAATAAATTGATGATTTTGAATAGAATCGAGAGCTTGTGCATGGAGATTTTGAGCGATTTCAAAAAAATTCGAAAATTTTCATTTTTCGGATCCCCTTGTAAATAAATAAACTTATGATTTTGAATAGAATCGAGAGCTTGTGCATGGAGCCTTTGAGCGATTTCAAAAAATTCGAAAATTTTCATTTTTCGAATCCCCTTGTAAATAAATAAAGTGATGATTTTGAATTGAATCGAGAGCTTGTACATGGAGCCTTTGAGCAATTTCAAACATTTTCGAAGATTTTCATTTTTCGGATCCCCTTGTAAATGAATAAAGTGATGACTTTGAATAGAATCGAGAGCTTGTGCATGGAGCCTTTGAGCGATTTCAAAAAATTTCGAAAATTTTCATTTTGCGGATCCTCTTGTAAATAAGAAAATTGATGATTTTGAATAGAATGGAGAGCTTGTGCATGGAGCCTTTGAGCGATTTCAAAAAATTTCGAATATTTTCATTTTTCGGATCCCCTTGTAAATAAATAAAGTGATGCTTTTGAATAGAATCGAGAGCTTGTGCATGGAGCCTTTGAGCGATTTCAAAAAATTTCGAAAATTTTCATTTTGCGGATCCTCTTGTAAATAAGAAAATTGATGATTTTGAATAGAATCGAGAGCTTGTGCATGGAGCCTTTGAGCGATTTCGAAAAATTTCGAAAATTTTCATTTTGCGGATCCTCTTGTAAATAAGTAAATTGATTATTTTGAATAGAATCGAGAGCTTGTGCATGGAGCCTTTGAGCGATTTCAAAAATTTTCGAAAATTTTCATTTTGCGGATCCTCTTGTAAATAAGTAAATTGTTGATTTTGAATAGAATCGAGAGCTTGTACATGGAGCCTTTGAGCGATTTCAAAAAATTTCGAAAATTTTCATTTTTCGGATCCCCTTGTAAATAAATAAACTTATGATTTTGAATAGAATCGAGAGCTTGTGCATGGAGCCTTTGAGCGATTTCAAAAATTTTCGAAAATTTTCATTATGCGGATCCTCTTGTAAATAAGTAAATTGATGATTTTGAATAGAATCGAGAGCTTGTGCATGGAGCCTTTGAGCGATTTCCAAAAAAATCGAAAATTTTCATTTTTCGAATCCCCCTGTAAATAAATAAAGTGATGATTTTGAATAGAATCGAGAGCTTGTGCATGGAGCCTTTGAGCGATTTCAAAAAAATTCGAAAATTTTCATTTTTCGAATCCCTTTGTAAATAAATAAAGTGATGATTTTGAATAGAATCGAGAGCTTGTGCATGGAGCCTTTGAGCGATTTCAAACATTTTCGAAAAATTTCATTTTTCGGATCCCCTTGTAAATAAATAAAGTGATGATTTTGAATAGAATCGAGAGCTTGTGCATGGAGCCTTTGAGCGATTTCAAACATTTTCGAAAATTTTCATTTTTCGGATCCCCTTGTAAATAAATAAAGTGATGCTTTTGAACAGAATCGAGAGCTTGTGCATGGAGCCTTTGAGCGATTTCAAAAAATTTCGAAAATTTTCATTTTGCGGATCCTCTTGTAAATAAGAAAATTGATGATTTTGAATAGAATCGAGAGCTTGTGCATGGAGCCTTTGAGCGATTTCGAAAAATTTCGAAAATTTTCATTTTGCGGATCCTCTTGTAAATAAGAAAATTGATGATTTTGAATAGAATCGAGAGCTTGTGCATGGAGCCTTTGAGCGATTTCAAACATTTTCGAAAATTTTCATTTTTCGGATCCCCTTGTAAATAAATAAATTGATGATTTTGAATAGAATCGAGAGCTTGTGCATGGAGATTTTGAGCGATTTCAAAAAAATTCGAAAATTTTCATTTTTCGGATCCCCTTGTAAATAAATAAACTTATGATTTTGAATAGAATCGAGAGCTTGTGCATGGAGCCTTTGAGCGATTTCCAAAAAATTCGAAAATTTTCATTTTTCGAATCCCCTTGTAAATAAATAAAGTGATGATTTTGAATTGAATCGAGAGCTTGTACATGGAGCCTTTGAGCAATTTCAAACATTTTCGAAGATTTTCATTTTTCGGATCCCCTTGTAAATGAATAAAGTGATGACTTTGAATAGAATCGAGAGCTTGTGCATGGAGCCTTTGAGCAATTTCAAAAAATTTCGAAAATTTTCATTTTGCGGATCCTCTTGTAAATAAGAAAATTGATGATTTTGAATAGAATCGAGAGCTTGTGCATGGAGCCTTTGAGCGATTTCAAAAAATTTCGAATATTTTCATTTTTCGGATCCCCTTGTAAATAAATAAAGTGATGCTTTTGAATAGAATCGAGAGCTTGTGCATGGAGCCTTTGAGCGATTTCAAAAAATTTCGAAAATTTTCATTTTGCGGATCCTCTTGTAAATAAGAAAATTGATGATTTTGAATAGAATCGAGAGCTTGTGCATGGAGCCTTTGAGCGATTTCGAAAAATTTCGAAACTTTTCATTTTGCGGATCCTCTTGTAAATAAGTAAATTGATTATTTTGAATAGAATCGAGAGCTTGTGCATGGAGCCTTTGAACGATTTCAAAAATTTTCGAAAATTTTCATTTTGCGGATCCTCTTGTAAATAAGTAAATTGATGATTTTGAATAGAATCGAGAGCTTGTGCATGGAGCCTTTGAGCGATTTCAAAAAATTTCGAAAATTTTCATATTTCGGATCCCCTTGTAAATAAATAAACTTATGATTTTGAATAGAATCGAGAGCTTGCGCATGGAGCCTTTGCGCGATTTCAAAATTTTTCGAAAATTTACATTTTGCGGATCCTCTTGTAAATAAGTAAATTGATGATTTTGAATAGAATCGAGTGCTTGTGCATGGAGCCTTTGAGCGATTTCAAACATTTTCGAAAATTTTCATTTTTCGGATCCCCTTGTAAATAAATAAAGTGATGATTTTGAATAGAATCGAGAGATTGTGCATGGAGCCTTTGAGCGATTTCAAAAAATTTCGAAAATTTTCATTTTTCGGATCCCCTAGTAAATAAATAAACTTATGATTTTGAATAGAATCGAGAGCTTGTGCATGGAGCCTTTGAGCGATTTCAAAAAAATTCGAAAATTTTCATTCTTCGAATCCCCTTGTAAATAAATAAAGTGATGATTTTGAATAGAACCGAGAGCTTGGAGCCTTTGAGCAATTTCAAACATTTTCGAAAATTTTCATTTTGCGGATCCTCTTGTAAATAAGTAAATTGATGATTTTGAATAGAATCGAGAGCTTGTGCATGGAGCCTTTGAGCGATTTCAAAAAATTTCGAAAATTTTCATTTTGCGGATCCTCTTGTAAATAAGTAAATTGATGATTTTGAATAGAATCGAGTGCTTGTGCATGGAGCCTTTGAGCGATTTCAAACATTTTCGAAAATTTTCATTTTTCGGATCCCCTTGTAAATAAATAAAGTGATGATTTTGAATAGAATCGAGAGATTGTGCATGGAGCCTTTGAGCGATTTCAAAAAATTTCGAAAATTTTCATTTTTCGGATCCCCTAGTAAATAAATAAACTTATGATTTTGAATAGAATCGAGAGCTTGTGCATGGAGCCTTTGAGCGATTTCCAAAAAAATCGAAAATTTTCATTTTTCGAATCCCCCTGTAAATAAATAAAGTGATGATTTTGAATAGAATCGAGAGCTTGTGCATGGAGCCTTTGAGCGATTTCAAAAAAATTCGAAAATTTTCATTTTTCGAATCCCTTTGTAAATAAATAAAGTGATGATTTTGAATAGAATCGAGAGCTTGTGCATGGAGCCTTTGAGCGATTTCAAACATTTTCGAAAAATTTCATTTTTCGGATCCCCTTGTAAATAAATAAAGTGATGATTTTGAATAGAATCGAGAGCTTGTGCATGGAGCCTTTGAGCGATTTCAAACATTTTCGAAAATTTTCATTTTTCGGATCCCCCTGTAAATAAATAAAGTGATTATTTTGAATAGAATCGAGAGCTTGTGCATGGAGCCTTTGAGCGATTTCAAAAAATTTCGAAAATTTTCATTTTGCGGATCCTCTTGTAAATAAGAAAATTGATGATTTTGAATAGAATCGAAAGCTTGTGCATGGAGCCTTTGAGCGATTTCAAACATTTTCGAAAATTTTCATTTTTCGGATCCCCTTGTAAATAAATAAATTGATGATTTTGAATAGAATCGAGAGCTTGTGCATGGAGATTTTGAGCGATTTCAAAAAAATTCGAAAATTTTCATTTTTCGGATCCCCTTGTAAATAAATAAACTTATGATTTTGAATAGAATCGAGAGCTTGTGCATGGAGCCTTTGAGCGATTTCCAAAAAATTCGAAAATTTTCATTTTTCGAATCCCCTTGTAAATAAATAAAGTGATGATTTTGAATTGAATCGAGAGCTTGTACATGGAGCCTTTGAGCAATTTCAAACATTTTCGAAGATTTTCATTTTTCGGATCCCCTTGTAAATAAATAAAGTGATTATTTTGAATAGAATCGAGAGCTTGTGCATGGAGCCTTTGAGCGATTTCAAAAAATTTCGAATATTTTCATTTTTCGGATCCCCTTGTAAATAAATAAAGTGATGCTTTTGAATAGAATCGAGAGCTTGTGCATGGAGCCTTTGAGCGATTTCAAAAAATTTCGAAAATTTTCATTTTGCGGATCCTCTTGTAAATAAGAAAATTGATGATTTTGAATAGAATCGAGAGCTTGTGCATGGAGCCTTTGAGCGATTTCGAAAAATTTCGAAACTTTTCATTTTGCGGATCCTCTTGTAAATAAGTAAATTGATTATTTTGAATAGAATCGAGAGCTTGTGCATGGAGCCTTTGAGCGATTTCAAAAATTTTCGAAAATTTTCATTTTGCGGATCCTCTTGTAAATAAGTAAATTGATGATTTTGAATAGAATCGAGAGCTTGTGCATGGATCCTTTGAGCGATTTCAAAAAATTTCGAAAATTTTCATATTTCGGATCCCCTTGTAAATAAATAAACTTATGATTTTGAATAGAATCGAGAGCTTGCGCATGGAGCCTTTGAGCGATTTCAAAAAGTTTCGAAAATTTACATTTTGCGGATCCTCTTGTAAATAAGTAAATTGATGATTTTGAATAGAGTCGAGAGCTTGTGCATGGAGCCTTTGAGCGATTTCAAAAAATTTCGAAAATTTTCATTTTGCGGATCCTCTTGTAAATAAGTAAATTGATGATTTTGAATAGAATCGAGTGCTTGTGCATGGAGCCTTTGAGCGATTTCAAACATTTTCGAAAATTTTCATTTTTCGGATCCCCTTGTAAATAAATAAAGTGATGATTTTGAATAGAATCGAGAGATTGTGCATGGAGCCTTTGAGCGATTTCAAAAAAATTCGACAATTTTCATTTTTCGGATCCCATAGTAAATAAATAAACTTATGATTTTGAATAGAATCGAGAGCTTGTGCATGGAGCCTTTGAGCGATTTCAAAAAAATTCGAAAATTTTCATTCTTCGAATCCCCTTGTAAATAAATAAAGTGATGATTTTGAATAGAACCGAGAGCTTGGAGCCTTTGAGCGATTTCAAACATTTTCGAAAATTTTCATTTTTCGGATACCCTTGTGAATAAATAAAGTGATGATTTTGCATAGAATCGAAAGCTTGTGCAAGGAGCCTTTGAGCGATTTCCAAAAATTTCGCAAATTTTCATTTTTCGGATCCCCTTGTAAATAAATAAACTTATGATTTTGAATAGAATCGAGAGCTTGTGCATGGAGCCTTGGAGCGATTTCAAAAAATTTCGAAAATTTTCATTTTGCGGATCCTCTTGTAAATAAATAAATTGATGATTTTGAATAGAATCGAGAGCTTGTCCATGGAGCCTTTGAGCGATTACAAAAAATTTCCAAAAATTTTCATTTTTCGGATCCCCTTGTAAATAAAAAAAGTGATGATTTTGAATAGAATCGAGAGCTTGTGCATGGAGCCTTTGAGCGATTTCAAACATTTTCGAAAATTTTCATTTTTCGGATCCCCTTGTAAATAAATAAAGTGATTATTTTGAATAGAATCGAGAGCTTGTGCATGGAGCCTTTGAGCGATTTCAAAAAATTTCGAAAATTTTTATTTTGCGGATCCTCTTGTAAATAAGAAAATTGATGATTTTGAATAGAATCGAGAGCTTGTGCATGGAGCCTTTGAGCGATTTCAAAAAATTTCGAAAATTTTCATGTTTCGAATCCCCTTGTAAATAAATAAAGTGATGATTTTGAATAGAATTGATAGCTTGTGCATAGAGCCTTTGAGCGATTTCAAACATTTTCGAAAATTTTCATTTTTCGGATCCCCTTGTAAATAAATAAAGTGATTATTTTGAATAGAATCGAGAGCTTGTGCATGGAGCCTTTGAGCGATTTCAAAAAATTTCGAAAATTTTCATTTTGCGGATCCTCTTGTAAATAAGAAAATTGATGATTTTGAATAGAATCGAGAGCTTGTGCATGGAGCCTTTGAGCGATTTCAAATAATTTCGAAAATTTTCATTTTTCGGATCCCCTTGTAAATAAATAAAGTGATGATTTTGAATAGAATCGAGAGCTTGTGCTTGGAGCCTTTGAGCGATTTCAAAAAATTTCGAAAATTTTCATTCTGCGGATCCTCTTGTAAATAAGAAAATTGATGATTTTGAATAGAATCTAGAGCGTGTGCATGGAGCCTTTGAGCGATTTCAAAAAATTTCGAAAATTTTCATTTTTCGGATCCCCTTATAAATAAATAAAGTGATTATTTTGAAAAGAATCGAGAGCTTGTGCATGGAGCCTTTGAGCGATTTCAAAAATTTTCATTTTGCGGATCCGCTTGTAAATAAGTAAATTGATGATTTTGAATAGAATCGAGAGCTTGTGCATGGAGCCTTTGAGCGATTTCAAAATTTTTCGAAAATTCACATTTTGCGGATCGTCTTGTAAATAAGTAAATTGATGATTTTGAATAGAATCGAGAGCTTGTGCATGGAGATTTTGAGCGATTTCAAAAAAATTCGAAAATTTCCATTTTTCGGATCCCCTTGTAAATAAATAAAGTGATGATTTTGAATAGAATCGAGAGATTGTGCATGGAGCCTTTGAGCGATTTCAAACATTTTCGAAAATTTTCATTTTTCGGATCCCCTTGTAAATAAATAAAGTGATTATTTTGAATAGAATCGAGAGATTGTGCATGGAGCCTTTGAGCGATTTCGAAAAATTTCGAAAATTTTCATTTTGCGGATCCTCTTGTAAATAAGTAAATTGATTATTTTGAATAGAATCGAGAGCTTGTGCATGGAGCCTTTGAGCGATTTCGAAAAATTTCGAAAATTTTCATTTTGCGGATCCTCTTGTAAATAAGTAAATTGATTATTTTGAAAAGAATCGAGAGCTTGTGCATGGAGATTTTGAGCGATTTCAAAAAAATTCGAAAATTTTCATTTTTCGGATCCCCTTATAAATAAATAAAGTGATTATTTTGAAAAGAATCGAGAGCTTGTGCATGGAGCCTTTGAGCGATTTCAAAAATTTTCGAAAATTTTCATTTTGCGGATCCGCTTGTAAATAAGTAAATTGATTATTTTGAAAAGAATCGAGAGCTTGTGCATGGAGCCTTTGAGCGATTTCAAAAAATTTCGTAAATTTTCATATTTCGGATCCCCTTGTGAATAAATAAACTTATGATTTTGAATAGAATCGAGAGCTTGCACATGGAGCCTTTGAGCGATTTCAAAATTTTTCGAAAATTCACATTTTGCGGATCGTCTTGTAAATAAGTAAATTGATGATTTTGAATAGAATCGAGAGCTTGTGCATGGAGATTTTGAGCGATTTCAAAAAAATTCGAAAATTTTCATTTTTCGGATCCCCTTGTAAATAAATAAAGTGATGATTTTGAATAGAATCGAGAGATTGTGCATGGAGCCTTTGAGCGATTTCAAACATTTTCGAAAATTTTCATTTTTCGGATCCCCTTGTAAATAAATAAAGTGATGATTTTGAATAGAATCGAGAGATTGTGCACGGAGCCTTTGAGCGATTTCAAACATTTTCGAAAATTTTCATTTTTCGGATCCCCTTGTAAATAAATAAAGTGATTATTTTGAATAGAATCGAGAGCTTGTGCATGGAGCCTTTGAGCGATTTCGAAAAATTTCGAAAATTTTCATTTTGCGGATCCTCTTGTAAATAAGTAAATTGATTATTTTGAAAAGAATCGAGAGCTTGTGCATGGAGATTTTGAGCGATTTCAAAAAAATTCGAAAATTTTCATTTTTCGGATCCCCTTATAAATAAATAAAGTGATTATTTTGAAAAGAATCGAGAGCTTGTGCATGGAGCCTTTGAGCGATTTCAAAAATTTTCGAAAATTTTCATTTTGCGGATCCGCTTGTAAATAAGTAAATTGATTATTTTGAAAAGAATCGAGAGCTTGTGCATGGAGCCTTTGAGCGATTTCAAAAAATTTCGTAAATTTTCATATTTCGGATCCCCTTGTGAATAAATAAACTTATGATTTTGAATAGAATCGAGAGCTTGCACATGGAGCCTTTGAGCGATTTCAAAATTTTTCGAAAATTCACATTTTGCGGATCGTCTTGTAAATAAGTAAATTGATGATTTTGAATAGAATCGAGAGCTTGTGCATGGAGATTTTGAGCGATTTCAAAAAAATTCGAAAATTTTCATTTTTCGGATCCCCTTATAAATAAATAAAGTGATTATTTTGAAAAGAATCGAGAGCTTGTGCATGGAGCCTTTGAGCGATTTCAAAAATTTTCGAAAATTTTCATTTTGCGGATCCGCTTGTAAATAAGTAAATTGATTATTTTGAAAAGAATCGAGAGCTTGTGCATGGAGCCTTTGAGCGATTTCAAAAAATTTCGTAAATTTTCATATTTCGGATCCCCTTGTGAATAAATAAACTTATGATTTTGAATAGAATCGAGAGCTTGCACATGGAGCCTTTGAGCGATTTCAAAATTTTTCGAAAATTCACATTTTGCGGATCGTCTTGTAAATAAGTAAATTGATGATTTTGAATAGAATCGAGAGCTTGTGCATGGAGATTTTGAGCGATTTCAAAAAAATTCGAAAATTTTCATTTTTCGGATCCCCTTGTAAATAAATAAAGTGATGATTTTGAATAGAATCGAGAGCTTGTGCATGGAGCCTTTGAGCGATTTCGAAAAATTTCGAAAATTTTCATTTTGCGGATCCTCTTGTAAATAGGTAAATTGATTATTTTGAAAAGAATCGATAGCTTGTGCATGGAGCCTTTGAGCGATTTCAAAAAATTTCGTAAATTTTCATATTTCGGATCCCCTTGTGAATAAATAAACTTATGATTTTGAATAGAATCGAGAGCTTGCACATGGAGCCTTTGAGCGATTTCAAAAATTTTCGAAAATTCACATTTTGCGGATCGTCTTGTAAATAAGTAAATTGATGATTTTGAATAGAATCGAGAGCTTGTGCATGGAGATTTTGAGCGATTTCAAAAAAATTCGAAAATTTTCATTTTTCGGATCCCCTTGTAAATAAATAAAGTGATGATTTTGAATAGAATCGAGAGATTGTGCATGGAGCCTTTGAGCGATTTCAAACATTTTCGAAAATTTTCATTTTTCGGATCCCCTTGTAAATAAATAAAGTGATTATTTTGAATAGAATCGAGAGCTTGTGCATGGAGCCTTTGAGCGATTTCGAAAAATTTCGAAAATTTTCATTTTGCGGATCCTCTTGTAAATAAGTAAATTGATTATTTTGAATAGAATCGAGAGCTTCTGCATGGAGCATTTGAGCGATTTCAAAAATTTTAGAAAATTTTCATTTTGCGGATCCTCTTGTAAATAAGTAAATTGATGATTTTGAATAGAATCGAGAGCTTGTGCATGGAGCCTTTGAGCGATTTCAAAAAATTTCGAAAATTTTCATATTTCGGATCCCCTTGTAAATAAATAAACTTATGATTTTGAATAGAATCGAGAGCTTGCGCATGGAGCCTTTGAGCGATTTCAAAAATTTTCGAAAATTTACATTTTGCGGATCCTCTTGTAAATAAGTAAATTGATGATTTTGAATAGAATCGAGAGCTTGTGCATGGAGCCTTTGAGCGATTTCAAAAAATTTCGAACATTTTCATTTTGCGGATCCTCTTGTAAATAAGTAAATTGATGATTTTGAATAGAATCGAAAGCTTGTGCATGGAGCCTTTGAGCGATTTCAAACATTTTCGAAAATTTTCATTTTTCGGATCCCCTTGTAAATAAATAAAGTGATGATTTTGAATAGAATCGAGAGATTGTGCATGGAGCCTTTGAGCGATTTCAAAAAATTTCGAAAATTTTCATTTTTCGGATCCCCTAGTAAATAAATAAACTTATGATTTTGAATAGAATCGAGAGCTTGTGCATGGAGCCTTTGAGCGATTTCAAAAAAATTCGAAAATTTTCATTCTTCGAATCCCCTTGTAAATAAATAAATAGATGATTTTGAATAGAACCGAGAGCTTGGAGCCTTTGAGCGATTTCAAACATTTTCGAAAATTTTCATTTTTCGGATCCCCTTGTAAATAAATAAACTTATGATTTTGAATAGAATCGAGAGCTTGTGCATGGAGCCTTGGAGCGATTTCAAAAAATTTCGAAAATTTTCATTTTGCGGATCCTCTTGTAAATAAATAAATTGATGATTTTGAATAGAATCGAGAGCTTGTCCATGGAGCCTTTGAGCGATTACAAAAAATTTCCAAAAATTTTCATTTTTCGGATCCCCTTGTAAATAAAAAAAGTGATGATTTTGAATAGAATCGAGAGCTTGTGCATGGAGCCTTTGAGCGATTTCAAAAAATTTCGAAAATTTTCATTTTGCGGATCCTCTTGTAAATAAGAAAATTGATGATTTTGAATAGAATCGAGAGCTTGTGCATGGAGCCTTTGAGCGATTTCAAAAAAATTCGAAAATTTTCATTTTTCGAATCCCCTTGTAAATAAATAAAGTGATGATTTTGAATAGAATTGAGAGCTTGTGCATGGAGCCTTTGAGCGATTTCAAACATTTTCGAAAATTTTCATTTTTCGGATCCCCTTGTAAATAAATAAAGTGATTATTTTGAATAGAATCGAGAGCTTGTGCATGGAGCCTTTGAGCGATTTCAAAAAATTTCGAAAATTTTCATTTTGCGGATCCTCTTGTAAATAAGAAAATTGATGATTTTGAATAGAATCGAGAGCTTGTGCATGGAGCCTTTGAGCGATTTCAAATAATTTCGAAAATTTTCATTTTTCGGATCCCCTTGTAAATAAATAAAGTGATGATTTTGAATAGAATCGAGAGCTTGTGCATGGAGCCTTTGAGCGATTTCAAAAAATTTCGAAAATTTTCATTTTGCGGATCCTCTTGTAAATAAGAAAATTGATGATTTTGAATAGAATCGAGAGCTTGTGCATGGAGCCTTTGAGCGATTTCAAAAAATTTCGAAAATTTTCATTTTTCGGATCCCCTTATAAATAAATAAAGTGATTATTTTGAAAAGAATCGAGAGCTTGTGCATGGAGCCTTTGAGCGATTTCAAAAATTTTCGAAAATTTTCGTTTTGCGGATCCTCTTGTAAATAAGTAAATTGATGATTTTGAATAGAATCGAGAGCTTGTGCATGGAGCCTTTGAGCGATTTCAAAAAATTTCGTAAATTTTCATATTTCGGATCCCCTTGTAAATAAATAAACTTCTGATTTTGAATAGAATCGAGAGCTTGTGCATGGAGCCTTTGAGCGATTTCAAAAAATTTCGAAAATTTTCATTTTGGGGATCCTCTTGTATATAAGAAAATTGATGATTTTGAATAGAATCGAGAGCTTGTGCATGGAGCCTTTGAGCGATTTCAAAAAATTTCGAAAATTTTAATTTTTCGGATCCCCTTGTAAATAAATAAAGTGATGATTTTGAATAGAATCGAGAGCTTGTGCATGGAGCCTTTGAACGTTTCAAAAAATTTCGAAAATTTTCATTTTGCGGATCCTCTTGTAAATAAGAAAATTGATGATTTTGAATAGAATCGAGAGCTTGTGCATGGAGCCTTTGAGCGATTTCGAAAAATTTCGAAAATTTTCATTTTGCGGATCCTCTTGTAAATAAGTAAATTGATTATTTTGAATAGAATCGAGAGCTTGTGCATGGAGCCTTTGAGCGATTTCAAAAATTTTCGAAAATTTTCATTTTGCGGATCCTCTTGTAAATAAGTAAATTGATGATTTTGAATAGAATCGAGAGCTTGTGCATGGAGCCTTTGAGCGATTTCAAAAAATTTCGAAAATTTTCATATTTCGGATCCCCTTGTAAATAAATAAACTTATGATTTTGAATAGAATCGAGAGCTTGCGCATGGAGCCTTTGAGCGATTTCAAAAATTTTCGAAAATTTACATTTTGCGGATCCTCTTGTAAATAAGTAAATTGATGATTTTGAATAGAATCGAGAGCTTGTGCATGGAGCCTTTGAGCGATTTCAAAAAATTTCGAAAATTTTCATTTTTCTGATCCCCTTGTAGATAAATAAATTGATGATTTTGAATAGACTCGAGAGCTTCTGCTTGGAGCCTTTGAGCGATTTCAAAAATTTTCGAAAATTTTCATTTTTCGGATCCCCTCGTAAATAAATAAAGTGATGATTTTGAATAGAATCGAGAGCTTCTGCAAGGAGCCTTTGAGTGATTTCAAAAAATTTCGAAAATTTTCCTTTTTCTGATCCCCTTGTAAATAAATAAACTTATGATTTTGAATAGAATCGAGAGCCTATGCATGGAGCCTTTGAGCGATTTCAAAAAATTTCGAAAATTTTCATTTTTCGGATCCTCTTGTAAATAAATAAATTGATGATTTTGAATAGAATCGAGAGCCTGTGCATGGAGCCTTTGAGTGATTTCAAAAAATTTTGAAAATTTTTCATTTTTCGGATCCCCTCGTAAATAAATAAAGTGATGATTTTGAAAAGAATCGAGAGCTTGTGCATAAAGCCTTTGAGTGATTTCAAAAAATTTCGAAAATTTTCCTTTTTCTGATCCCTTTGTAAATAAATAAACTTATGATTTTGAATAGAATCGAGAGCCTATGCATGGAGCCTTTGAGCGATTTCAAAAAATTTCGAAAATTTTCATTTTTCTGATCCCCTTGTACATAAATAAACTTATGATTTTGAATAGAATCGAGAGCGTCTGCATGGAGCCTTTGAGCGATTGCAAAAATTTTCGAAAATTTTAATTTTTCGGATCCCCTCGTAAATAAATAAATTAATGATTTTGAATAGAATCGAGAGCTTGTGCATAAAGCCTTTGAGTGATTTAAAAAAATTTCGAAAATTTTCCTTTTTCTGATCCCCTTGTAAATAAATAAACTTATGATTTTGAATAGAATCGAGAGCCTATGCATGGAGCCTTTGAGCGATTTCAAAAAATTTCGAAAATTTTCATTTTTCTGATCCCCTTGTACATAAATAAATTGATGATTTTGAATAGAATCGAGAGCGTCTGCATGGAGCCTTTGAGCGATTTCAAAAATTTTCGAAAATTTTAATTTTTTCGGATCCCCTCGTAAATAAATAAATTGATGATTTTGAATAGAATCGAGAGCTTCTGGATGGAGCCTTTGAGTGATTTCAAAATTTTTTTAAAATTTTCCTTTTTCTGATCCCCTTGTAAATAAATAAACTAATGATTTTGAATAGAATCGAAAGCCTGTGCATGGAGCCTTTGAGCGATTTCAAAAATTTTCGAAAATTTTCGTTTTTCTGATCCCCTTGTACATAAATAAAGTGATGATTTTGAATAGAATCGAGAGCCTGTGCATGCAGCCTTTGAGCGATTTCAAAAAATTTTCGAAAATTTTCATTTTTCGGATCCCCTTGTAAATAAATAAAGTGATGGTTTTGAATAGAATCGAGAGCTTGTGCATGGAACATTTGAGCGATTTAAAAAATCTTCGAAAATTTTCATCTTTCGGATCCCGTTGTAAATAAGTAAACTTATGATTTTGAATAGAATCGAGAGCTTCTTCATGGAGCCTTTGAGCGATTTCAAAAATTTTCGAAAATTTTCATTTTTCGTATCCCCTCGTAAATAAGTAAAGTGATGACTTTGAATAGAATCGAGAGCTTGTGCAAGGAGCCTTTGAGCGATTTCAAAAATTTTCGAAAATTTTCCTTTTTCTGATCCCCTTGTAAATAAATACATTGATGATTTTGAATAGAATCGAGAGCTTGTGCATGGAACATTTGAGCGATTTCAAAAAATTTCGAAAATTTTCATTTTTCGGATCTCCTTGTAAATAAATAAAGTGATGATTTTGAATAGAATCGAGAGCTTGTGCATGGAGCCTTTGAGCGATTTCAAAAATTTTCGAAAATTTTCATTTTGCGGATCCCCTTGTTAATAAATAAATTGATGATTTTGAATAGAATCGAGAGCTTGTGCATGGAACATTTGAGCGATTTCAAAAAATTTCGAAAATTTTCATTTTTCGGATCCCTTTGTAAATAAATAAACTTATGATTTTGAATAGAATCGAGAGCTTGTGCATGGAGCCTTTGAGCGATTTCCAAAAAATTCGAAAATTTTCATTTTGCGGATCCTCTTGTAAATAAATAAATTGATGATTTTGAATAGAATCGAGAGCTTGTGCATGGAGCCTTTGAGCGATTTCAAAAATTTTCGAAAATTTTCGTTTTTCTGATCCCCTTGTACATAAATAAAGTGATGATTTTGAATAGAATCGAGAGCCTGTGCATGTAGCCTTTGAGCGATTACAAAAAAATTTCGAAAATTTTCATTTTTCGGATCCCCTTGTAAATAAATAAAGTGATGGTTTTGAATAGAATCGAGAGCTTGTGCATGGAACATTTGAGCGATTTCAAAAATCTTCGAAAATTTTCATCTTTCGGATCCCCTTGTAAATAAGTAAACTTATGATTTTTAATAGAATCGAGAGCTTCTGCATGGAGCCTTTGAGCGATTTCAAAAATTTTCGAAAATTTTCATTTTTCGTATCCCCTCGTAAATAAGTAAAGTGATGATTTTGAATAAAATCGAGAGCTTGTGCAAGGAGCCTTTGAGCGATTTCAAAAATTTTCGAAAATTTTCCTTTTTCTGATCCCCTTGTAAATAAATAAACTTATGATTTTGAATAGAATCGTGAGCCTATGCATGGAGCCTTTGAGCGATTTCAAAAAATTTCGAAAATTTTCATTTTTCGGATAATCTGGTAAATAAATCAATTGATGATTTTGAATAGAATCGAGAGCTTGTGCAAGGAGCCTTTCAGCAATTTCAAAAAATTTCGAAAATTTTCATTTTTCGGATCCCCTTGTAAATAAATAATGTGATGATTTTGAATAGAATCGAGAGCTTGTGCATGGAGCCTTCGAGCGATTTCAAAAATTTTCGAAAATTTTCATTTTGCGGATCCCCTTGTAAATAAATAAATTGATGATTTTGAATAAAATCGAGAGCTTGTGCATGGAACATTTGAGCGATTTCAAAAAATTTCGAAAATTTTCCTTTTTCGGATCTCCTTGTAAATAAATAAAGTGATGATTTTGAATAGAATCGAGAGCTTGTGCATGGAGCCTTTGAGCGATTTCAAAAATTTTCGAAAATTTTCATTTTGCGGATCCCCTTGTAAATAAATAAATTGATGATTTTGAATAGAATCGAGAGCTTGTCCATGGAACATTTGAACGATTTCAAAAAATTTCGAAAATTTCATTTTTCGGATCCCCTTGTAAATAAATAAACTTATGATTTTGAATAGAATCGAGAGCTTGTGCATGGAGCCTTTGAGCGATTTCAAAAAATTTCGAAAATTTTCATTTTGCGGATCCCCTTGTAAATAAATAAATTGATGATTTTGAATAGAATCGAGAGCTTGTGCATGGAGCCTTTGAGCGATTTAAAAATTTTCGAAAATTTTTATTTTTCTGATCCCTTTGTACATGAATAAAGTGATGATTTTGAATAGAATCGAGAGCCTGTGCATGGAGCCTTTGAGCGATTTCAAAAAAATTTCGAAAATTTTCATTTTTCTGATCCCCTTGTACATAAATAAAGTGATGATTTTGCATAGAATCGAGAGCCTGTGCATGGAGCCTTTGAGCGATTTCAAAAATTTTCGAAATTTTTTTATTTTTCTGATCCCCTTGTACATAAATAAAGTGATGATTTTGAATAGAATCGAGAGCCTGTGCATGGAGCCTTTGAGCGATTTCAAAAAATTTCGAAAATTTTCATTTTGCGGATCCCCTTGTAAATAAATAAATTGATGATTTTAAATAGAATCGAGAGCCTTTGCGCGACTTCAAAAATTTTCGAAAATTTTTATTTTTCTGATCCCCTTGTAAATAAATAAATTGATGATTTTGAATAGAATCGAGAGCTTGTGCATGGATCCTTTGAGCGATTTCAAAAATTTTCGAAAATTTTCATTTTGCGGATCCCCTTGTAAATAAATAAATTGATGATTTTGAATAGAATCGAGAGCTTGTGCATGGATCCTTTGAGCGATTTCAAAAATTTTCGAAAATTTTCATTTTGCGGATGCCCTTGTAAATAAATAAATTGATGATTTTGAATAGAATCGAGAGCTTGTGCATGGAGCCTTTGAGCGATTTCAAAAATTTTCGAAAATTTTCATTTTGCGGATCCCCTTTTAAATAAATAAATTGATGATTTTGAATAGAATCGAGTGCTTGTGCATGGAGCCTTTGAGCGATTTCAAAAATTTTCGAAAATTTTCATTTTTCGGATCCCCTTGTAAATAAATAAATTGATGATTTTGAATAGAATCGAGAGCCTGTGCATGGAGCCTTTGAGCGATTTCAAAAATTTTCGAATTTTTTTATTTTTCTGATCCCCTTGTACATAAATAAAGTGAGGATTTTTAATAGAATCGAGAGCTTGTCCATGGAGCCTTTGAGCGATTTCAAAAATTTTCGAAAATTTTCATTTTGCGGATCCCCTTGTAAATAAATAAATTGATGATTTTGAATAGAATCGAGAGCTTGTGCATGGAGCCTTTGAGCGATTTCAAAAATTTTCGAAAATTTTCATTTTGCTGATCTCCTTATAAATAAAAAAATTGATGATTTTGAATAGAATCGAGAGCTTGTCCATGGAACATTTGAACGATTTCAAAAATTTTCGAAAATTTTCATTTTGCGGATCCCCTTGTAAATAAATAAATTGATGATTTTGAATAGAATCGAGAGCTTGTGCATGGAGCCTTTGAGCGATTTCAAAAATTTTCGAAAATTTTTATTTTTCTGATCCCTTTGTACATAAATAAAGTGATGATTTTGAATAGAATCGAGAGCCTGTGCATGGAGCCTTTGAGCGATTTCAAAAAATTTCGAAAATTTTCATTTTGCGGATCCCCTTGTAAATAAATAATTTGATGATTTTAAATAGAATCGAGAGCCTTTGCGCGACTTCAAAAATTTTCGAAAATTTTTATTTTTCTGATCCCCTTGTACATTAAAAAAGTGATGATTTTGAATTGAATCGAGAGCCTGTGCATGAGACCTTTGAGCGATTTCAAAAATTTTCGAAAATTTTCATTTTGCGGATCCCCTTGTAAATAAATAAATTGATGATTTTGAATAGAATCGAGAGCTTGTGCATGGATCCTTTGAGCGATTTCAAAAATTTTCGAAAATTTTCATTTTGCGGATCCCCTTGTAAATAAATAAATTGATGATTTTGAATAGAATCGAGAGCTTGTGCATGGAGCCTTTGAGCGATTTCAAAAATTTTCGAAAATTTTTATTTTGCGGATCCCCTTGTAAATAAATAAACTTATGATTTTGAATAGAATCGAGAGCTTGTCCATGGAACATTTGAACGATTTCAAAAAATTTCGAAAATTTCATTTTTCGGATCCCCTTGTAAATAAATAAACTTATGATTTTGAATAGAATCGAGAGCTTGTGCATGGAGCCTTTGAGCGATTTCAAAAATTTTCGAAAATTTTCATTTTGCGGATCCCCTTGTAAATAAATAAATTGATGATTTTGAATAGAATCGAGAGCTTGTCCATGGAACATTTGAACGATTTCAAAAAATTTCGAAAATTTCATTTTTCGGATCCCCTTGTAAATAAATAAACTTATGATTTTGAATAGAATCGAGAGCTTGTGCATGGAGCCTTTGAGCGATTTCAAAAATTTTCGAAAATTTTCATTTTGCGGATCCCCTTGTAAATAAATAAATTGATGCTTTTGAATAGAATCGAGAGCCTGTGCATGGAGCCTTTGAGCGATTTCAAAATTTTTCGAAAATTTTAATTTTTCTGATCCCCTTGTACATGAATAAAGTGATGATTTGGAATAGAATCGACAGCCTGTGCATGGAGCCTTTGAGCGATTTCAAAAATTTTCGAAAATTTTTATTTTTCTGATCCCCTTGTACATAAATAAATTGATGATTTTGAATAGAATCGAGAGCTTGTGCATGGAACATTTGAACGATTTCAAAAATTTTCGAAAATTTTCATTTTCTGGATCCCCTTGTAAATAACTAAGCTTATGATTTTCCATAGAATCGAGAGCCTGTGCATGGAGCCTTTGAGCGATTTCAAAAATTTTCGAAATTTTTTTATTTTTCTGATCCCCTTGTACATAAATAAAGTGAAATTTTTGAATAGAATCGAGAGCCTGTGCATGGAGCCTTTGAGCGATTTCAAAAAATTTCGAAAATTTTCATTTTGCGGATCCCCTTGTAAATAAATAAATTGATGATTTTAAATAGAATCGAGAGCCTTTGCGCGACTTCAAAAATTTTCGAAAATTTTTATTTTTCTGATCCCCTTGTACATAAAAAAAGTGATGATTTTGAATAGAATCGAGAGCCTGTGCATGAGACCTTTGAGCGATTTCAAAAATTTTCGAATTTTTTTATTTTTCTGATCCCCTTGTACATAAATAAAGTGATGATTTTGCATAGAATCGAGACCCTGTGCATGGAGCCTTTGAGCGATTTCAAAAATTTTCGAAAATTTTCATTTTTCGGATACTCTTGTAAATAAATAAGTTGATGATTTTGAATAGAATCGAGAGCTTGTGCATGGAGCCTTTGAGCGATTTCAAAAATTAACGAAAATGTTCATTTTTCGGATCCCCTTATATATAAATAAAGTGATGATTTTGATAAAATCGAGAGCTTGTCCATGGAACATTTGAACGATTTCAAAAAATTTCGAAAATTTTCATTTTGCGGATCCCCTTGTAAATAAATAAATTGATGATTTTGAATAGAATCGAGAGCTTGTGCATGGAGCCTTTGAGCGATTTCAAAAATTTTCGAAAATTTTTATTTTTCTGATCCCTTTGTACATAAATAAAGTGATGATTTTGAATAGAATCGAGAGCCTGTGCATGGAGCCTTTGAGCGATTTCAAAAATTTTCGAAAATTTTTATTTTGCGGATCCCCTTGTAAATAAATAAATTGATGATTTTGAATAGAATCGAGAGCTTGTCCATGGAACATTTGAACGATTTCAAAAAATTTCGAAAATTTTCATTTTCTGGATCCCCTTGTAAATAACTAAACTTATGATTTTGAATAGAATCGAGAGCTTGTCCATGGAACATTTGAACGATTTCAAAAAATTTCGAAAATTTCATTTTTCGGATCCCCTTGTAAATAAATAAACTTATGATTTTGAATAGAATCGAGAGCTTGTGCATGGAGCCTTTGAGCGATTTCAAAAATTTTCGAAAATTTTCATTTTGCGGATCCCCTTGTAAATAAATAAATTGATGCTTTTGAATAGAATCGAGAGCCTGTGCATGGAGCCTCTGAGCGATTTCAAAAATTTTCGAAAAATTTCATTTTACGGATCTCCTTGTAAATAAATAAATTGATGATTTTGAATAAAATCGAGAGCTTGTCCATGGAACATTTGAACGATTTCAAAAAATTTCGAAAATTTTCATTTTCTGGATCCCCTTGTAAATAACTAAACTTATGATTTTGAATAGAATCGAGAGCTTGTGCATGGAGCCTTTGAGCGATTTCAAAAATTTTCGAAAATTTTCATTTTGCGGATCCCCTTGTAAATAAATAAATTGATGATTTTGAATAGAATCGAGAGCATTTGCATGGAGCCTTAGAGCGATTTAAAAAATTTTCGAAAATTTTTATTTTTCTGATCCCCTTGTACATAAATAAAGTGATGATTTTGCATAGAATCGAGAGCCTCTGCATGGAGCCTTTGAGCGATTTCAAAAATTTTCGAAAATTTTCATTTTTCGGATACTCTTGTAAATAAATAAGTTGATGATTTTGAATAGAAACGAGAGCTTGTGCATGGAGCCTTTGAGCGATTTCATAAATTAACGAAAATGTTCATTTTTCGGATCCCCTTATATATAAATAAAGTGATGATTTTGATAAAATCGAGAGCTTGTACATGGAGCCTTTGAGCGATTTCAAAAAAATTTCAAAAATTTTCATTTTGCGGATCCTCTTGTAAATAAATAAATTGATAATTTTGAATAGAATCGAGAGCTTCTGGATGGAGCCTTTGAGCGATTTCAAAAATTTTCGAAAATTTTCATTTTTTGGATCCCCTTGTAAATAAAAAAATTGATGATTTTGAATAGAATCGAGAGCTTGTGCATAGACCCTTTGAGCGATTTCAAAAAACTTCGAAAATTTTCTTTTTTCGGATCCCCTTGTAATTAAATAAATTGATGATTTTGAATAGAATCGACAGCTTTTGGATGGAGCCTTTGAGCGATTTCAAAAATTTGCGAAAATTTTCATTTTTCGGATCCCCTTGTGAATAAATAAATTGATGATTTTGAATAGAACAGAGAGCTTCTGCATGGAGCCTTTGAGCGGTTTCAAAAATTTTCCAGAAATTTTCATTTTGCGGATCTCCTTGTAAATAATAAAGGTGATGATTTTGAATAGAATCGAGAGCTTGTGCATGGAGCCTTTGAGCGATTTCAAAAAATTTCGAAAATTTTAATTTTACGGATCCTCTTGTCAATAAATAAATTGATGATTTTGAATAGAATCGAGAGATTTTGGATGGAGCCTTTGAGCGATTTAAAAAAAAATTTCAAAAATTTTCGTCTTTCGGATCCTCTTATAAATAAATAAATTGATGATTTTGGAAAGAATCGAGAGCTTGTGCTTAGAGCCTTTGAGCGATTTCAAAAAAAGTTCAAAAATTTTCATTTTGCGGATCCTCTTGTAAATAAATAAATTAATGATTTTGAATAGAATCGAGAGCTTGTGCATGGAGCCTTTGAGCGATTTCAAAAATTTTCGAAAATTTTCATATTGCGGATCTCCTTGTAAATAAATAAATTGATGATTTTGAATAGAATCGAGAGCTTGTCCATGGAACATTTGAACGATTTCAAAAATTTTCGAAAATTTTCATTTTGCGGATCCCCTTGTAAATAAATAAATTGATGATTTTGAATAGAATCGAGAGCTTGTGCATGGAGCCTTTGAGCGATTTCAAAAATTTTCGAAAAGTTTTATTTTTCTGATCCCTTTGTACATAAATAAAGTGATGATTTTGAATAGAATCGAGAGCCTGTGCATGGAGCCTTTGAGCGATTTCAAAAATTTTCGAAAATTTTTATTTTGAGGATCCCCTTGTAAATAAATAAATTGATGATTTTGAATAGAATCGAGAGCTTGTCCATGGAACATTTGAACGGTTTCAAAAAATTTCGAATTTTTTAATTTTTCTGATCCCCTTGTAAATAAATAAACTTATGAATAGAATCGAGAGCTTGTGCATGGAGCCTTTGAGCGATTTCAAAAATTTTCGATAATTTTCATTTTTCGGATACTCTTGTAAATAAATAAGTTGATGATTTTGAATAGAATCGAGAGCTTGTGCATGGAGCCTTTGAGCGATTTCAAAAATTAACGAAAATGTTCATTTTTCGGATCCCCTTATATATAAATAAAGTGATGATTTTGATAAAATCGAGAGCTTGTACATGGAGCCTTTGAGCGATTTCAAAAAAATTTCAAAAATTTTCATTTTGCGGATCCTCTTGTAAATAAATAAATTGATAATTTTGAATAGAATCGAGAGCTTGTGCATGGATCCTTTGAGCGATTTCAAAAATTTTCGAAAATTTTCATTTTGCGGATCCCCTTGTAAATAAATAAATTGATGATTTTGAATAGAATCGAGAGCTTGTGCATGGAGCCTTTGAGCGATTTCAAAAACTTTCGAAAATTTTCATTTTGCGGATCCCCTTTTAAATAAATAAATTGATGATTTTGAATAGAATAGAGAGCTTGTGCATGGACCCTTTGAGCGATTTCAAAAATTTTCGAAAATTTTCATTTTGCGGATCCCCTTGTAAATAAATAAATTGATGATTTAGAATAGAATCGAGAGCCTGTGCAAGGAGCCTTTGAGCGATTTCAAAAATTTTCGAATTTTTTTATTTTTCTGATCCCCGTGTACATAAATAAAGTGATGATTTTGCATAGAATCGAGAGCCTGTGCATGGAGCCTTTGAGCGATTTCAAAATTTTCGAAAATTTTCATTTTTCGGATACTCTTGTAAATAAATAAGTTGATGATTTTGAATAGAATCGAGAGCTTGTGCATGGAGCCTTTGAGCGATTTCAAAAATTAACGAAAATGTTCATTTTTCGGATCCCCTTATATATAAATAAAGTGATGATTTTGATAAAATCGAGAGCTTGTCCATGGAACATTTGAACGATTTCAAAAATTTTCGAAAATTTTCATTTTGCGGATCCCCTTGTAAATAAATAAATTGATGATTTTGAATAGAATCGAGAGCTTGTGCATGGAGCCTTTGAGCGATTTCAAAAATTTTCGGAAATTTTTATTTTTCTGATCCCTTTGTACATAAATAAAGTGATGATTTTGAAAAGAATCGAGAGCCTGTGCATGGAGCCTTTGAGCGATTTCAAAAATTTTCGAAAATTTTTATTTAGCGGATCCCCTTGTAAATAAATAAATTGATGATTTTGAATAGAATCGAGAGCTTGTCCATGGAACATTTGAACGATTTCAAAAAATTTCGAAAATTTCATTTTTCGGATCCCCTTGTAAATAAATAAACTTATGATTTTGAATAGAATCGAGAGCTTGTGCATGGAGCCTTTGAGCGATTTCAAAATTTTTCGAAAATTTTCATTTTGCGGATCCCCTTGTAAATAAATAAATTGATGCTTTTGAATAGAATCGAGAGCCTGTGCATGGAGCCTTTGAGCGATTTCAAAATTTTTCGAAAATTTTAATTTTTCTGATCCCCTTGTACATAAATAAAGTGATGATTTGGAATAGAATCGACAGCCTGTGCATGGAGCCTTTGAGCGATTTCAAAAATTTTCGAAAATTTTTATTTTTCTGATCCCCTTGTACATAAATAAATTGATGATTTTGAATAGAATCGAGAGCTTGTGCATGGAACATTTGAACGATTTCAAAAATTTTCGAAAATTTTCATTTTCTGGATCCCCTTGTAAATAACTAAGCTTATGATTTTGCATAGAATCGAGAGCCTGTGCATGGAGCCGTTGAGCGATTTCAAAAATTTTCGAAATTTTTTTATTTTTCTGATCCCCTTGTACATAAATAAAGTGAAATTTTTGAATAGAATCGAGAGCCTGTGCATGGAGCCTTTGAGCGATTTCAAAAAATTTCGAAAATTTTCTTTTTGCGGATCCCCTTGTAAATAAATAAATTGATGATTTTGAATAGAATCGAGAGCTTGTGCATGGAGCCTTTGAGCGATTTCAAAAATTTTCGAAAATTTTCATTTTGCGGATCCCCTTGTAAATAAATAAATTGATGATTTTAAATAGAATCGAGAGCCTTTGCGCGACTTCAAAAATTTTCGAAATTTTTTATTTTTCTGATCCCCTTGTACATAAAAAAAGTGATGATTTTGAATAGAATCGAGAGCCTGTGCATGAGACCTTTGAGCGATTTCAAAAATTTTCGAAAATTTTCATTTTTCGGATACTCTTGTAAATAAATAAGTTGATGATTTTGAATAGAATCGAGAGCTTGTGCATGGAGCCTTTGAGCGATTTCAAAAAATTTCGAAAATTTCCATTTTGCGGATCCCCTTGTAAATAAATAAATTGATGATTTTGAATAGAATCGAGAGCTTGTGCATGGAGCCTTTGAGCGATTTCAAAAATTTTCGAAAATTTTTATTTTTCTGATCCCTTTGTACATAAATAAAGTGATGATTTTGAATAGAATCGAGAGCCTGTGCATGGAGCCTTTGAGCGATTTCAAAAATTTTCGAAAATTTTTATTTTGCGGATTCTCTTGTCAATAAATAAATTGATGATTTTGAATAGAATCGAGAGATTTTGGATGGAGCCTTTGAGCGATTTAAAAAAAAATTTCAAAAATTTTCATCTTTCGGATCCTCTTATAAATAAATAAATTGATGATTTTGGAAAGAATCGAGAGCTTGTGCTTAGAGCCTTTGAGCGATTTCAAAAAAAGTTCAAAAATTTTCATTTTGCGGATCCTCTTGTAAATAAATAAATTAATGATTTTGAATAGAATCGAGAGCTTGTGCATGGAGCCTGTGAGCGATTTCAAAAATTTTCGAAAATTTTCATTTTGCGGATCCCCTTGTAAATAAATAAATTGATGATTTTGAATAGAATCGAGAGCTTGTCCATGGAGCCTTTGAGCGATTTCAAAAAATTTCGAAAATTTTTATTTTGGGGATCCCCTTGTAAATAAATAAATTGATGATTTTGAATAGAATCGAGAGCTTGTGCATGGAGCCTTGGAGCGATTTCCAAAATTTTCGAAAATTTTCATTTTGCGGATCCCCTTGTAAATAAATAAATTGATGATTTTGAATAGAATCGAGAGCTTGTGCATGGAGCCTGTGAGCGATTTCAAAAATTTTCGAAAATTTTCATTTTGCGGATCCCCTTGTAAATAAATAAATTGATGCTTTTGAATAGAATCGAGAGCCTGTGCATGGAGCCTTTGAGCGATTTCAAAATTTTTCGAAAATTTTAATTTTTCTGATCCCCTTGTACATAAATAAAGTGATGATTTGGAATAGAATCGACAGCCTGTGCATGGAGCCTTTGAGCGATTTCAAAAATTTTCGAAAATTTTTATTTTGCGGATTCTCTTGTCAATAAATAAATTGATGATTTTGAATAGAATCGAGAGCTTGTGCATGGAGCCTGTGAGCGATTTCAAAAATTTTCGAAAATTTTTATTTTTCTGATCCCCTTGTATATAAATAAATTGATGATTTTGAATAGAATCGAGAGCTTGTGCATGGAAAATTTGAACGATTTCAAAAATTTTCGAAAATTTTCATTTTCTGGATCCCCTTGTAAATAACTAAGCTTATGATTTTGCATAGAATCGAGAGCCTGTGCATGGAGCCTTTGAGCGATTTCAAAAATTTTCGAAATTTTTTTATTTTTCTGATCCCCTTGTACATAAATAAAGTGAAATTTTTGAATAGAATCGAGAGCCTGTGCATGGAGCCTTTGAGCGATTTCAAAAATTTTCGAAAATTTTTATTTTGCGGATCCCCTTGTAAATAAATAAATTGATGATTTTGAATAGAATCGAGAGCTTGTCCATGGAACATTTGAACGATTTCAAAAAATTTCGAAAATTTCATTTTTCGAATCCCCTTGTAAATAAATAAACTTATGATTTTGAATAGAATCGAGAGCTTGTGCATGGAGCCTTTGAGCAATTTCAAAAATTTTCGAAAATTTCCATTTTGCGGATCCCCTTGTAAATAAATAAATTGATGATTTTGAATAGAATCGAGAGCTTGTGCATGGAGCCTTTGAGCGATTTCAAAAATTTTCGAAAATTTTTATTTTTCTGATCCCTTTGTACATAAATAAAGTGATGATTTTGAATAGAATCGAGAGCCTGTGCATGGAGCCTTTGAGCGATTTCAAAAATTTTCGAAAATTTTTATTTTGCGGATCCCCTTGTAAATAAATAAATTGATGATTTTGAATAGAATCGAGAGCTTGTCCATGGAACATTTGAACGATTTCAAAAAATTTCGAAAATTTCATTTTTCGGATCCCCTTGTAAATAAATAAACTTATGATTTTGAATAGAATCGAGAGCTTGTGCATGGAGCCTTTGAGCGATTTCAAAAATTTTCGAAAATTTTCATTTTGCGGATCCCCTTGTAAATAAATAAATTGATGCTTTTGAATAGAATCGAGAGCCTGTGCATGGAGCCTTTGAGCGATTTCAAAATTTTTCGAAAATTTTAATTTTTCTGATCCCCTTGTACATAAATAAAGTGATGATTTGGAATAGAATCGACAGCCTGTGCATGGAGCCTTTGAGCGATTTCAAAAATTTTTGAAAATTTTTATTTTTCTGATCCCCTTGTACATAAATAAATTGATGATTTTGAATAGAATCGAGAGCTTGAGCATGGAACATTTGAACGATTTCAAAAATTTTCGAAAATTTTCATTTTCTGGATCCCCTTGTAAATAACTAAGCTTATGATTTTGCATAGAATAGAGAGCCTGTGCATGGAGCCTTTGAGCGATTTCAAAAAATTTCGAAATTTTTTTATTTTTCTGATCCCCTTGTACATAAATAAAGTGAAATTTTTGAATAGAATCGAGAGCCTGTGCATGGAGCCTTTGAGCGATTTCAAAAAAATTCGAAAATTTTCATTTTTCCGATCCCCTTGTACATAAATAAAGTGATGATTTTGAATAGAATCGAGAGCCTGTGCATGGAGCCTTTGAGCGATTTCAAATTTTTTTCGAAAATTTCCATTTTTCGGATCCTCTTGTAAATAAATAAATTGATGATTTTGAATAGAATTGAGAGCTAGTGCATGGAGCCTGTGAGCGATTTCAAAAAAATTCGAAAATTTTCATTTTTCTGATCCCCTTGTTCATAAATAAAGTGATGATTTTGAATAGAATCGAGATCCTGTGCATGGAGCCTTTGAGCGATTTCAAAATTTTTTCGAAAATTTTCATTTTTCTGATCCCCTTGTACATAAATAAAGTGATCATTTTGAATAGAATCGAGCGCTTTTGCATGGAGCCTTTGATTGATTTCAAAAAAATTCGAAAATTTTCCTTTTTCTGATCCCCTTGTAAATAAATAAACTTATGATTTTGAATAGAATCGAGAGCCTATGCATGGAGCCTTTGAGCGATTTCAAAAATTTTCGAAAATTTTCATTTTGCGGATCCCCTTGTAAATAAATAAATTGATGAATTTGAATAAAATCGAGAGCTTGTGCATGGAGCCTTTCAGCAATTTCAAAAAAATTCGAAAATTTTCATTTTGCGGATCCCCTTGTAAATAAATAAATTGATGATTTTGAATAAAATCGAGAGCTTGTGCATGGAACATTTGAGCGAATTCAAAAAATTTCGAAAATTTTCCTTTTTCGGATCTCCTTGTAAATAAATAAAGTGATGATTTTGAATAGAATCGAGAGCTTGTGCATGGAGCCTTTGAGCGATTTCAAAAATTTTCGAAAATTTTCATTTTGCGGATCCCCTTGTAAATAAATAAATTGATGATTTTGAATAGAATCGAGAGCTTGTGCATGGAGCCTTTGAGCGATTTCAAAAAAAATTCAAACATTTTCAGTTTTCGGATCCCCTTGTAAATAAATAAATTGTTGATTTTGAATAGAATCGAGAGCTTGTGCATGGAGCCTTTGAGCGATTTCCAAAAAATTCGAAAATTTTCATTTTTCTGATCCCCTTGTAGATAAATAAATTGATGATTTTGAATAGACTCGAGAGCTTCTGCTTGGAGCCTTTGAGCGATTTCAAAAATTTTAGAAAATTTTCATTTTTCGGATCCCCTCGTAAATAAATAAAGTGATGATTTTGAATAGAATCGAGAGCTTCTGCAAGGAGCCTTTGAGTGATTTCAAAAAATTTCGAAAATTTTCCTTTTTCTGATCCCCTTGTAAATAAATAAACTTATGATTTTGAATAGAATCGAGAGCCTATGCATGGAGCCTTTGAGCGATTTCAAAAAATTTCGAAAATTTTCATTTTTCGGATCCTCTTGTAAATAAATAAATTGATGATTTTGAATAGAATCGAGAGCCTGTGCATGGAGCCTTTGAGTGATTTCAAAAAATTTCGAAAATTTTTCATTTTTCGGATCCCCTCGTAAATAAATAAAGTGATGATTTTGAAAAGAATCGAGAGCTTGTGCATAAAGCCTTTGAGTGATTTCAAAAAATTTCGAAAATTATCCTTTTTCTGATCCCTTTGTAAATAAATAAACTTATGATTTTGAATAGAATCGAGAGCCTATGCATGGAGCCTTTGAGCGATTTCAAAAAATTTCGAAAATTTTCATTTTTCTGATCCCCTTGTACATAAATAAACTTATGATTTTGAATAGAATCGAGAGCGTCTGCATGGAGCCTTTGAGCGATTTCAAAAATTTTCGAAAATTTTAATTTTTCGGATCCCCTCGTAAATAAATAAATTAATGATTTTGAATAGAATCGAGAGCTTGTGCATAAAGCCTTTGAGTGATTTCAAAAAATTTCGAAAATTTTCCTTTTTCTGATCCCCTTGTAAATAAATAAACTTATGATTTTGAATAGAATCGAGAGCCTATGCATGGAGCCTTTGAGCGATTTCAAAAAATTTCGAAAATTTCCATTTTTCTGATCCCCTTGTACATAAATAAATTGATGATTTTGAATAGAATCGAGAGCGTCTGCATGGAGCCTTTGAGCGATTTCAAAAATTTTCGAAAATTTTAATTTTTTCGGATCCCCTCGTAAATAAATAAATTGATGATTTTGAATAGAATCGAGAGCTTCTGGATGGAGCCTTTGAGTGATTTCAAATTTTTTTTAAAATTTTCCTTTTTCTGATCCCCTTGTAAATAAATAAACTAATGATTTTGAATAGAATCGAAAGCCTGTGCATGGAGCCTTTGAGCGATTTCAAAATTTTTTCGAAAATTTTCATTTTTCGGATCCTCTTGTAAATAAATAAATTGATGATTTTGAATAGAATCGAGAGCTAGTGCATGGAGCCTTTGAGCGATTTCAAAAAATTTCGAAAATTTTCAGTTCTCTGATCCCCTTGTACATAAATAAAGTGATGATTTTGAATAGAATCGAGAGCTAGTGCATGGAGCCTTTGAGCGATTTCAAAAATTTTCGAAAATTTTCATTTTTCGGATCCCCTTGTAAATAAATAAAGTGATAATTTTGAATAGAATCGAGAGCTTGTACATGGAGCCTTTGAGCGATTTCAAAAAATTTCGAAAATTTTCCTTTTTCTGATCCCCTTGTAAATAAATAAACTTATGATTTTGAATAGAATCGAGAGCCTATGCATGGAGCCTTTGAGCGATTTCAAAAAATTTCGAAAATTTTCATTTTTCGGATCCTCTTGTAAATAAATAAATTGATGATTTTGAATAGAATCGTGAGCCTATGCATGGAGCCTTTGAGCGATTTCAAAAAGTTTTCGAAAATTTTCATTTTTCGGATCCACTCGTAAATAAATAAAGTGATGGTTTTGAATAGAATCGAGAGCTTGTGCATGGAACATTTGAGCGATTTCAAAAATTTTCGAAAATTTTCATTTTTCGGATCCCTTTGTTAATAAATAAACTTATGATTTTGAATAGAATCGAGAGCTTGTGCATGGAGCCTTTGAGCGATTTCCAAAAAATTCGAAAATTTTCATTTTGCGGATCCTCTTGTAAATAAATAAATTGATGATTTTGAATAGAATCGAGAGCTTGTGCATGGAGCCTTTGAGCGATTTCAAAAAATTTCGAAAATTTTCGTTTTTCTGATCCCCTTGTACATAAATAAAGTGATGATTTTGAATAGAATCGAGAGCCTGTGCATGCAGCCTTTGAGCGATTTCAAAAAATTTTCGAAAATTTTCATTTTTCGGATCCCCTTGTAAATAAATAAAGTGATGGTTTTGAATAGAATCGAGAGCTTGTGCATGGAACATTTGAGCGATTTAAAAAATCTTCGAAAATTTTCATCTTTCGGATCCCGTTGTAAATAAGTAAACTTATGATTTTGAATAGAATCGAGAGCTTCTTCATGGAGCCTTTGAGCGATTTCAAAAATTTTCGAAAATTTTCATTTTTCGTATCCCCTCGTAAATAAGTAAAGTGATGACTTTGAATAGAATCGAGAGCTTGTGCAAGGAGCCTTTGAGCGATTTCAAAAATTTTCGAAAATTTTCCTTTTTCTGATCCCCTTGTAAATAAATAATGTGATGATTTTGAATAGAATCGAGAGCTTGTGCATGGAGCCTTCGAGCGATTTCAAAAATTTTCGAAAATTTTCATTTTGCGGATCCCCTTGTAAATAAATACATTGATGATTTTGAATAGAATCGAGAGCTTGTGCATGGAACATTTGAGCGATTTCAAAAAATTTCGAAAATTTTCAATTTTCGGATCTCCTTGTAAATAAATAAATTGATGATTTTGAATAGAATCGAGAGCTTGTGCATGGAGCCTTTGAGCGATTTCAAAAATTTTCGAAAATTTTCCTTTTTCTGATCCCCTTGTAAATAAATAAACTTATGATTTTGAATAGAATCGTGAGCCTATGCATGGAGCCTTTGAGCGATTTCAAAAAATTTCGAAAATTTTCATTTTTCGGATAATCTGGTAAATAAATCAATTGATGATTTTGAATAGAATCGAGAGCTTGTGCAAGGAGCCTTTCAGCAATTTCAAAAAATTTCGAAAATTTTCATTTTTCGGATCCCCTTGTAAATAAATAATGTGATGATTTTGAATAGAATCGAGAGCTTGTGCATGGAGCCTTCGAGCGATTTCAAAAATTTTCGAAAATTTTCATTTTGCGGATCCCCTTGTAAATAAATAAATTGATGATTTTGAATAAAATCGAGAGCTTGTGCATGGAACATTTGAGCGATTTCAAAAAATTTCGAAAATTTTCCTTTTTCGGATCTCCTTGTAAATAAATAAAGTGATGATTTTGAATAGAATCGAGAGCTTGTGCATGGAGCCTTTGAGCGATTTCAAAAATTTTCGAAAATTTTCATTTTGCGGATCCCCTTGTAAATAAATAAATTGATGATTTTGAATAGAATCGAGAGCTTGTCCATGGAACATTTGAACGATTTCAAAAAATTTCGAAAATTTCATTTTTCGGATCCCCTTGTAAATAAATAAACTTATGATTTTGAATAGAATCGAGAGCTTGTGCATGGAGCCTTTGAGCGATTTCAAAAAATTTCGAAAATTTTCATTTTGCGGATCCCCTTGTAAATAAATAAATTGATGATTTTGAATAGAATCGAGAGCTTGTGCATGGAGCCTTTGAGCGATTTCAAAAATTTTCGAAATTTTTTATTTTTCTGATCCCTTTGTACATGAATAAAGTGATGATTTTGAATAGAATCGAGAGCCTGTGCATGGAGCCTTTGAGCGATTTCAAAAAAATTTCGAAAATTTTCATTTTTCTGATCCCCTTGTACATAAATAAAGTGATGATTTTGCATAGAATCGAGAGCCTGTGCATGGAGCCTTTGAGCGATTTCAAAAATTTTCGAAATTTTTTTATTTTTCTGATCCCCTTGTACATAAATAAAGTGATGATTTTGAATAGTATCGAGAGCCTGTGCATGGAGCCTTTGAGCGATTTCAAAAAATTTCGAAAATTTTCATTTTGCGGATCCCCTTGTAAATAAATAAATTGATGATTTTAAATAGAATCGAGAGATTTGCGCGACTTCAAAAATTTTCGAAAATTTTTATTTTTCTGATCCCCTTGTACATTAAAAAAGTGATGATTTTGAATAGAATCGAGAGCCTGTGCATGAGACCTTTGAGCGATTTCAAAAATTTTCGAAAATTTTCATTTTGCGGATCCCCTTGTAAATAAATAAATTGATGATTTTGAATAGAATCGAGAGCTTGTGCATGGATCCTTTGAGCGATTTCAAAAATTTTCGAAAATTTTCATTTTGCGGATCCCCTTGTAAATAAATAAATTGATGATTTTGAATAGAATCGAGAGCTTGTGCATGGAGCCTTTGAGCGATTTCAAAAATTTTCGAAAATTTTCATTTTGCGGATCCCCTTTTAAATAAATAAATTGATGATTTTGAATAGAATCGAGAGCTTGTGCATGGAGCCTTTGAGCGATTTCAAAAATTTTCGAAAATTTTCATTTTGCGGATCCCCTTGTAAATAAATAAATTGATGATTTTGAATAGAATCGAGAGCCTGTGCATGGAGCCTTTGAGCGATTTCAAAAATTTTCGAATTTTTTTATTTTTCTGATCCCCTTGTACATAAATAAATTGATGATTTTGAATAGAATCGAGAGCTTGTGCATGGAGCCTTTGAGCGATTTCAAAAATTTTCGAAAATTTTCATTTTGCGGATCTCCTTGTAAATAAAAAAATTGATGATTTTGAATAAAATCGAGAGCTTGTCCATGGAACATTTGAACGATTTCAAAAATTTTCGAAAATTTTCATTTTGCGGATCCCCTTGTAAATAAATAAATTGATGATTTTGAATAGAATCGAGAGCTTGTGCATGGAGCCTTTGAGCGATTTCAAAAATTTTCGAAAATTTTTATTTTTCTGATCCCTTTGTACATAAATAAAGTGATGATTTTGAATAGAATCGAGAGCCTGTGCATGGAGCCTTTGAGCGATTTCAAAAAATTTCGAAAATTTTCATTTTGCGGATCCCCTTGTAAATAAATAAATTGATGATTTTAAATAGAATCGAGAGCCTTTGCGCGACTTCAAAAATTTTCGAAAATTTTTATTTTTCTGATCCCCTTGTACATTAAAAAAGTGATGATTTTGAATTGAATCGAGAGCCTGTGCATGAGACCTTTGAGCGATTTCAAAAATTTTCGAAAATTTTCATTTTGCGGATCCCCTTGTAAATAAATAAATTGATGATTTTGAATAGAATCGAGAGCTTGTGCATGGATCCTTTGAGCGATTTCAAAAATTTTCGAAAATTTTCATTTTGCGGATCCCCTTGTAAATAAATAAATTGATGATTTTGAATAGAATCGAGAGCTTGTGCATGGAGCCTTTGAGCGATTTCAAAAATTTTCGAAAATTTTTATTTTGCGGATCCCCTTGTAAATAAATAAACTTATGATTTTGAATAGAATCGAGAGCTTGTCCATGGAACATTTGAACGATTTCAAAAAATTTCGAAAATTTCATTTTTCGGATCCCCTTGTAAATAAATAAACTTATGATTTTGAATAGAATCGAGAGCTTGTGCATGGAGCCTTTGAGCGATTTCAAAAATTTTCGAAAATTTTCATTTTGCGGATCCCCTTGTAAATAAATAAATTGATGCTTTTGAATAGAATCGAGAGCCTGTGCATGGAGCCTTTGAGCGATTTCAAAATTTTTCGAAAATTTTAATTTTTCTGATCCCCTTGTACATGAATAAAGTGATGATTTGGAATAGAATCGACAGCCTGTGCATGGAGCCTTTGAGCGATTTCAAAAATTTTCGAAAATTTTTATTTTTCTGATCCCCTTGTACATAAATAAATTGATGATTTTGAATAGAATCGAGAGCTTGTGCATGGAACATTTGAACGATTTCAAAAATTTTCGAAAATTTTCATTTTCTGGATCCCCTTGTAAATAACTAAGCTTATGATTTTCCATAGAATCGAGAGCCTGTGCATGGAGCCTTTGAGCGATTTCAAAAATTTTCGAAATTTTTTTATTTTTCTGATCCCCTTGTACATAAATAAAGTGAAATTTTTGAATAGAATCGAGAGCCTGTGCATGGAGCCTTTGAGCGATTTCAAAAATTTCCGAAAATTTTCATTTTGCGGATCCCCTTGTAAATAAATAAATTGATGATTTTGAATAGAATCGAGAGCTTGTGCATGGATCCTTTGAGCGATTTCAAAAATTTTCGAAAATTTTCATTTTGCGGATCCCCTTGTAAATAAATAAATTGATGATTTTGAATAGAATCGAGAGCTTGTGCATGGAGCCTTTGAGCGATTTCAAAAATTTTCGAAAATTTTTATTTTGCGGATCCCCTTGTAAATAAATAAACTTATGATTTTGAATAGAATCGAGAGCTTGTGCATGGAGCCTTTGAGCGATTTCAAAAAATTTCGAAAATTTTCATTTTGCGGATCCCCTTGTAAATAAATAAATTGATGATTTTGAATAGAATCGAGAGCCTGTGCATGGAGCCTTTGAGCGATTTCAAAAATTTTCGAATTTTTTTATTTTTCTGATCCCCTTGTACATAAATAAAGTGATGATTTTGCATAGAATCGAGAGCCTGTGCATGGAGCCTTTGAGCGATTTCAAAAATTTTCGAAAATTTTCATTTTTCGGATACTCTTGTAAATAAATAAGTTGATGATTTTGAATAGAATCGAGAGCGTGTGCATGGAGCCTTTGAGCGATTTCAAAAATTAACGAAAATGTTCATATTTCGGATCCCCTTATATATAAATAAAGTGATGATTTTGATAAAATCGAGAGCTTGTACATGGAGCCTTTGAGCGATTTCAAAAAAATTTCAAAAATTTTCATTTTGCGGATCCTCTTGTAAATAAATAAATTGATAATTTTGAATAGAATCGAGAGCTTCTGGATGGAGCCTTTGAGCGATTTCAAAAAATTTCGAAAATTTTCATTTTTCGGATCCTCTTGTGAATAAATAAATTGATGATTTTGAATAGAATCGAGAGCTTGTGCATGCAGCCTTTAAGCGATTTCAAAAAAATTCGAAAATTTTCTTTTTTCGGATCCCCTTGTAATTAAATAAATTGATGATTTTGAATAGAATCGACAGCTTTTGGATGGAGCCTTTGAGCGATTTCAAAAATTTGCGAAAATTTTCATTTTTCGGATCCCCTTGTGAATAAATAAATTGATGATTTTGAATAGAATCGAGAGCTTCTGCATGGAGCCTTTGAGCGGTTTCAAAAATTTTCCAGAAATTTTCATTTTGCGGATCTCCTTGTAAATAATAAAGGTGATGATTTTGAATAGAATCGAGAGCTTGTGCATGGAGCCTTTGAGCGATTTCAAAAAATTTCGAAAATTTTAATTTTACGGATCCTCTTGTCAATAAATAAATTGTTGATTTTGAATAGAATCGAGAGATTTTGGATGGAGCCTTTGAGCGATTTAAAAAAAAATTTCAAAAATTTTCATCTTTCGGATCCTCTTATAAATAAATAAATTGATGATTTTGGAAAGAATCGAGAGCTTGTGCTTAGAGCCTTTGAGCGATTTCAAAAAAAGTTCAAAAATTTTCATTTTGCGGATCCTCTTGTAAATAAATAAATTAATGATTTTGAATAGAATCGAGAGCTTGTGCATGGAGCCTTTGAGCGATTTCAAAAATTTTCGAAAATTTTCATTTTGCGGATCTCCTTGTAAATAAATAAATTGATGATTTTGAATAGAATCGCGAGCTTGTGCATGGAGCCTTTGAGCGATTTCAAAAATTTTCGAAAATTTTCATTTTGCGGATCCCCTTGTAAATAAATAAATTGATGATTTTGAATAGAATCGAGAGCCTGTGCATGGAGCCTTTGAGCGATTTCAAAAATTTTCGAATTTTTTTATTTTTCTGATCCCCTTGTACATAAATAAAGTGATGATTTTGCATAGAATCGAGACCCTGTGCATGGAGCCTTTGAGCGATTTCAAAAATTTTCGAAAATTTTCATTTTTCGGATACTCTTGTAAATAAATAAGTTGATGATTTTGAATAGAATCGAGAGCTTGTGCATGGAGCCTTTGAGCGATTTCAAAAATTAACGAAAATGTTCATTTTTCGGATCCCCTTATATATAAATAAAGTGATGATTTTGATAAAATCGAGAGCTTGTCCATGGAACATTTGAACGATTTCAAAAATTTTCGAAAATTTTCATTTTGCGGATCCCCTTGTAAATAAATAAATTGATGATTTTGAATAGAATCGAGAGCTTGTGCATGGAGCCTTTGAGCGATTTCAAAAATTTTCGAAAATTTTTATTTTGCGGATCCCCTTGTAAATAAATAAATTGATGATTTTGAATAGAATCGAGAGCTTGTCCATGGAACATTTGAACGATTTCAAAAAATTTCGAAAATTTCATTTTTCGGATCCCCTTGTAAATAAATAAACTTATGATTTTGAATAGAATCGAGAGCTTGTGCATGGAGCCTTTGAGCGATTTCAAAAATTTTCGAAAATTTTCATTTTGCGGATCCCCTTGTAAATAAATAAATTGATGCTTTTGAATAGAATCGAGAGCCTGTGCATGGAGCCTTTGAGCGATTTCAAAATTTTTCGAAAATTTTAATTTTTCTGATCCCCTTGTACATAAATAAAGTGATGATTTGGAATAGAATCGACAGCCTGTGCATGGAGCCTTTGAGCGATTTCAAAAATTTTCGAAATTTTTTATTTTTCTGATCCCCTTGTACATAAATAAATTGATGATTCTGAATAGAATCGAGAGCTTGTGCATGAAACATTTGAACGATTTCAAAAATTTTCGAAAATTTTCATTTTCTGGATCCCCTTGTAAATAACTAAGCTTATGATTTTGCATAGAATCGAGAGCCTGTGCATGGAGCCTTTGAGCGATTTCAAAATTTTTCGAATTTTTTTTATTTTTCTGATCCATTTGTACATAAATAAAGTGAAATTTTTGAATAGAATCGAGAGCCTGTGCATGGAGACTTTGAGCGATTTCAAAAATTTTCGAAAATTTTCATTTTGCGGATCCCCTTGTAAATAAATAAATTGATGATTTTAAATAGAATCGAGAGCCTTTGCGCGACTTCAAAAATTTTCGAAAATTTTTATTTTTCTGATCCCCTTGTACATAAAAAAAGTGATGATTTTGAATAGAATCGAGAGCCTGTCCATGGAACATTTGAACGATTTCAAAAAATTTCGAAAATTTTCATTTTCTGGATCCCCTTGTAAATAACTAAACTTATGATTTTGAATAGAATCGAGAGCTTGTCCATGGAACATTTGAACGATTTCAAAAAATTTCGAAAATTTCATTTTTCGGATCCCCTTGTAAATAAATAAACTTATGATTTTGAATAGAATCGAGAGCTTGTGCATGGAGCCTTTGAGCGATTTCAACAATTTTCGAAAATTTTCATTTTGCGGATCCCCTTGTAAATAAATAAATTGATGCTTTTGAATAGAATCGAGAGCCTGTGCATGGAGCCTCTGAGCGATTTCAAAAATTTTCGAAAAATTTCATATTACGGATCTCCTTGTAAATAAATAAATTGATGATTTTGAATAAAATCGAGAGCTTGTCCATGGAACATTTGAACGATTTCAAAAAATTTCGAAAATTTTCATTTTCTGGATCCCCTTGTAAATAACTAAACTTATGATTTTGAATAGAATCGAGAGCTTATGCATGGAGCCTTTGAGCGATTTCAAAAATTTTCGAAAATTTTCATTTTGCGGATCCCCTTGTAAATAAATAAATTGATGATTTTGAATAGAATCGAGAGCATTTGCATGGAGCCTTAGAGCGATTTAAAAAATTTTCGAAAATTTTTATTTTTCTGATCCCCTTGTACATAAATAAAGTGATGATTTTGCATAGAATCGAGAGCCTCTGCATGGAGCCTTTGAGCGATTTCAAAAATTTTCGAAAATTTTCATTTTTCGGATACTCTTGTAAATAAATAAGTTGATGATTTTGAATAGAATCGAGAGCTTGTGCATGGAGCCTTTGAGCGATTTCAAAAATTAACGAAAATGTTCATTTTTCGGATCCCCTTATATATAAATAAAGTGATGATTTTGATAAAATCGAGAGCTTGTACATGGAGCCTTTGAGCGATTTCAAAAAAATTTCAAAAATTTTCATTTTGCGGATCCTCTTGTAAATAAATAAATTGATAATTTTGAATAGAATCGAGAGCTTCTGGATGGAGCCTTTGAGCGATTTCAAAAATTTTCGAAAATTTTCATTTTTTGGATCCCCTTGTAAATAAATAAATTGATGATTTTGAATAGAATCGAGAGCTTGTGCATAGACCCTTTGAGCGATTTCAAAAAACTTCGAAAATTTTCTTTTTTCGGATCCCCTTGTAATTAAATAAATTGATGATTTTGAAAAGAATCGACAGCTTTTGGATGGAGCCTTTGAGCGATTTCAAAAATTTGCGAAAATTTTCATTTTTCGGATCCCCTTGTGAATAAATAAATTGATGATTTTGAATAGAACAGAGAGCTTCTGCATGGAGCCTTTGAGCGGTTTCAAAAATTTTCCAGAAATTTTCATTTTGCGGATCTCCTTGTAAATAATAAAGGTGATGATTTTGAATAGAATCGAGAGCTTGTGCATGGAGCCTTTGAGCGATTTCAAAAAATTTCGAAAATTTTAATTTTACGGATCCTCTTGTCAATAAATAAATTGATGATTTTGAATAGAATCGAGAGATTTTGGATGGAGCCTTTGAGCGATTTAAAAAAAAATTTCAAAAATTTTCGTCTTTCGGATCCTCTTATAAATAAATAAATTGATGATTTTGGAAAGAATCGAGAGCTTGTGCTTAGAGCCTTTGAGCGATTTCAAAAAAAGTTCAAAAATTTTCATTTTGCGGATCCTCTTGTAAATAAATAAATTAATGATTTTGAATAGAATCGAGAGCTTGTGCATGGAGCCTTTGAGCGATTTCAAAAATGTTCGAAAATTTTCATATTGCGGATCTCCTTGTAAATAAATAAATTGATGATTTTGAATAGAATCGAGAGCTTGTCCATGGAACATTTGAACGATTTCAAAAATTTTCGAAAATTTTCATTTTGCGGATCCCCTTGTAAATAAATAAATTGATGATTTTGAATAGAATCGAGAGCTTGTGCATGGAGCCTTTGAGCGATTTCAAAAAATTTCGAAAATTTCATTTTTCGGATCCCCTTGTAAATAAATAAACTTATGATTTTGAATAGAATCGAGAGCTTGTGCATAGAGCCTTTGAGCGATTTCAAAAATTTTCGAAAATTTTCATTTTGCGGATCCCATTGTAAATAAATAAATTGATGCTTTTGAATAGAATCGAGAGCCTGTGCATGGAGCCTTTGAGCGATTTCAAAATTTTTCGAAAATTTTAATTTTTCTGATCCCCTTGTACATAAATAAAGTGATGATTTGGAATAGAATCGACAGCCTGTGCATGGAGCCTTTGAGCGATTTCAAAAATTTTCGAAAATTTTTATTTTTCTGATCCCCTTGTACATAAATAAATTGATGATTCTGAATAGAATCGAGAGCTTGTGCATGGAACATTTGAACGATTTCAAAAATTTTCGAAAATTTTCATTTTCTGGATCCCCTTGTAAATAACTAAGCTTATGATTTTGCATAGAATCGAGAGCCTGTGCATGGAGCCTTTGAGCGATTTCAAAAAATTTCGAATTTTTTTTATTTTTCTGATCCCCTTGTACATAAATAAAGTGAAATTTTTGAATAGAATCGAGAGCCTGTGCATGGAGACTTTGAGCGATTTCAAAAATTTTCGAAAATTTTCATTTTGCGGATCCCCTTGTAAATAAATAAATTGATGATTTTAAATAGAATCGAGAGCCTTTGCGCGACTTCAAAAATTTTCGAAAATTTTTATTTTTCTGATCCCCTTGTACATAAAAAAAGTGATGATTTTGAATAGAATCGAGAGCCTGTCCATGGAACATTTGAACGATTTCAAAAAATTTCGAAAATTTTCATTTTCTGGATCCCCTTGTAAATAACTAAACTTATGATTTTGAATAGAATCGAGAGCTTGTCCATGGAACATTTGAACGATTTCAAAAAATTTTGAAAATTTCATTTTTCGGATCCCCTTGTAAATAAATAAACTTATGATTTTGAATAGAATCGAGAGCTTGTGCATGGAGCCTTTGAGCGATTTCAAAAATTTTCGAAAATTTTCATTTTGCGGATCCCCTTGTAAATAAATAAATTGATGCTTTTGAATAGAATCGAGAGCCTGTGCATGGAGCCTCTGAGCGATTTCAAAAATTTTCGAAAAATTTCATTTTACGGATCTCCTTGTAAATAAATAAATTGATGATTTTGAATAAAATCGAGAGCTTGTCCATGGAACATTTGAACGATTTCAAAAAATTTCGAAAATTTTCATTTTCTGGATCCCCTTGTAAATAACTAAACTTATGATTTTGAATAGAATCGAGAGCTTGTGCATGGAGCCTTTGAGCGATTTCAAAAATTTTCGAAAATTTTCATTTTGCGGATCCCCTTGTAAATAAATAAATTGATGATTTTGAATAGAATCGAGAGCATTTGCATGGAGCCTTAGAGCGATTTCAAAAATTTTCGAAAATTTTTATTTTTCTGATCCCCTTGTACATAAATAAAGTGATGATTTTGCATAGAATCGAGAGCCTCTGCATGGAGCCTTTGAGCGATTTCAAAAATTTTCGAAAATTTTCATTTTTCGGATACTCTTGTAAATAAATAAGTTGATGATTTTGAATAGAATCGAGAGCTTGTGCATGGAGCCTTTGAGCGATTTCAAAAATTAACGAAAATGTTCATTTTTCGGATCCCCTTATATATAAATAAAGTGATGATTTTGATAAAATCGAGAGCTTGTACATGGAGCCTTTGAGCGATTTCAAAAAAATTTCAAAAATTTTCATTTTGCGGATCCTCTTGTAAATAAATAAATTGATAATTTTGAATAGAATCGAGATCTTCTGGATGGAGCCTTTGAGCGATTTCAAAAATTTTCGAAAATTTTCATTTTTTGGATCCCCTTGTAAATAAATAAATTGATGATTTTGAATAGAATCGAGAGCTTGTGCATAGACCCTTTGAGTGATTTCAAAAAACTTCGAAAATTTTCTTTTTTTGGATCCCCTTGTAATTAAATAAATTGATGATTTTGAATAGAATCGACAGCTTTTGGATGGAGCCTTTGAGCGATTTCAAAAATTTGCGAAAATTTTCATTTTTCGGATCCCCTTGTGAATAAATAAATTGATGATTTTGAATAGAACAGAGAGCTTCTGCATGGAGCCTTTGAGCGGTTCAAAAATTTTCCAGAAATTTTCATTTTGCGGATCTCCTTGCAAATAATAAAGGTGATGATTTTGGATAGAATCGAGAGCTTGTGCATGGAGCCTTTGAGCGATTTCAAAAAATTTCGAAAATTTTAATTTTACGGATCCTCTTGTCAATAAATAAATTGATGATTTTGAATAGAATCGAGAGATTTTGGATGGAGCCTTTGAGCGATTTAAAAAAAAATTTCAAAAATTTTCGTCTTTCGGATCCTCTTATAAATAAATAAATTGATGATTTTGGAAAGAATCGAGAGCCTGTGCATGGAGCCTTTGAGCGATTTCAAAATTTTTCGAAAATTTTAATTTTTCTGATCCCCTTGTACATAAATAAAGTGATGATTTGGAATAGAATCGACAGCCTGTGCATGGAGCCTTTGAGCGATTTCAAAAAATTTCGAAAATTTTTATTTTTCTGATCCCCTTGTACATAAATAAATTGATGATTCTGAATAGAATCGAGAGCTTGTGCATGGAACATTTGAACGATTTCAAAAATTTTCGAAAATTTTCATTTTCTGGATCCCCTTGTAAATAACTAAGCTTATGATTTTGCATAGAATCGAGAGCCTGTGCATGGAGCCTTTGAGCGATTTCAAAAAATTTCGAATTTTTTTTATTTTTCTGATCCCCTTGTACATAAATAAAGTGAAATTTTTGAATAGAATCGAGAGCCTGTGCATGGAGACTTTGAGCGATTTCAAAAATTTTCGAAAATTTTCATTTTGCGGATCCCCTTGTAAATAAATAAATTGATGATTTTAAATAGAATCGAGAGCCTTTGCGCGACTTCAAAAATTTTCGAAAATTTTTATTTTTCTGATCCCCTTGTACATAAAAAAAGTGATGATTTTGAATAGAATCGAGAGCCTGTCCATGGAACATTTGAACGATTTCAAAAAATTTCGAAAATTTTCATTTTCTGGATCCCCTTGTAAATAACTAAACTTATGATTTTGAATAGAATCGAGAGCTTGTCCATGGAACATTTGAACGATTTCAAAAAATTTCGAAAATTTCATTTTTCGGATCCCCTTGTAAATAAATAAACTTATGATTTTGAATAGAATCGAGAGCTTGTGCATGGAGCCTTTGAGCGATTTCAAAAATTTTCGAAAATTTTCATTTTGCGGATCCCCTTGTAAATAAATAAATTGATGCTTTTGAATAGAATCGAGAGCCTGTGCATGGAGCCTCTGAGCGATTTCAAAAATTTTCGAAAAATTTCATTTTACGGATCTCCTTGTAAATAAATAAATTGATGATTTTGAATAAAATCGAGAGCTTGTCCATGGAACATTTGAACGATTTCAAAAAATTTCGAAAATTTTCATTTTCTGGATCCCCTTGTAAATAACTAAACTTATGATTTTGAATAGAATCGAGAGCTTGTGCATGGAGCCTTTGAGCGATTTCAAAAATTTTCGAAAATTTTCATTTTGCGGATCCCCTTGTAAATAAATAAATTGATGATTTTGAATAGAATCGAGAGCATTTGCATGGAGCCTTAGAGCGATTTCAAAAATTTTCGAAAATTTTTATTTTTCTGATCCCCTTGTACATAAATAAAGTGATGATTTTGCATAGAATCGAGAGCCTCTGCATGGAGCCTTTGAGCGATTTCAAAAATTTTCGAAAATTTTCATTTTTCGGATACTCTTGTAAATAAATAAGTTGATTCTTTTGAATAGAATCGAGAGCTTGTGCATGGAGCCTTTGAGCGATTTCAAAAATTAACGAAAATGTTCATTTTTCGGATCCCCTTATATATAAATAAAGTGATGATTTTGATAAAATCGAGAGCTTGTACATGGAGCCTTTGAGCGATTTCAAAAAAAATTTCAAAAATTTTCATTTTGCGGATCCTCTTGTAAATAAATAAATTGATAATTTTGAATAGAATCGAGAGCTTCTGGATGGAGCCTTTGAGCGATTTCAAAAATTTTCGAAAATTTTCATTTTTTGGATCCCCTTGTAAATAAATAAATTGATGATTTTGAATAGAATCGAGAGCTTGTGCATAGACCCTTTGAGCGATTTCAAAAAACTTCGAAAATTTTCTTTTTTCGGATCCCCTTGTAATTAAATAAATTGATGATTTTGAATAGAATCGACAGCTTTTGGATGGAGCCTTTGAGCGATTTCAAAAATTTGCGAAAATTTTCATTTTTCGGATCCCCTTGTGAATAAATAAATTGATGATTTTGAATAGAACAGAGAGCTTCTGCATGGAGCCTTTGAGCGGTTTCAAAAATTTTCCAGAAATTTTCATTTTGCTGATCTCCTTGCAAATAATAAAGGTGATGATTTTGGATAGAATCGAGAGCTTGTGCATGGAGCCTTTGAGCGATTTCAAAAAATTTCGAAAATTTTAATTTTACGGATCCTCTTGTCAATAAATAAATTGATGATTTTGAATAGAATCGAGAGATTTTGGATGGAGCCTTTGAGCGATTTAAAAAAAAATTTCAAAAATTTTCGTCTTTCGGATCCTCTTATAAATAAATAAATTGATGATTTTGGAAAGAATCGAGAGCTTGTGCTTAGAGCCTTTGAGCGATTTCAAAAAAAGTTCAAAAATTTTCATTTTGCGGATCCTCTTGTAAATAAATAAATTAATGATTTTGAATAGAATCGAGAGCTTGTGCATGGAGCCTTTGAGCGATTTCAAAAATTTTCGAAAATTTTCATATTGCGGATCTCCTTGTAAATAAATAAATTGATGATTTTGAATAGAATCGAGAGCTTGTCCATGGAACATTTGAACGATTTCAAAAATTTTCGAAAATTTTCATTTTGCGGATCCCCTTGTAAATAAATAAATTGATGATTTTGAATAGAATCGAGAGCTTGTGCATGGAGCCTTTGAGCGATTTCAAAAAATTTCGAAAAGTTTTATTTTTCTGATCCCTTTGTACATAAATAAAGTGATGATTTTGAATAGAATCGAGAGCCTGTGCATGGAGCCTTTGAGCGATTTCAAAAATTTTCGAAAATTTTTATTTTGCGGATCCCCTTGTAAATAAATAAATTGATGATTTTGAATAGAATCGAGAGCTTGTCCATGGAACATTTGAACGATTTCAAAAAATTTCGAATTTTTTAATTTTTCTGATCCCCTTGTAAATAAATAAACTTATGAATAGAATCGAGAGCTTGTGCATGGAGCCTTTGAGCGATTTCAAAAATTTTCGAAAATTTTCATTTTTCGGATACTCTTGTAAATAAATAAGTTGATGATTTTGAATAGAATCGAGAGCTTGTGCATGGAGCCTTTGAGCGATTTCAAAAATTAACGAAAATGTTCATTTTTCGGATCCCCTTATATATAAATAAAGTGATGATTTTGATAAAATCGAGAGCTTGTACATGGAGCCTTTGAGCGATTTCAAAAAAATTTCAAAAATTTTCATTTTGCGGATCCTCTTTCAAATAAATAAATTGATAATTTTGAATAGAATCGAGAGCTTGTGCATGGATCCTTTGAGCGATTTCAAAAATTTTCGAAAATTTTCATTTTGCGGATCCCCTTGTAAATAAATAAATTGATGATTTTGAATAGAATCGAGAGCTTGTGCATGGAGCCTTTGAGCGATTTCAAAAATTTTCGAAAATTTTCATTTTGCGGATCCCCTTTTAAATAAATAAATTGATGATTTTGAATAGAATAGAGAGCTTGTGCATGGAGCCTTTGAGCGATTTCAAAAAATTTCGAAAATTTTCATTTTTCTGATCCCCTTGTACATAAATAAAGTGATGATTTTGCATAGAATCGAGAGCCTGTGCATGGAGCCTTTGAGCGATTTCAAAATTTTCGAAAATTTTCATTTTTCGGATCCCCTTGTAAATAAATAAATTGATGCTTTTGAATAGAATCGAGAGCCTGTGCATGGAGCCTTTGAGCGATTTCAAAATTTTCGAAAATTTTAATTTTTCTGATCCCCTTGTACATAAATAAAGTGATGATTTGGAATAGAATCGAGAGCCTGTGCATGGAGCCTTTGAGCGATTTCAAAATTTTCGAAAATTTTCATTTTTCGGATCCCCTTGTAAATAAATAAGTTGATGATTTTGAATAGAATCGAGAGCTTGTGCATGGAGCCTTTGAGCGATTTCAAAAATTAACGAAAATGTTCATTTTTCGGATCCCCTGATATATAAATAAAGTGATGATTTTGATAAAATCGAGAGCTTGTCCATGGAACATTTGAACGATTTCAAAAATTTTCGAAAATTTTCATTTTGCGGATCCCCTTGTAAATAAATAAATTGATGATTTTGATTAGAATCGAGAGCTTGTACATGGAGCCTTTGAGCGATTTCAAAAATTTTCGAAAATTTTTATTTTTCTGATCCCTTTGTACATAAATAAAGTGATGATTTTGAATAGAATCGAGAGCCTGTGCATGGAGCCTTTGAGCGATTTCAAAAATTTTCGAAAATTTTTATTTAGCGGATCCCCTTGTAAATAAATTAATTGATGATTTTGAATAGAATCGAGAGCTTGTCCATGGAACATTTGAACGATTTCAAAAAATTTCGAAAATTTCATTTTTCGGATCCCCTTGTAAATAAATAAATTGATGATTTTGATTAGAATCGAGAGCTTGTACATGGAGCCTTTGAGCGATTTCAAAAATTTTCGAAAATTTTTATTTTTCTGATCCCTTTGTACATAAATAAAGTGATGATTTTGAATAGAATCGAGAGCTTGTGCATGGAGCCTTTGAGCGATTTCAAAAATTTTCGAAAATTTTCATTTTGCGGATCCCCTTGTAAATAAATAAATTGATGCTTTTGAATAGAATCGAGAGCCTGTGCATGGAGCCTTTGAGCGATTTCAAAATTTTTCGAAAGTTTTAATTTTTCTGATCCCCTTGTACATAAATAAAGTGATGATTTGGAATAGAATCGACAGCCTGTGCATGGAGCCTTTGAGCGATTTCAAAAATTTTCGAAAATTTTTATTTTTCTGATCCCCTTGTACATAAATAAATTGATGATTTTGAATAGAATCGAGAGCTTGTGCATGGAACATTTGAACGATTTCAAAAATTTTCGAAAATTTTCATTTTCTGGATCCCCTTGTAAATAACTAAGCTTATGATTTTGCATAGAATCGAGAGCCTGTGCATGGAGCCTTTGAGCGATTTCAAAATTTTTCGAAAATTTTAATTTTTCTGATCCCCTTGTACATAAATAAAGTGATGATTTGGAATAGAATCGACAGCCTGTGCATGGAGCCTTTGAGCGATTTCAAAAATTTTCGAAAATTTTTATTTTTCTGATCCCCTTGTACATAAATAAATTGATGATTTTGAATAGAATCGAGAGCTTGTGCATGGAACATTTGAACGATTTCAAAAATTTTCGAAAATTTTCATTTTCTGGATCCCCTTGTAAATAACTAAGCTTATGATTTTGCATAGAATCGAGAGCCTCTGCATGGAGCCTTTGAGCGATTTCAAAAATTTTCGAAATTTTTTTATTTTTCTGATCCCCTTGTACATAAATAAAGTGAAATTTTTAAATAGAATCGAGAGCCTGTGCATGGAGCCTTTGAGCGATTTCAAAAATTTTCGAAAATTTTTATTTTGCGGATCCCCTTGTAAATAAATAAATTGATGATTTTGAATAGAATCGAGAGCTTGTCCATGGAACATTTGAACGATTTCAGAAAATTTCGAAAATTTCATTTTTCGGATCCCCTTGTAAATAAATAAACTTATGATTTTGAATAGAAACGAGAGCTTGTGCATGGAGCCTTTGAGCGATTTCAAAAATTTTCGAAAATTTTCATTTTGCGGATCCCCTTGTAAATAAATAAATTGATGCTTTTGAATAGAATCGAGAGCCTGTGCATGGAGCCTTTGAGCGATTTCAAAATTTTTCGAAAATTTTAATTTTTCTGATCCCCTTGTACATAAATAAAGTGATGATTTGGAATAGAATCGACAGCCTGTGCATGGAGCCTTTGAGCGATTTCAAAAATTTTTGAAAATTTTTATTTTTCTGATCCCCTTGTACATAAATAAATTGATGATTTTGAATAGAATCGAGAGCTTGAGCATGGAACATTTGAACGATTTCAAAAATTTTCGAAAATTTTCATTTTCTGGATCCCCTTGTAAATAACTAAGCTTATGATTTTGCATAGAATCGAGAGCCTGTGCATGGAGCCTTTGAGCGATTTCAAAAAATTTCGAAATTTTTTTATTTTTCTGATCCCCTTGTACATAAATAAAGTGAAATTTTTGAATAGAATCGAGAGCCTGTGCATGGAGCCTTTGAGCGATTTCAAAAATTTTCGAAAATTTTCATTTTGCGGATCCCCTTGTAAATAAATAAATTGATGATTTTGAATAGAATCGAGAGCTTGTGCATGGAGCCTTTGAGCGATTTCAAAAATTTTCGAAAATTTTCATTTTGCGGATCCCCTTGTAAATAAATAAATTGATGATTTTAAATAGAATCGAGAGCCTTTGCGCGACTTCAAAAATTTTCGAAAATTTTTATTTTTCTGATCCCCTTGTACATAAAAAAAGTGATGATTTTGAATAGAATCGAGTGCCTGTCCATGGAAAATTTGAACGATTTCAAAAAATTTCGAAAATTTCATTTTGCGGATCCCCTTGTAAATAAATAAACTTATGATTTTGAATAGAATCGAGAGCTTGTGCATGGAGCCTTTGAGCGATTTCAAAAATTTTCGAAAATTTTTATTTTTCTGATCCCTTTGTACATAAATAAAGTGATGATTTTGAATAGAATCGAGAGCCTGTGCATGGAGCCTTTGAGCGATTTCAAAAAATTTCGAAAATTTTTATTTTGCGGATCCCCTTGTAAATAAATAAATTGATGATTTTGAATAGAATCGAGAGCTTGTGCATTGAGCCTTTGAGCGATTTCAAAAAATTTCGAAAATTTTCATTTTGCGGATCCCCTTGTAAATAAATAAATTGATGATTTTGAATAGAATCGAGAGCTTGTGCATGGAGCCTGTGAGCGATTTCAAAAATTTTCGAAAATTTTCATTTTGCGGACCCCCTTGTAAATAAATAAATTGATGCTTTTGAATAGAATCGAGAGCCTGTGCATGGAGCCTTTGAGCGATTTCAAAATTTTTCGAAAATTTTAATTTTTCTGATCCCCTTGTACATAAATAAAGTGATGATTTGGAATAGAATCGACAGCCTGTGCATGGAGCCTTTGAGCGATTTCAAAAATTTTCGAAAATTTTTATTTTTCTGATCCCCTTGTACATAAATAAATTGATGATTTTGAATAGAATCGAGAGCTTGTGCATGGAACATTTGAACGATTTCAAAAATTTTCGAAAATTTTCATTTTCTGGATCCCCTTGTAAATAACTAAGCTTATGATTTTGCATAGAATCGAGAGCCTCTGCATGGAGCCTTTGAGCGATTTCAAAAATTTTCGAAATTTTTTTATTTTTCTGATCCCCTTGTACATAAATAAAGTGAAATTTTTAAATAGAATCGAGAGCCTGTGCATGGAGCCTTTGAGCGATTTCAAAAATTTTCGAAAATTTTTATTTTGCGGATCCCCTTGTAAATAAATAAATTGATGCTTTTGAATACAATCGAGAGCCTGTGCATGGAGCCTTTGAGCGATTTCAAAATTTTTCGAAAATTTTACTTTTTCTGATCCCCTTGTACATAAATAAAGTGATGATTTGGAATAGAATCGACAGCCTGTGCATGGAGCCTTTGAGCGATTTCAAAAATTTTTGAAAATTTTTATTTTTCTGATCCCCTTGTACATAAATAAATTGATGATTTTGAATAGAATCGAGAGCTTGAGCATGGAACATTTGAACGATTTCAAAAATTTTCGAAAATTTTCATTTTCTGGATCCCCTTGTAAATAACTAAGCTTATGATTTTGCATAGAATCGAGAGCCTGTGCATGGAGCCTTTGAGCGATTTCAAAAAATTTCGAAATTTTTTTATTTTTCTGATCCCCTTGTACATAAATAAAGTGAAATTTTTGAATAGAATCGAGAGCCTGTGCATGGAGCCTTTGAGCGATTTCAAAAATTTTCGAAAATTTTCATTTTGCGGATCCCCTTGTAAATAAATAAATTGATGATTTTGAATAGAATCGAGAGCTTGTGCATGGAGCCTTTGAGCGATTTCAAAAATTTTCGAAAATTTTCATTTTGCGGATCCCCTTGTAAATAAATAAATTGATGATTTTAAATAGAATCGAGAGCCTTTGCGCGACTTCAAAAATTTTCGAAAATTTTTATTTTTCTGATCCCCTTGTACATAAAAAAAGTGATGATTTTGAATAGAATCGAGTGCCTGTCCATGGAAAATTTGAACGATTTCAAAAAAATTCGAAAATTTTCATTTTCTGGATCCCCTTGTAAATAACTAAACTTATGATTTTGAATAGAATCGAGAGCTTGTCCATGGAACATTTGAACGATTTCAAAAAATTTCGAAAATTTCATTTTTCGGATCCCCTTGTAAATAAATAAACTTATGATTTTGAATAGAATCGAGAGCTTGTGCATGGAGCCTTTGAGCGATTTCAAAAATTTTCGAAAATTTTCATTTTGCGGATCCCCTTGTAAATAAATAAATTGATGCTTTTGAATAGAATCGAGAGCCTGTGCATGGAGCCTCTGAGCGATTTAAAAAATTTTCGAAAATTTTCATTTTACGGATCTCCTTGTAAATAAATAAATTGATGATTTTGAATAAAATCGAGAGCTTGTCCATGGAACATTTGAACGATTTCAAAAAATTTCGAAAATTTTCATTTTCTGGATCCCCTTGTAAATAACTAAACTTATGATTTTGAATAGAATCGAGAGCTTGTGCATGGAGCCTTTGAGCGATTTCAAAAATTTTCGAAAATTTTCATTTTGCGGATCCCCTTGTAAATAAATAAATTGATGATTTTGAATAGAATCGAGAGCATTTGCATGGAGCCTTAGAGCGATTTCAAAAAATTTCGAAAATTTTTATTTTTCTGATCCCCTTGTACATAAATAAAGTGATGATTTTGCATAGAATCGAGAGCCTGTGCATGGAGCCTTTGAGCGATTTCAAAAATTTTCGAAAATTTTCATTTTTAGGATACTCTTGTAAATAAATAAGTTGATGATTTTGAATAGAATCGAGACCTTGTGCATGGAGACTTTGAGCGATTTCAAAAATTAACGAAAATGTTCATTTTTCGGATCCCCTTATATATAAATAAAGTGATGATTTTGATAAAATCGAGAGCTTGTACATGGAGCCTTTGAGCGATTTCAAAAATTTTCAAAAATTTTCATTTTGCGGATCCTCTTGTAAATAAATAAATTGATAATTTTGAATAGAATCGAGAGCTTCTGGATGGAGCCTTTGAGCGATTTCAAAAATTTTCGAAAATTTTCATTTTTCGGATCCCCTTGTAAATAAATAAATTGATGATTTTGAATAGAATCGAGAGCTTGTGCATAGACCCTTTGAGCGATTTCAAAAAACTTCGAAAATTTTCTTTTTTCGGATCCCCTTGTAATTAAATAAATTGATGATTTTGAATAGAATCGACAGCTTTTGGATGGAGCCTTTGAGCGATTTCAAAAATTTGCGAAAATTTTCATTTTTCGGATCTCCTTGTAAATAAATAAATTGATGATTTTAAATAGAATCGAGAGCCTTTGCGCGACTTCAAAAATTTTCGAAAATTTTTATTTTTCTGATCCCCTTGTACATAAAAAAAGTGATGATTTTGAATAGAATCGAGTGCCTGTCCATGGAAAATTTGAACGATTTCAAAAAATTTCGAAAATTTTCATTTTCTGGATCCCCTTGTAAATAACTAAACTTATGATTTTGAATAGAATCGAGAGCCTGTGCATGGAGCCTTTGAGCGATTTCAAAAAATTTCGAAAATTTTCATTTTGCGGATCCCCTTGTAAATAAATAAATTGATGCTTTTGAATAGAATCGAGAGCCTGTGCATGGATCCTTTGAGCGATTTCAAAATTTTTTCGAAAATTTTAATTTTTCTGATCCCCTTGTACATAAATAAAGTGATGATTTGGTATAGAATCGACAGCCTGTGCATGGAGCCTCTGAGCGATTTCAAAAATTTTCGAAAAATTTCATTTTACGGATCTCCTTGTAAATAAATAAATTGATGATTTTGAATAAAATCGAGAGCTTGTCCATGGAACATTTGAACGATTTCAAAAAATTTCGAAAATTTTCATTTTCTGGATCCCCTTGTAAATAACTAAACTTATGATTTTGAATAGAATCGAGAGCTTGTGCATGGAACATTTGAACGATTTCAAAAATTTTCGAAAATTTTCATTTTCTGGATCCCCTTGTAAATAACAAAGCTTATGATTTTGCATAGAATCGAGAGCCTGTGCATGGAGCCTTTGAGCGATTTCAAAAATTTTCGAAATTTTTTTATTTTTCTGATCCCCTTGTACATAAATAAAGTGAAATTTTTAAATAGAATCGAGAGCCTGTGCATGGAGCCTTTGAGCGATTTCAAAAATTTTCGAAAAATTTTATTTTGCGGATCCCCTTGTAAATAAATAAATTGATGATTTTGAATAGAATCGAGAGCTTGTCCATGGAACATTTGAACGATTTCAAAAAATTTCGAAAATTTCATTTTTCGGATCCCCTTGTAAATAAATAAACTTATGATTTTGAATAGAAACGAGAGCTTGTGCATGGAGCCTTTGAGCGATTTCAAAAATTTTCGAAAATTTTCATTTTGCGGATCCCCTTGTAAATAAATAAATTGATGCTTTTGAATAGAATCGAGAGCCTGTGCATGGAGCCTTTGAGCGATTTCTAAATTTTTCGAAAATTTTAATTTTTCTGATCCCCTTGTACATAAATAAAGTGATGATTTGGAATAGAATCGACAGCCTGTGCATGGAGCCTTTGAGCGATTTCAAAAATTTTTGAAAATTTTTATTTTTCTGATCCCCTTGTACATAAATAAATTGATGATTTTGAATAGAATCGAGAGCTTGAGCATGGAACATTTGAACGATTTCAAAAATTTTCGAAAATTTTCATTTTCTGGATCCCCTTGTAAATAACTAAGCTTATGATTTTGCATAGAATCGAGAGCCTGTGCATGGAGCCTTTGAGCGATTTCAAAAATTTTCGAAAATTTTCATTTTTCGGATCCCCTTGTAAATAAATAAATTGATGATTTTGAATAGAATCGAGAGCTTGTGCATAGACCCTTTGAGCGATTTCAAAAAACTTCGAAAATTTTCTTTTTTCGGATCCCCTTGTAATTAAATAAATTGATGGTTTTGAATAGAATCGACAGCTTTTGGATGGAGCCTTTGAGCGATTTCAAAAATTTGCGAAAATTTTCATTTTTCGGATCTCCTTGTAAATAAATAAATTGATGATTTTAAATAGAATCGAGAGCCTTTGCGCGACTTCAAAAATTTTCGAAAATTTTTATTTTTCTGATCCCCTTGTACATAAAAAAAGTGATGATTTTGAATAGAATCGAGTGCCTGTCCATGGAAAATTTGAACGATTTCAAAAAATTTCGAAAATTTTCATTTTCTGGATCCCCTTGTAAATAACTAAACTTATGATTTTGAATAGAATCGAGAGCCTGTGCATGGAGCCTTTGAGCGATTTCAAAAAATTTCGAAAATTTTCATTTTGCGGATCCCCTTGTAAATAAATAAATTGATGCTTTTGAATAGAATCGAGAGCCTGTGCATGGATCCTTTGAGCGATTTCAAAATTTTTTCGAAAATTTTAATTTTTCTGATCCCCTTGTACATAAATAAAGTGATGATTTGGTATAGAATCGACAGCCTGTGCATGGAGCCTCTGAGCGATTTCAAAAATTTTCGAAAAATTTCATTTTACGGATCTCCTTGTAAATAAATAAATTGATGATTTTGAATAAAATCGAGAGCTTGTCCATGGAACATTTGAACGATTTCAAAAAATTTCGAAAATTTTCATTTTCTGGATCCCCTTGTAAATAACTAAACTTATGATTTTGAATAGAATCGAGAGCTTGTGCATGGAGCCTTTGAGCGATTTCAAAAATTTTCGAAAATTTTCATTTTGCGGATCTCCTTGTAAATAAATAAATTGATGATTTTGAATAAAATCGAGAGCTTGTCCATGGAACATTTGAACGATTTCAAAAAATTTCGAAAATTTTCATTTTCTGGATCCCCTTGTAAATAACTAAACTTATGATTTTGAATAGAATCGAGAGCTTGTGCATGGAGCCTTTGAGCGATTTCAAAAATTTTCGAAAATTTTCATTTTGCGGATCTCCTTGTAAATAAATAAATTGATGATTTTGAATAGAATCGAGAGCTTGTCCATGGAACATTTGAACGATTTCAAAAAATTTCGAAAATTTCATTTTTCGGATCCCCTTGTAAATAAATAAACTTATGATTTTGAATAGAATCGAGAGCTTGTGCATGGAGCCTTTGAGCGATTTCAAAAATTTTCGAAAATTTTCATTTTGCGGATCCCCTTGTAAATAAATAAATTGATGCTTTTGAATAGAATCGAGAGCCTGTGCATGGAGCCTCTGAACGATTTCAAAAATTTTCGAAAATTTTCATTTTACGGATCTCCTTGTAAATAAATAAATTGATGATTTTGAATAAAATCGAGAGCTTGTCCATGGAACATTTGAACGATTTCAAAAAATTTCGAAAATTTTCATTTTCTGGATCCCCTTGTAAATAACTAAACTTATGATTTTGAATAGAATCGAGAGCTTGTCCATGGAACATTTGAACGATTTCAAAAAATTTCGAAAATTTCATTCTTCGGATCCCCTTGTAAATAACTAAGCTTATGATTTTGCATAGAATCGAGAGCCTGTGCATGGAGCCTTTGAGCGATTTCAAAAATTTTCGAAAATTTTCATTTTGCGGATCCCCTTGTAAATAAATAAATTGATGCTTTTGAATAGAATCGAGAGCCTGTGCATGGAGCCTCTGAGCGATTTCAAAAATTTTCGAAAATTTTCATTTTACGGATCTCCTTGTAAATAAATAAATTGATGATTTTGAATAAAATCGAGAGCTTGTCCATGGAACATTTGAACGATTTCAAAAAATTTCGAAAATTTTCATTTTCTGGATCCCCTTGTAAATAACTAAACTTATGATTTTGAATAGAATCGAGAGCTTGTGCATGGAGCCTTTGGGCGATTTCAAAAATTTTCGAAAATTTTCATTTTGCGGATCCCCTTGTAAATAAATAAATTGATGATTTTGAATAGAATCGAGAGCATTTGCATGGAGCCTTAGAGCGATTTCAAAAATTTTCGAAAATTTTTATTTTTCTGATCCCCTTGTACATAAATAAAGTGATGATTTTGCATAGAATCGAGAGCCTGTGCATGGAGCCTTTGAGCGATTTCAAAAATTTTCGAAAATTTTCATTTTTAGGATACTCTTGTAAATAAATAAGTTGATGATTTTGAATAGAATCGAGACCTTGTGCATGGAGACTTTGAGCGATTTCAAAAATTAACGAAAATGTTCATTTTTCGGATCCCCTTATATATAAATAAAGTGATGATTTTGATAAAATCGAGAGCTTGTACATGGAGCCTTTGAGCGATTTCAAAAAATTTCAAAAATTTTCATTTTGCGGATCCTCTTGTAAATAAATAAATTGATAATTTTGAATAGAATCGAGAGCTTCTGGATGGAGCCTTTGAGCGATTTCAAAAATTTTCGAAAATTTTCATTTTTCGGATCCCCTTGTAAATAAATAAATTGATGATTTTGAATAGAATCGAGAGCTTGTGCATAGACCCTTTGAGCGATTTCAAAAAACTTCGAAAATTTTCTTTTTTCGGATCCCCTTGTAATTAAATAAATTGATGATTTTGAATAGAATCGACAGCTTTTGGATGGAGCCTTTGAGCGATTTCAAAAATTTGCGAAAATTTTCATTTTTCGGATCTCCTTGTAAATAAATAAATTGATGATTTTAAATAGAATCGAGAGCCTTTGCGCGACTTCAAAAATTTTCGAAAATTTTTATTTTTCTGATCCCCTTGTACATAAAAAAAGTGATGATTTTGAATAGAATCGAGTGCCTGTCCATGGAAAATTTGAACGATTTCAAAAAATTTCGAAAATTTTCATTTTCTGGATCCCCTTGTAAATAACTAAACTTATGATTTTGAATAGAATCGAGAGCCTGTGCATGGAGCCTTTGAGCGATTTCAAAAAATTTCGAAAATTTTCATTTTGCGGATCCCCTTGTAAATAAATAAATTGATGCTTTTGAATAGAATCGAGAGCCTGTGCATGGATCCTTTGAGCGATTTCAAAATTTTTTCGAAAATTTTAATTTTTCTGATCCCCTTGTACATAAATAAAGTGATGATTTGGTATAGAATCGACAGCCTGTGCATGGAGCCTCTGAGCGATTTCACAAATTTTCGAAAAATTTCATTTTACGGATCTCCTTGTAAATAAATAAATTGATGATTTTGAATAAAATCGAGAGCTTGTCCATGGAACATTTGAACGATTTCAAAAAATTTCGAAAATTTTCATTTTCTGGATCCCCTTGTAAATAACTAAACTTATGATTTTGAATAGAATCGAGAGCTTGTGCATGGAGCCTTTGAGCGATTTCAAAAATTTTCGAAAATTTTCATTTTGCGGATCTCCTTGTAAATAAATAAATTGATGATTTTGAATAAAATCGAGAGCTTGTCCATGGAACATTTGAACGATTTCAAAAAATTTCGAAAATTTTCATTTTCTGGATCCCCTTGTAAATAACTAAACTTATGATTTTGAATAGAATCGAGAGCTTGTGCATGGAGCCTTTGAGCGATTTCAAAAATTTTCGAAAATTTTCATTTTGCGGATCTCCTTGTAAATAACTAAACTTATGATTTTGAATAGAATCGAGAGCTTGTGCATGGAGCCTTTGAGCGATTTCAAAAAATTTCGAAAATTTCATTTTTCGGATCCCCTTGTAAATAAATAAAGTGATGATTTGGAATAGAATCGACAGCCTGTGCATGGAGCCTTTGAGCGATTTCAAAAAATTTCGAAAATTTTTATTTTTCTGATCCCCTTGTACATAAATAAATTGATGATTTTGAATAGAATCGAGAGCTTGTGCATGGAACATTTGAACAATTTCAAAAATTTTCGAAAATTTTCATTTTCTGGATCCCCTTGTAAATAACTAAACCTATGGTTTTGAATAGAATCGAGAGCTTGTGCATGGAACCTCTGAGCGATTTCAAAAATTTTCGAAAATTTTCATTTTACGGATCTCCTTGTAAATAAATAAATTGATGATTTTGAATAAAATCGAGAGCTTGTCCATGGAACATTTGAACGATTTCAAAAAATTTCGAAAATTTTCATTTTCTGGATCCCCTTGTAAATAACTAAACTTATGATTTTGAATAGAATCGAGAGCTTGTGCATGGAGCCTTTGAGCGATTTCAAAAATTTTCGAAAATTTTCATTTTGCGGATCTCCTTGTAAATAAATAAATTGATGATTTTGAATAGAATCGAGAGCTTGTCCATGGAACATTTGAACGATTTCAAAAAATTTCGAAAATTTCATTTTTCGGATTCCCTTGTAAATAACTAAGCTTATGATTTTGCATAGAATCGAGAGCCTGTGCATGGAGCCTTTGAGCGATTTCAAAAATTTTCGAAATCTTTTTATTTTTCTGATCCCCTTGTACATAAATAAAGTGAAATTTTTGAATAGAATCGAGAGCCTGTGCATGGAGCCTTTGAGCGATTTCAAAATTTTTTCGAAAATTTTAATTTTTCTGATCCCCTTGTACATAAATAAAGTGATGATTTGGAATAGAATCGACAGCCTGTGCATGGAGCCTTTGAGCGATTTCAAAAAATTTCGAAAATTTTTATTTTTCTGATCCCCTTGTACATAAATAAATTGATGATTTTGAATAGAATCGAGAGCTTGTGCATGGAACATTTGAACAATTTCAAAAATTTTCGAAAATTTTCATTTTCTGGATCCCCTTGTAAATAACTAAACCTATGGTTTTGAATAGAATCGAGAGCTTGTGCATGGAACCTCTGAGCGATTTCAAAAATTTTCGAAAATTTTCATTTTACGGATCTCCTTGTAAATAAATAAATTGATGATTTTGAATAAAATCGAGAGCTTGTCCATGGAACATTTGAACGATTTCAAAAAATTTCGAAAATTTTCATTTTCTGGATCCCCTTGTAAATAACTAAACTTATGATTTTGAATAGAATCGAGAGCTTGTGCATGGAGCCTTTGAGCGATTTCAAAAATTTTCGAAAATTTTCATTTTGCGGATCTCCTTGTAAATAAATAAATTGATGATTTTGAATAGAATCGAGAGCTTGTCCATGGAACATTTGAACGATTTCAAAAATTTCGAAAATTTCATTTTTCGGATTCCCTTGTAAATAACTAAGCTTATGATTTTGCATAGAATCGAGAGCCTGTGCATGGAGCCTTTGAGCGATTTCAAAAATTTTCGAAATCTTTTTATTTTTCTGATCCCCTTGTACATAAATAAAGTGAAATTTTTGAATAGAATCGAGAGCCTGTGCATGGAGCCTTTGAGCGATTTCAAAAATTTTCGAAATTTTTTCATTTTTCTGATCCCCTTGTACATAAATAAAGTGAAATTTTTGAATAGAATCGAGAGCCTGTGCATGGAGCCTTTGAGCGATTTCAAAAATTTTCGAAAATTTTCATTTTGCGGATCCCCTTGTAAATAAATAAATTGATGATTTTGAATAGAATCGAGAGCTTGTGCATGGAGCCTTTGAGCGATTTCAAAAATTTTCGAAAATTTTCATTTTGCGGATCTCCTTGTAAATAACTAAACTTATGATTTTGAATAGAATCGAGAGCTTGTGCATGGAGCCTTTGAGCGATTTCAAAAAATTTCGAAAATTTCATTTTTCGGATCCCCTTGTAAATAAATAAACTTATGATTTTGAATAGAATCGAGAGCTTGTGCATGGAGCCTTTGAGCGATTTCAAAAATTTTCGAAAATTTTCATTTTGCGGATCCCCTTGTAAATAAATAAATTGATGCTTTTGAATAGAATCGAGAGCCTGTGCATGGAGCCTTTGAGCGATTTCAAAATTTTTCGAAAATTTTAATTTTTCTGATCCCCTTGTACATAAATAAAGTGATGATTTGGAATAGAATCGACAGCCTGTGCATGGAGCCTTTGAGCGATTTCAAAAATTTTCGAAAATTTTTATTTTTCTGATCCCCTTGTACATAAATAAATTGATGATTTTGAATAGAATCGAGAGCTTGTGCATGGAACATTTGAACGATTTCAAAAATTTTCGAAAATTTTCATTTTCTGGATCCCCTTGTAAATAACTAAGCTTATGATTTTGCATAGAATCGAGAGCCTGTGCATGGAGCCTTTGAGCGATTTCGAAAATTTTCGAAATTTTTTTATTTTTCTGATCCCCTTGTACATAAATAAAGTGAAAATTTTGAATAGAATCGAGAGCCTGTGCATGGAGCCTTTGAGCGATTTCAAAAAATTTCGAAAATTTTCATTTTGCGGATCCCCTTGTAAATAAATAAATTGATGATTTTGAATAGAATCGAGAGCTTGTGCATGGAGCCTTTGAGCGATTTCAAAAATTTTCGAAAATTTTTATTTTGCGGATCCCCTTGTAAATAAATAAATTGATGATTTTGAATAGAATCGAGAGCTTGTCCATGGAACATTTGAACGATTTCAAAAAATTTCGAAAATTTCATTTTTCGGATCCCCTTGTAAATAACTAAACTTATGATTTTGAATAGAATCGAGAGCTTGTGCATGGAGCCTTTGAGCGATTTCAAAAATTTTCGAAAATTTTCATTTTGCGGATCTCCTTGTAAATAAATAAATTGATGATTTTGAATAGAATCGAGAGCTTGTCCATGGAACATTTGAACGATTTCAAAAAATTTCGAAAATTTCATTTTTCGGATTCCCTTGTAAATAACTAAGCTTATGATTTTGCATAGAATCGAGAGCCTGTGCATGGAGCCTTTGAGCGATTTCAAAAATTTTCGAAATCTTTTTATTTTTCTGATCCCCTTGTACATAAATAAAGTGAAATTTTTGAATAGAATCGAGAGCCTGTGCATGGAGCCTTTGAGCGATTTCAAAAATCTTCGAAATTTTTTCATTTTTCTGATCCCCTTGTACATAAATAAAGTGAAATTTTTGAATAGAATCGAGAGCCTGTGCATGGAGCCTTTGAGCGATTTCAAAAATTTTCGAAAATTTTCATTTTGCGGATCCCCTTGTAAATAAATAAATTGATGATTTTGAATAGAATCGAGAGCTTGTGCATGGAGCCTTTGAGCGATTTCAAAAATTTTCGAAAATTTTCATTTTGCGGATCTCCTTGTAAATAACTAAACTTATGATTTTGAATAGAATCGAGAGCTTGTGCATGGAGCCTTTGAGCGATTTCAAAAAATTTCGAAAATTTCATTTTTCGGATCCCCTTGTAAATAAATAAACTTATGATTTTGAATAGAATCGAGAGCTTGTGCATGGAGCCTTTGAGCGATTTCAAAAATTTTCGAAAATTTTCATTTTGCGGATCCCCTTGTAAATAAATAAATTGATGCTTTTGAATAGAATCGAGAGCCTGTGCATGGAGCCTTTGAGCGATTTCAAAATTTTTCGAAAATTTTAATTTTTCTGATCCCCTTGTACATAAATAAATTGATGATTTTGAATAGAATCGAGAGCTTGTGCATGGAACATTTGAACGATTTCAAAAATTTTCGAAAATTTTCATTTTCTGGATCCCCTTGTAAATAACTAAGCTTATGATTTTGCATAGAATCGAGAGCCTGTGCATGGAGCCTTTGAGCGATTTCAAAAATTTTCGAAATTTTTTTATTTTTCTGATCCCCTTGTACATAAATAAAGTGAAAATTTTGAATAGAATCGAGAGCCTGTGCATGGAGCCTTTGAGCGATTTCAAAAAATTTCGAAAATTTTCATTTTGCGGATCCCCTTGTAAATAAATAAATTGATGATTTTGAATAGAATCGAGAGCTTGTGCATGGAGCCTTTGAGCGATTTCAAAAATTTTCGAAAATTTTTATTTTGCGGATCCCCTTGTAAATAAATAAATTGATGATTTTGAATAGAATCGAGAGCTTGTCCATGGAACATTTGAACGATTTCAAAAAATTTCGAAAATTTCATTTTTCGGATCCCCTTGTAAATAACTAAACTTATGATTTTGAATAGAATCGAGAGCTTGTGCATGGAGCCCTTGAGCGATTTCAAAAATTTTCGAAAATTTTCATTTTGCGGATCTCCTTGTAAATAAATAAATTGATGATTTTGAATAGAATCGAGAGCTTGTCCATGGAACATTTGAACGATTTCAAAAAATTTCGAAAATTTCATTTTTCGGATCCCCTTGTAAATAAATAAACTTATGATTTTGAATAGAATCGAGAGCTTGTGCATGGAGCCTTTGAGCGATTTCAAAAATTTTCGAAATTTTTTTATTTTTCTGATCCCCTTGTACATAAATAAAGTGAAATTTTTGAATAGAATCGAGAGCCTGTGCATGGAGCCTTTGAGCGATTTCAAAAATTTTTCGAAAATTTTAATTTTTCTGATCCCCTTGTACATAAATAAAGTGATGATTTTGAATAGAATCGAGAGCTTCTGGATGGAGCCTTTGAGCGATTTCAAAAAATTTCGAAAATTTTCATTTTGCGGATCTCCTTGTAAATAAATAAATTGATGATTTTGAATAGAATCGAGAGCTTGTCCATGGAACATTTGAACGATTTCAAAAAATTTCGAAAATTTCATTTTTCGGATCCCCTTGTAAATAACTAAGCTTATGACTTTGCATAGAATCGAGAGCCTGTGCATGGAGCCTTTGAGCGATTTCAAAAAATTTCGAAATTTTTTTATTTTTCTGATCCCCTTGTACATAAATAAAGTGAAATTTTTGAATAGAATCGAGAGCCTGTGCATGGAGCCTTTGAGCGATTTCAAAAATTTTCGAAAATTTTCATTTTGCAGATCCCCTTGTAAATAAATAAATTGATGATTTTGAATAGAATCGAGAGCTTGTGCATGGAGCCTTTGAGCGATTTCAAAAATTTTCGAAAATTTTCATTTTACGGATCTCCTTGTAAATAAATAAATTGATGATTTTGAATAAAATCGAGAGCTTGTCCATGGAACATTTGAACGATTTCAAAAAATTTCGAAAATTTTCATTTTCTGGATCCCCTTGTAAATAACTAAACTTATGATTTTGAATAGAATCGAGAGCTTGTGCATGGAGCCTTTGAGCGGTTTCAAAAATTTTCGAAAATTTTCATTTTGCGGATCTCCTTGTAAATAAATAAATTGATGATTTTGAATAGAATCGAGAGCTTGTCCATGGAACATTTGAACGATTTCAAAAAATTTCGAAAATTTCATTTTTCGGATCCCCTTGTAAATAACTAAGCTTATGATTTTGCATAGAATCGAGAGCCTGTGCATGGAGCCTTTGAGCGATTTCAAAAATTTTCGAAATTTTTTTATTCTTCTGATCCCCTTGTACATAAATAAAGTGAAATTTTTGAATAGAATCGAGAGCCTGTGCATGGAGCCTTTGAGCGAATTCAAAAATTTTCGAAAATTTTCATTTTGCAGATCCCCTTGTAAATAAATAAATTGATGATTTTGAATAGAATCGAGAGCTTGTGCATGGAGCCTTTGAGCGATTTCAAAAATTTTCGAAAATTTTCATTTTGCGGATCTCCTTGTAAATAAATAAATTGATGATTTTGAATAGAATCGAGAGCTTGTCCATGGAACATTTGAACGATTTCAAAAAATTTCGAAAATTTCATTTTTCGGATCCCCTTGTAAATAAATAAACTTATGATTTTGAATAGAATCGAGAGCTTGTGCATGGAGCCTTTGAGCGATTTCAAAAAATTTCGAAAATTTTCATTTTGCGGATCCCCTTGTAAATAAATAAATTGATGCTTTTGAATAGAATCGAGAGCCTGTGCATGGAGCCTTTGAGCGATTTCAAAATTTTTCGAAAATTTTAATTTTTCTGATCCCCTTGTACATAAATAAAGTGATGATTTGGAATAGAATCGACAGCCTGTGCATGGAGCCTTTGAGCGATTTCAAAAATTTTCGAAAATTTTTATTTTTCTGATCCCCTTGTACATAAATAAATTGATGATTTTGAATAGAATCAAGAGCTTGTGCATGGAACATTTGAACGATTTCAAAAATTTTCGAAAATTTCCATTTTCTGGATCCCCTTGTAAATAACTAAGCTTATGATTTTGCATAGAATCGAGAGCCTGTGCATGGAGCCTTTGAGCGATTTCAAAAATTTTCGAAATTTTTTTATTTTTCTGATCACCTTGTACATAAATAAAGTGAAAATTTTGAATAGAATCGAGAGCCTGTGCATGGAGCCTTTGAGCGATTTCAAAAAATTTCGAAAATTTTCATTTTGCGGATCCCCTTGTAAATAAATAAATTGATGATTTTGAATAGAATCGAGAGCTTGTGCATGGAGCCTTTGAGCGATTTCAAAAATTTTCGAAAATTTTTATTTTGCGGATCCCCTTGTAAATAAATAAATTGATGATTTTGAATAGAATCGAGAGCTTGTCCATGGAACATTTGAACGATTTCAAAAAATTTCGAAAATTTCATTTTTCGGATCCCCTTGTAAATAAATAAACTTATGATTTTGAATAGAATCGAGAGCTGGTGCATGGAGCCTTTGAGCGATTTCAAAAAATTTCGAAAATTTTCATTTTGCGGATCCCCTTGTAAATAAATAAATTGATACTTTTGAATAGAATCGAGAGCCTGTGCATGGAGCCTTTGAGCGATTTCAAAAATTTTTCGAAAATTTTAATTTTTCTGATCCCCTTGTACATAAATAAAGTGATGATTTGGAATAGAATCGACAGCCTGTGCATGGAGCCTTTGAGCGATTTCAAAAAATTTCAAAATTTTTATTTTTCTGATCCCCTTGTACATAAATAAATTGATGATTTTGAATAGAATCGAGAGCTTGTGCATGGAACATTTGAACAATTTCAAAAAATTTCGAAAATTTTCATTTTCTGGATCCCCTTGTAAATAACTAAACCTATGGTTTTGAATAGAATCGAGAACTTGTGCATGGAACCTCTGAGCGATTTCAACAATTTTCGAAAATTTTCATATTACGGATCTCCTTGTAAATAAATAAATTGATGATTTTGAATAAAATCGAGAGCATTTGCATGGAGCCTTAGAGCGATTTCAAAAATTTTCGAAAATTTTTATTTCTCTGATCCCCTTGTACATAAATAAAGTGATGATTTTGCATAGAATCGAGAGCCTGTGCATCGAGCCTTTGAGCGATTTCAAAAATTTTCGAAAATTTTCATTTTTCGGATACTCTTGTAAATAAATAAGTTGATGATTTTGAATAGAATCGAGAGCTTGTGCATGGAGCTTTTGAGCGATTTCAAAAATTAACGAAAATGTTCATTTTTCGGATCCCCTTATATATAAATAAAGTGATGATTTTGATAAAATCGAGAGCTTGTACATGGAGCCTTTGAGCGATTTCAAAAAAATTTCAAAAATTTTCATTTTGCGGATCCTCTTGTAAATAAATAAATTGATAATTTTGAATAGAATCGAGAGCTTCTGGATGGAGCCTTTGAGCGATTTCAAAAAATTTCGAAAATTTTCATTTTTCGGATCCCCTTGTAAATAAATAAATTGATGATTTTGAATAGAATCGAGAGCTTGTGCATAGACCCTTTGAGCGATTTCAAAAAATTTCGAAAATTTTCTTTTTTCGGATCCCCTTGTAATTAAATAAATTGATGATTTTGAATAGAATCGACAGCTTTTGGATGGAGCCTTTGAGCGATTTCAAAAATTTGCGAAAATTTTCATTTTTCGGATCCCCTTGTGAATAAATAAATTGATGATTTTGAATAGAATCGAGAGCTTCTGCATGGAGCCTTTGAGCGGTTTCAAAAATTTTCCAGAAATTTTCATTTTGCGGATCTCCTTGTAAATAATAAAGGTGATGATTTTGAATAGAATCGAGAGCTTGTGCATGGAGCCTTTGAGCGATTTCAAAAAATTTCGAAAATTTTAATTTTACGGATCCTCTTGTCAATAAATAAATCGATGATTTTGAATAGAATCGAGAGATTTTGGATGGAGCCTTTGAGCGATTTAAAAAAAAATTCAAAAATTTTCATCTTTCGGATCCTCTTATAAATAAATAAATTGATGATTTTGGAAAGAATCGAGAGCTTGTGCTTAGAGCCTTTGAGCGATTTCAAAAAAAGTTCAAAACTTTTCATTTTGCGGATCCCCTTGTAAATAAATAAATTAATGATTTTGAATAGAATCGAGAGCTTTTGGATGGAGCCTTTGAGTGATTTCAAAAATTTTTCAAAAATTTTCATTTTGCCGATCCCCGTGTAAATAAAGTGATGATTTTGAATAGGCTCGAGAGCTTGTTCATGGAGCCTTTGAGCGATTTCAAAAAATTTCGCAAATTTTCATTTTTCGGATCCCGTTGTAATTAAATAAATTGATGATTTTGAATAGAATCGATAGGTTTTGGATGGAGCCTTTGAGCGATTTGTAATTAGTTAAATTGATGATTTTGAATAGAATCGAGAGCTTTTGGATGGAGCCTTTGAGCGATTTCAAAAAATTTCGCAAATTTTCATTTTTCGGATCCCGTTGTAATTAAATAAATTGATGATTTTGAATAGAATCGATAGGTTTTGGATGGAGCCTTTGAGCGATTTGTAATTAATTAAATTGATGATTTTGAATAGAATCGAGAGCTTTTGGATGGAGCCTTTGAGCGATTTCAAAAAATTTCGAAAATTTTAATTTTACGGATCCTCTTGTCAATAAATAAATCGATGATTTTGAATAGAATCGAGAGATTTTGGATGGAGCCTTTGAGCGATTTAAAAAAAAATTTCAAAAATTTTTATCTTTCGGATCCTCTTATAAATAAATAAATTGATGATTTTGGAAAGAATCGAGAGCTTGTGCTTAGAGCCTTTGAGCGATTTCAAAAAAAGTTCAAAAATTTTCATTTTGCGAATCCTCTTGTAAATAAATAAATTAATGATTTTGAATAGAATCGAGAGCTTTTGAATGGAGCCTTTGAGCGATTTCAAAAAAAGTTCAAAACTTTTCATTTTGCGGATCCCCTTGTAAATAAATAAATTAATGATTTTGAATAGAATCGCGAGCTTTTGGATGGAGCCTTTGAGTGATTTCAAAAATTTTTCAAAAATTTTCATTTTGCCGATCCCCGTGTAAATAAAGTGATGATTTTGAATAGGCTCGAGAGCTTGTGCATGGAGCCTTTGAGCGGCTTCAAAAAATTTCGAAAGTTTCCATTTTTCGGATCCCATTGTAAATAAATAAAGTGATGATTTTGAATAGAATCGAGAGCTTGTGCATGGAGCCTTTGAGCGATTTCAAAAAATTTCGCAAATTTTCATTTTTCGGATCCCGTTGTAATTAAATAAATTGATGATTTTGAATAGAATTGATAGGTTTTGGATGGAGCCTTTTAGCGATTTGTAATTAATTAAATTGATGATTTTGAATAGAATCGAGTGCTTTTGGATGGAGCCTTTGAGCGATTTCAAAAATTTGCGAAAGTTTTCATTTTCGGATCCCCTTGTAAATAAATAAAGTGATGATTTTGAATAGAATCGAGAGCTTTTGCAAGAAACTCTTGAGCGATTTGAAATTTTTTCAAGAATTTTCATTTGCTGGATCATTTTTTGAATGAATAAATTGATGATTTTGAATAGAATCGAGAACTTTTGCATGGACACTTTGAGCGATTTGATAATTTTTTCAAGAATATAAACTTTCCGGATCCATTTTTAAATAAATAAATTGATGCTTTTGAATGGAATCGAGAGCTTTTGGATGGAGCCTTTGAGCGATTTCAAAGATTTTTCAAAAGTTTTCATTTTTCGGATCCCCGTGTAAATAAATAAAGTGATGATTTTGAATAGAATCGAGAGCTTGTGCATGGAGCATTTGAGCGATTTCAAAAAAAATCGAAAATTTTCATTTTTCGGATCCCCTTGTAAATAAATAAATTGTTGATTTTGAATAGAATCGAGAGCTTGTGCATGGAGCCTTTGAGCGATTTCAAAAATTTTCGAAAATTTTCATTTTGCGGATCCCCTTGTAAATAAATAAATTGATGATTTTGAATAGAATCGAGAGCTTGTGCATGGAGCCTGTGAGCGATTTCAAAAATTTTCGAAAATTTTCATTTTGCGGATCCCCTTTTAAAGAAAAAAATTGATGATTTTGAATAGAATCGAGAGCTTGTGCATGGAGCCTTTGAGCGATTTCAAAAATTTTCGAAAATTTTCATTTTGCGGATCCTCTTGTCAATAAATAAGGTGATGATTTTGAATAGAATCGAGAGCTTGTGCATGGAGCCTTTGCGCGATTTCAAAAAATTTCGAAAATTTTAATTTTACGGATCCTCTTGTCAATAAATAATTTGATGATTTTGAATAGAATCGAGAGATTTTGGATGGAGCCTTTGAGCGATTTAAAAAAAATTTCAAAAATTTTCATCTTTCGGATCCTCTTATAAATAATTAAATTGATGATTTTGGAAAGAATCGAGAGCTTGTGCTTAGAGCCTTTGAGCGATTTCAAAGAAAGTTCAAAACTTTTCATTTTGCGGATCCCCTTGTAAATAAATAAATTAATGATTTTGAATAGCATCGACAGCTTTTGGATGGAGCCTTTGAGTGATTTCAAAAATTTTTCAAAAATTTTCATTTTGCCGATCCCCGTGTAAATAAAGTGATGATTTTGAATAGGCTCGAGAGCTTGTTCATGGAGCCTTTGAGCGGTTTCAAAAAATTTCGAAAATTTCCATTTTTCGGATCCCATTGTAAATAAATAAAGTGATGATTTTGAATAGAATCGAGAGCTTGTGCATGGAGCCTTTGAGCGATTTCAAAAAATTTCGAAAATTCTCATTTTTCGGATCCTGTTGTAATTAAATAAATTGATGATTTTGAATAGAATCGAGAGCTTTTGGATGGAGCCTTTGAGCGATTTCAAAAATTTGCGAAATTTTTCATTTTTCGGATCCCCTTGTGAATAAATAAATTGATGATTTTGAATAGAATCGAGAGCTTTTGGATGGAGCCTTTGAGCGATTTCAAAGATTTTTCAAAAGTTTTCATTTTTCGGATCCTCTTGTAATTAAATAAATTGATGATTTTGAATAGAATCGAGAGCTTGTGCATGGAGCCTTTGAGCGATTTCAAAAAAATTTCGAAAATTCTCATTTTTAGGATCCCCTTGTAAATAAATAAATTAATGATTTTGAATAGAATCGAGAGCTTTTGGATGGAGCCTTTGAGTGATTTCAAAAATTTTTCAAAAATTTTCATTTTGCCGATCCCCGTGTAAATAAAGTGATGATTTTGAAAAGGCTCGAGAGCTTGTTCATGGAGCCTTTGAGCGGTTTCAAAAAATTTCGAAAATTTCCATTTTTCGGATCCCATTGTAAATAAATAAAGTGATGATTTTGAATAGAATCGAGAGCTTGTGCATGGAGCCTTTGAGCGATTTCAAAAAATTTCGCAAATTTTCATTTTTCGGATCCCGTTGTAATTAAATAAATTGATGATTTTGAATAGAATCGATAGGTTTTGGATGGAGCCTTTGAGCGATTTGTAATTAATTAAATTGATGATTTTGAATAGAATCGAGAGCTTTTGGATGGAGACTTTGAGCGATTTCAAAAATTTGCGAAAGTTTTCATTTTCGGATCCCCTTGTAAATAAATAAAGTGATGATTTTGAATAGAATCGAGAGCTTTTGCAAGAAACTCTTGAGCGATTTGAAATTTTTTCAAGAATTTTCATTTGCTGGATCATTTTTTGAATGAATAAATTGATGATTTTGAATAGAATCGAGAACTTTTGCATGGACACTTTGAGCGATTTGATAATTTTTTCAAGAATATAAACTTTCCGGATCCATTTTTAAATAAATAAATTGATGCTTTTGAATGGAATCGAGAGCTTTTGGATGGAGCCTTTGAGCGATTTCAAAGATTTTTCAAAAGTTTTCATTTTTCGGATCCCCGTGTAAATAAATAAAGTGATGATTTTGAATAGAATCGAGAGCTTGTGCATGGAGCATTTGAGCGATTTCAAAAAAAATCGAAAATTTTCATTTTTCGGATCCCCTTGTAAATAAATAAATTGTTGATTTTGAATAGAATCGAGAGCTTGTGCATGGAGCCTTTGAGCGATTTCAAAAATTAACGAAAATGTTCATTTTTCGGATCCCCTTATATATAAATAAAGTGATGATTTTGATAAAATCGAGAGCTTGTACATGGTGCCTTTGAGCGATTTCAAAAAAATTTCGAAAATTTTAATTTTACGGATCCTCTTGTCAATAAATAAATCGATGATTTTGAATAGAATCGAGAGATTTTGGATGGAGCCTTTGAGCGATTTAAAAAAAAATTTCAAAAATTTTCATCTTTCGGATCCTCTTATAAATAAATAAATTGATGATTTTGGAAAGAATCGAGAGCTTGTGCTTAGAGCCTTTGAGCGATTTCAAAAAAAGTTCAAAAATTTTCATTTTGCGGATCCTCTTGTAAATAAATAAATTAATGATTTTGAATAGAATCGAGAGCTTTTGGATGGAGCCTTTGAGCGATTTCAAAAAAAGTTCAAAACTTTTCATTTTGCGGATCCCCTTGTAAATAAATAAATTAATGATTTTGAATAGAATCGAGAGCTTTTGGATGGAGCCTTTGAGTGATTTCAAAAATTTTTCAAAAATTTTCATTTTGCCGATCCCCGTGTAAATAAAGTGATGATTTTGAATAGGCTCGAGAGCTTGTTCATGGAGCCTTTGAGCGGTTTCAAAAAATTTCGAAAATTTCCATTTTTCGGATCCCATTGTAAATAAATAAAGTGATGATTTTGAATAGAATCGAGAGCTTGTGCATGGAGCCTTTGAGCGATTTCAAAAAATTTCGCAAATTTTCATTTTTCGGATCCCGTTGTAATTAAATAAATTGATGATTTTGAATAGAATCGATAGGTTTTGGATGGAGCCTTTGAACGATTTGTAATTAATTAAATTGATGATTTTGAATAGAATCGAGAGCTTTTGGATGGAGACTTTGAGCGATTTCAAAAATTTGCGAAAGTTTTCATTTTCGGATCCCCTTGTAAATAAATAAAGTGATGATTTTGAATAGAATCGAGAGCTTTTGCAAGAAACTCTTGAGCGATTTGAAATTTTTTCAAGAATTTTCATTTGCTGGATCATTTTTTGAATGAATAAATTGATGATTTTGAATAGAATCGAGAACTTTTGCATGGACACTTTGAGCGATTTGATAATTTTTTCAAGAATATAAACTTTCCGGATCCATTTTTAAATAAATAAATTGATGCTTTTGAATGGAATCGAGAGCTTTTGGATGGAGCCTTTGAGCGATTTCAAAGATTTTTCAAAAGTTTTCATTTTTCGGATCCCCGTGTAAATAAATAAAGTGATGATTTTGAATAGAATCGAGAGCTTGTGCATGGAGCATTTGAGCGATTTCAAAAAAAATCGAAAATTTTCATTTTTCGGATCCCCTTGTAAATTAATAAATTGTTGATTTTGAATAGAATCGAGAGCTTGTGCATGGAGCCTTTGAGCGATTTCAAAAATTAACGAAAATGTTCATTTTTCGGATCCCCTTATATATAAATAAAGTGATGATTTTGATAAAATCGAGAGCTTGTACATGGAGCCTTTGAGCGATTTCAAAAAAATTTCGAAAATTTTAATTTTACGGATCCTCTTGTCAATAAATAAATCGATGATTTTGAATAGAATCGAGAGATTTTGGATGGAGCCTTTGAGCGATTTAAAAAAAAATTTCAAAAATTTTCATCTTTCGGATCCTCTTATAAATAAATAAATTGATGATTTTGGAAAGAATCGAGAGCTTGTGCTTAGAGCCTTTGAGCGATTTCAAAAAAAGTTCAAAAATTTTCATTTTGCGGATCCTCTTGTAAATAAATAAATTAATGATTTTGAATAGAATCGAGAGCTTTTGGATGGAGCCTTTGAGCGATTTCAAAAAAAGTTCAAAACTTTTCATTTTGCGGATCCCCTTGTAAATAAATAAATTAATGATTTTGAATAGAATCGAGAGCTTTTGGATGGAGCCTTTGAGTGATTTCAAAAATTTTTCAAAAATTTTCATTTTGCCGATCCCCGTGTAAATAAAGTGATGATTTTGAATAGGCTCGAGAGCTTGTGCATGGAGCCTTTGAGCGGCTTCAAAAAATTTCCAAAGTTTCCATTTTTTGGATGCCATTGTAAATAAATAAAGTGATGATTTTGAATAGAATCGAGAGCTTGTGCATGGAGCCTTTGAGCGATTTCAAAAAATTTCGCAAATTTTCATTTTTCGGATCCCGTTGTAATTAAATAAATTGATGATTTTGAATAGAATTGATAGGTTTTGGATGGAGCCTTTTAGCGATTTGTAATTAATTAAATTGATGATTTTGAATAGAATCGAGTGCTTTTGGATGGAGCCTTTGAGCGATTTCAAAAATTTGCGAAAGGTTTCATTTTCGGATCCCCTTGTAAATAAATAAAGTGATGATTTTGAATAGAATCGAGAGCTTTTGCAAGAAACTCTTGAGCGATTTGAAATTTTTTCAAGAATTTTCATTTGCTGGATCATTTTTTGAATGAATAAATTGATGATTTTGAATAGAATCGAGAACTTTTGCATGGACACTTTGAGCGATTTGATAATTTTTTCAAGAATATAAACTTTCCGGATCCATTTTTAAATAAATAAATTGATGCTTTTGAATGGAATCGAGAGCTTTTGGATGGAGCCTTTGAGCGATTTCAAAGATTTTTCAAAAGTTTTCATTTTTCGGATCCCCGTGTAAATAAATAAAGTGATGATTTTGAATAGAATCGAGAGCTTGTGCATGGAGCATTTGAGCGATTTCAAAAAAAATCGAAAATTTTCATTTTTCGGATCCCCTTGTAAATAAATAAATTGTTGATTTTGAATAGAATCGAGAGCTTGTGCATGGAGCCTTTGAGCGATTTCAAAAATTTTCGAAAATTTTCATTTTGCGGATCCCCTTGTAAATAAATAAATTGATGATTTTGAATAGAATCGAGAGCTTTTGCATGGAGCCTGTGAGCGATTTCAAAAATTTGCGAAAATTTTCATTTTTCGGATCCCCTTGTGAATAACCAAATTGATGATTTTGAATAGAATCGAGAGCTTCTGCATGGAGCCTTTGAGCGGTTTCAAAAATTTTCCAGAAATTTTCATTTTGCGGATCTCCTTGTAAATAAATAAGGTGATGATTTTGAATAGAATCGAGAGCTTGTGCATGGAGCCTTTGAGCGATTTCAAAAAATTTCGAAAATTTTAATTTTACGGATCCTCTTGTCAATAAATAAATTGATGATTTTGAATAGAATCGAGAGCTTTTGGATGGAGCCTTTGAGCGATTTCAAAAATTTGCGAAAATTTTCATTTTTCGGATCCCCTTGTGAATAACCAAATTGATGATTTTGAATAGAATCGAGAGCTTCTGCATGGAGCCTTTGAGCGGTTTCAAAAATTTTCCAGAAATTTTCATTTTGCGGATCTCCTTGTAAATAAATAAGGTGATGATTTTGAATAGAATCGAGAGCTTGTGCATGGAGCCTTTGAGCGATTTCAAAAAATTTCGAAAATTTTAATATTACGGATCCTCTTGTCAATAAATAAATTGATGATTTTGAATAGAATCGAGAGATTTTGGATGGAGCCTTTGAGCGATTTAAAAAAAAAATTTCAAAAATTTTCATTTTGCGGATCCTCTTATAAATATATAAATTGATGATTTTGGAAAGAATCGAGAGCTTGTGCTTAGAGCCTTTGAGCGATTTCAAAAATTTTCGAAAATTTTTATTTTGCGGATACCCTTGTAAATAAATAAAGTGATGATTTTGAATAGAATCGAGAGCTTTTGCAAGAAACTCTTGAGCGATTTGAAATTTTTTCAAGAATTTTCATTTGCTGGATCATTTTTTGAATGAATAAATTGATGATTTTGAATAGAATCGAGAACTTTTGCATGGACACTTTGAGCGATTTGATAATTTTTTCAAGAATATAAACTTTCCGGATCCATTTTTAAATAAATAAATTGATGCTTTTGAATGGAATCGAGAGCTTTTGGATGGAGCCTTTGAGCGATTTCAAAGATTTTTCAAAAGTTTTCATTTTTCGGATCCCCGTGTAAATAAATAAATTGATGATTTTGAATAGAATCGAGAGCTTGTGCATGGAGCCTTTGAGCGATTTCAAAAATTTTCGAAAATTTTTATTTTGCGGATACCCTTGTAAATAAATAAATTGATGATTTTGAATAGAATCGAGAGCTTGTCGATGGAACATTTGACCGATTTCAAAAAATTTCGAAAATTTCATTTTTCGGATCCCCTTGTAAATAAATAAACTTATGATTTTGAATAGAATCGAGAGCTTGTGCATGGAGCCTTTGAGCGATTTCAAAAATTTTCGAAAATTTTCATTTTGCGGATCCCCTTGTAAATAAATAAATTGATGCTTTTGAATAGAATCGAGAGCCTGTGCATGGAGCCTTTGAGCGATTTCAAAAATTTTTCGAAAATTTTAATTTTTCTGATCCCCTTGTACATAAATAAAGTGATGATTTGGAATAGAATCGACAGCCTGTGCATGGAGCCTTTGAGCGATTTCAAAAATTTTCGAAATTTTTTTATTTTTCTGATCCCCTTGTACATAAATAAAACGAGGATTTTGAATAGAATCGAGAGCCTGTGCATGGAGCCTTTGAGCGATTTCAAAAATTTTCGAAAATTTTCATTTTGCGGATCCCCTTGTAAATAAATAAATTGATGATTTTGAATAGAATCGAGAGCTTGTGCATGGAGCCTTTGAGCGATTTCAAAAATTTTCGAAAATTTTTATTTTGCGGATACCCTTGTAAATAAATAAATTGATGCTTTTGAATAGAATCGAGAGCCTGTGCATGGAGCCTTTGAGCGATTTCAAAAATTTTCGAAAATTTTTATTTTGCGGATACCCTTGTAAATAAATAAATTGATGATTTTGAATAGAATCGAGAGCTTGTCGATGGAACATTTGAACGATTTCAAAAAATTTCGAAAATTTCATTTTTCGGATCCCCTTGTAAATAAATAAACTTATGATTTTGAATAGAATCGAGAGCTTGTGCATGGAGCCTTTGAGCTATTTCAAAAATTTTTGAAAATTTTCATTTTGCGGATCCCCTTGTAAATAAATAAATTGATGCTTTTGAATAGAATCGAGAGCCTGTGCATGGAGCCTTTGAGCGATTTCAAAAATTTTTCGAAAATTTTAATTTTTCTGATCCCCTTGTACATAAATAAAGTGATGATTTGGAATAGAATCGACAGCCTGTGCATGGAGCCTTTGAGCGATTTCAAAAAATTTCGAAAATTTTTATTTTTCTGATCCCCTTGTACATAAATAAATTGATGATTTTGAATAGAATCGAGAGCTTGTGCATGGAACATTTGAACGATTTCAACAATTTTCGAAAATTTTCATTTTCTGGATCCCCTTGTAAATAACTAAACTTATGATTTTGAATAGAATCGAGAGCTTGTGCATTGAGCCTCTGAGCGATTTCAAAAATTTTCGAAAATTTTCATTTTGCGGATCTCCTTGTAAATAAATAAATTGATGATTTTGAATAAAATCGAGAGCTTGTCCATGGAACATTTGAACGATTTCAAAAAATTTTGAAAATTTTCATTTTCTGGATCCCCTTGTAAATAACTAAACTTATGATTTTGAATAGAATCGAGAGCTTGTGCATGGAGCCTTTGAGCGATTTCAAAAATTTTCGAAAATTTTCATATTGCGGATCCCCTTGTAAATAAATAAATTGATGATTTTGAATAGAATCGAGAGCTTGTGCATGGAGCCTTTGAGCGATTTCAAAAATTTTCGAAAATTTTTATTTTGCGGATACCCTTGTAAATAAATAAATTGATGATTTTGAATAGAATCGAGAGCTTGTCGATGGAACATTTGAACGATTTCAAAAAATTTCGAAAATTTCATTTTTCGGATCCCCTTGTAAATAAATAAACTTATGATTTTGAATAGAATCGAGAGCTTGTGCATGGAGCCTTTGAGCGATTTCAAAAATTTTTGAAAATTTTCATTTTTCTGATCCCCTTGTACATAAATAAAGTGATGATTTGGAATAGAATCGACAGCCTGTGCATGGAGCCTTTGAGCGATTTCAAAAAATTTCGAAAATTTTTATTTTTCTGATCCCCTTGTACATAAATAAATTGATGATTTTGAATAGAATCGAGAGCTTGTGCATGGAACATTTGAACGATTTCAACAATTTTCGAAAATTTTCATTTTCTGGATCCCCTTGTAAATAACTAAACTTATGATTTTGAATAGAATCGAGAGCTTGTGCATTGAGCCTCTGAGCGATTTCAAAAATTTTCGAAAATTTTCATTTTGCGGATCTCCTTGTAAATAAATAAATTGATGATTTTGAATAAAATCGAGAGCTTGTCCATGGAACATTTGAACGATTTCAAAAAATTTTGAAAATTTTCATTTTCTGGATCCCCTTGTAAATAACTAAACTTATGATTTTGAATAGAATCGAGAGCTTGTGCATGGAGCCTTTGAGCGATTTCAAAAATTTTCGAAAATTTTCATATTGCGGATCCCCTTGTAAATAAATAAATTGATGATTTTGAATAGAATCGAGAGCATGTGCATGGAGCCTTAAACCGATTTCAAAAATTTTCGAAAATTTTTATTTTTCTGATCCCCTTGTACATAAATAAAGTGATGATTTTGCATAGAATCGAGAGCCTGTGCATGGAGCCTATGAGCGATTTCAAAAATTTTCGAAAATTTTCATTTTTCGGATACTCTTGTAAATAAATAAATTGATGATTTTGAATAGAATCGAGAGCTTGTGCATGGAGCCTTTGAGCGATTTCAAAATTTAACGAAAATTTTCATTTTTCGGATTACCTTATATATAAATAAAGTGATGATTTTGATAAAATCGAGAGCTTGTACATGGAGCCTTTGAGCGATTTCAAAAAAATTTCAACAATTTTCATTTTGCGGATCCTCTTGTAAATAAATAAATTGATGATTTTGAATAGAATCGAGAGCTTCTGGATGGAGCCTTTGAGCGATTTCAAAATTTTTCGAAAATTTTCATTTTTCGGATCCCCTTGTAAATAAATAAATTGATGATTTTGAATAGTATCGAGAGCTTGTGCATAGACCCTTTGAGCGATTTCAAAAAACTTCGAAAATTTTCTTTTTTCGGATCCCCTTGTAATTAAATAAATTGATGATTTTGAATAGAATCGAGAGCTTTTGGATGGAGCCTTTGAGCGATTTCAAAAATTTGCGAAAATTTTCATTTTTCGGATCCCCTTGTGAATAACCAAATTGATGATTTTGAATAGAATCGAGAGCTTCTGCATGGAGCCTTTGAGCGGTTTCAAAAATTTTCCAGAAATTTTCATTTTGCGGATCTCCTTGTAAATAAATAAGGTGATGATTTTGAATAGAATCGAGAGCTTGTGCATGGAGCCTTTGAGCGATTTCAAAAAATTTCGAAAATTTTAATTTTACGGATCCTCTTGTCAATAAATAAATTGATGATTTTGAATAGAATCGAGAGATTTTGGATGGAGCCTTTGAGCGATTTAAAAAAAAAATTTCAAAAATTTTCATTTTGCGGATCCTCTTATAAATATATAAATTGATGATTTTGGAAAGAATCGAGAGCTTGTGCTTAGAGCCTTTGAGCGATTTCAAAAAAAGTTCAACAATTTTCATTTTGCGGATCCTCTTGTAAATAAATAAACTAATGATTTTGAATAGAATCGAGAGCCTGTGCATGGAGCCTTTGAGCGATTTCAAAAAAATTTCGAAAATTTTCATTTTTCTGATCCCCTTGTACATAAATAAATTGATGATTTTGCATAGAAGCGAGAGCCTGTGCATGGAACATTTGAACGATTTTAAAAATTTTCGAAAATTTTCATTTTCTGGATCCCCTTGTAAATAACTAAACTTATGATTTTGCATAGAATCGAGAGCCTGTGCATGGAGCCTTTGAGCGATTTCAAAAATTTTCGAAATTTTTTTATTTTTCTGATCCCCTTGTACATAAATAGAACGAGGATTTTGAATAGAATCGAGAGCTTGTGCATGGAGCCTCTGAGCGATTTCAAAAATTTTCGAAAATTTTCATTTTGCGGATCTCCTTGTAAATAAATTAATTGATGATTTTGAATAAAATCGAGAGCTTGTCCATGGAACATTTGAACGATTTCAAAAAATTTTGAAAATTTTCATTTTCGGGATCCCCTTGTAAATAACTAAACTTATGATTTTGAATAGAATCGAGAGCTTGTGCATGGAGCCTTTGAGCGATTTCAAAAATTTTCGAAAATTTTCATATTGCGGATCCCCTTGTAAATAAATAAATTGATGATTTTGAATAGAATCGAGAGCATGTGCATGGAGCCTTAGAGCGATTTCAAAAATTTTCGAAAATTTTTATTTTTCTGATCCCCTTGTACATAAATAAAGTGATGATTTTGCATAGAATCGAGAGCCTGTGCATGGAGCCTATGAGCGATTTCAAAAATTTTCGAAAATTTTCATTTTTTGGATACTCTTGTAAATAAATAAATTGATGATTTTGAATAGAATCGAGAGCTTGTGCATGGAGCCTTTGAGCGATTTCAAAAATTATCGAAAATTTTCATTTTTCGGATTACCTTATATATAAATAAAGTGATGATTTTGATAAAATCGAGAGCTTGTACATGGAGCCTTTGAGCGATTTCAAAAAAATTTCAACAATTTTCATTTTGCGGATCCTCTTGTAAATAAATAAATTGATGATTTTGAATAGAATCGAGAGCTTCTGGATGGAGCCTTTGAGCGATTTCAAAATTTTTCGAAAATTTTCATTTTTCGGATCCCCTTGTAAATAAATAAATTGATGATTTTGAATAGAATCGAGAGCTTGTGCATAGACCCTTTGAGCGATTTCAAAAAACTTCGAAAATTTTCTTTTTTCGGATCCCCTTGTAATTAAATAAATTGATGATTTTGAATAGAATCGAGAGCTTTTGGATGGAGCCTTTGAGCGATTTCAAAAATTTGCGAAAATTTTCATTTTTCGGATCCCCTTGTGAATAAACAAATTGATGATTTTGAATAGAATCGAGAGCTTCTGCATGGAGCCTTTGAGCGGTTTCAAAAATTTTCCAGAAATTTTCATTTTGCGGATCTCCTTGTAAATAAATAAGGTGATGATTTTGAATAGAATCGAGAGCTTGTGCATGGAGCCTTTGAGCGATTTCAAAAAAATTCGAAAATTTTAATTTTACGGATCCTCTTGTCAATAAATAAATTGATGATTTTGAATAGAATCGAGAGATTTTGGATGGAGCCTTTGAGCGATTTAAGAAAAAAATTTCAAAAATTTTCATTTTGCGGATCCTCTTATAAATATATAAATTGATGATTTTGGAAAGAATCGAGAGCTTGTGCTTAGAGCCTTTGAACGATTTCAAAAAAAGTTCAACAATTTTCATTTTGCGGATCCTCTTGTAAATAAATAAACTAATGATTTTGAATAGAATCGAGAGCTTTTGGATGGAGCCTTTGAGTGATTTGAAAAATTTTTCAAAAATTTTCATTTTGCCGATCCCCGTGTAAATAAATAAAGTGATGATTTTGAATAGGCTCGAGAGCTTGTGCATGGAGCCTTTGAGCGATTTCAAAAAATTTCGCAAATTTTCATTTTTCGGATCCCGTTGTAATTAAATAAATTGATGATTTTGAATAGAATCGATAGGTTTTGCATGGAGCCTTTGAGCGATTCCAAAAATTTTCGAAAATTTTCATTTTTCGGATCCCCTTGTAAATAAATAAATTGATGATTTTGAATAGAATCGAGAGCTTGTGCATAGACCCTTTGAGCGATTTCAAAAAACTTCGAAAATTTTCTTTTTTCGGATCCCCTTGTAATTAATTAAATTGATGATTTTGAATAGAATCGAGAGCTTTTGGATGGAGCCTTTGAGCGATTTCAAAAATTTGCGAAAGTTTTCATTTTTCGGATCCCCTTGTAAATAAATAAAGTGATGATTTTGAATAGAATCGAGAGCTTTTGCAAGAAACTCTTGAGCGATTTGAAATTTTTTTAAGAATTTTCATTTGCCGGATCATTTTTTGAATGAATAAATTGATGATTTTGAATAGAATCGAGAACTTTTGCATGGACACTTTGAGCGATTTGATAATTTTTTCAAGAATTTAAACTTTCCGGATCCATTTTTAAATAAATAAATTGATGATTTTGAATGGAATCGAGAGCTTTTGGATGGAGCCTTTGAGCGATTTCAAAGATTTTTCAAAAGTTTTAATTTTTCGGATCCCCGCGTAAATAAATAAAGTGATGATTTTGAAAAGAATCGAGAGCTTGTGCATGGAGCATTTGAGCGATTTCAAAAAAAATTCAAACATTTTCATTTTTCGGATCCCCTTGTAAATAAATAAATTGTTGATTTTGAATAGAATCGAGAGCTTCTGCATGGAGCCTTTGAGCGGTTTCAAAAATTTTCCAGAAATTTTCATTTTGCGGATCTCCTTGTAAATAAATAAGGTGATGATTTTGAATAGAATCGAGAGCTTGTGCATGGAGCCTTTGAGCGATTTCAAAAAATTTCGAAAATTTTAATTTTACGGATCCTCTTGCCAATAAATAAATTGATGATTTTGAATAGAATCGAGAGATTTTGGATGGAGCCTTTGAGCGATTTAAAAAAAAATTTCAAAAATTTTCATCTTTCGGATCCTCTTATAAATAAATAAATTGATGATTTTGGAAAGAATCGAGAGCTTGTGCATAGAGCCTTTGAGCGATTTCAAAAAAAGTTCAAAAATTTTCATTTTGCGGATCCTCTTGTAAATGAATAAATTAATGATTTTGAATAGGCTCGAGAGCTTGTGCATGGAGCCTTTGAGCGGTTTCAAAAAATTTCGAAAATTTCCATTTTTCGGATCCCATTGTAAATAAATAAAGTGATGATTTTGAATAGAATCGAGAGCTTGTGCATGGAGCCTTTGAGCGATTTCAAAAAATTTCGCAAATTTTCGTTTTTCGGATCCCGTGGTAATTAAATAAATTGATAATTTTGAATAGAATCGATAGGTTTTGGATGGAGCCTTTGAGCGATTTGTAATTAATTAAATTGATGATTTTGAATAGAATCGAGAGCTTTTGGATGGAGCCTTTGAGCGATTTCAAAAATTTGCGAAAATTTTCATTTTTTGGATCCCCTTGTAAATAAATAAAGTGATGATTTTGAATAGAATCGAGAGCTTTTGCAAGAAACTCTTGAGCGATTTGAAATTTTTTCAAGAATTGTCATTTGCCGGATCATTTTTTGAATGAATAAATTGATGATTTTGAATAGAATCGAGAACTTTTGCATGGACACTTTGAGCGATTTGATAATTTTTTCAAGAATTTAAACTTTCCGGATCCATTTTTAAATAAATAAATTGATGATTTTGAATGGAATCGAGAGCTTTTGGATGGAGCCTTTGAGCGATTTCAAAGATTTTTCAAAAGTTTTCATTTTTCGGATCCCCGTGTAAATAAGTAAAGTGATGATTTTGAATAGAATCGAGAGCTTGTGCATGGAGCATTTGAGCGATTTCAAAAAAAATTCAAACATTCTCATTTTTCGGATCCCCTTGTAAATAAATAAATTGTTGATTTTGAATAGAATCGAGAGCTTTTGGATGGAGCCTTTGATCGATTTCAAAAATTTTCGAAAATTTTCATTTTTCCAATCCTCTTGAATTTAAATAAATTGATGATTTTGAATAGAATCGAGAGCTTTTGGATGGAGCCTTTGAGAGATTTCAAAGATTTTTCAAAAGTTTTCATTTTTCGGATCCTCTTGTAATTAAATAAATTGATGATTTTGAATAGAATCGAGAGCTTGTGCATGGAGCCTTTGAGCGATTTCAAAAAAATTTCGAAAATTCTCATTTTTCGGATCCTGTTGTAATTAAATAAATTGATGATTTTGAATAGAATCGAGAGCTTTTGGATGGAGCCTTCGAGCGATTTCAAAAATTTTCGAAAATTTTCATTTTTCGGATCCACTTGTAAATAAATAAAGTGATGACTTTGAATAGAATCGAGAGCTTGTGCATGGAGCCTTTGAGCGATTTCAAAAAAAATTCAAACATTTTCAGTTTTCGGATCCCCTTGTAAATAAATAAATTGTTGATTTTGAATAGAATCGAGAGCTTGTGCATGGGGCCTTTGAGCGATATGAAAAAAATAGAAAATTTTCATTTTTCGAATCCTCTTGTAATTAAATAAATTGATGATTTCGAATAGAATCGAGAGCTTTTGGATGGACCCTTTGTGCGATTTGAAATTTTTTTCAAGAATTATCATGCTCCGGATCTTTTTTGAATAAATAAATTGATGATTTTGAATAGAATCGAGAGCTTTTGCATGGAGCCTTGAGCGATTTGAAATTTTTGTCAAGAATTATCATTTTCCGGATCTTTTTTTGAATAAATAAATTGATGATTTTGAATAGAATCGAGAGCTTTTGCATGGAGCCTTGAGCGATTTGAGAATTTTTTCAAGAATTTTCATCTTCCGGATCCTTTTTGCAACAATCAAATTGATGATTTTGAATAGATTCGAGAGCTTTTGCAAGGAACTCTTGAGCGATTTGAAATTTTTTCAAGAATTTTCATTTGCCGGATCATTTTTTGAATGAATAAGTTGATGATTTTGAATAGAATCGAGAACATTTGCATGGACACTTTGAGCGATTTGATAATTTTTTCAAGAATTTTAACTTTCCGGATCCATTTTTAAATAAATAAATTGATGTTTTTGAATGGAATCGAGAGCTTTTGCAAGGAGCCTTTGAGCGATTTGAAATTTTTTTCAATAATTTTCATATTCCGTATCCTTTTTTCAATAAATAAATTGATGATTTTTAATAGAATCGAGAGCTTTTGCATTTAGCCTTTGAGCGATTTGAAATTTTTTCCAAGAATTTTCATTTTCCGGATCTTTTTTTGAATAAATAAATTGATGATTTTGAATGGAATCGAGAGCTTTTGCAAGGAGCCTTTGAGCGATTTGAAATTTTTTTCAAGAATTTTCGTTTTCAAAATATATTTTTGAATAAATAAATTTATGATTTTTAATAGAATCGAGAGCTTTCGCATGGAGCCTTTGAGCGATTTGAAATTTTTTCGAAGAATTTTCATTTTCACGATCCTTTTTTGAATAAATAAATTGATGATTTTGAATAGAATCGAGAGCTTTTGCATGGAGCCTTTGAGCGATGTGAAAATTTTTTCAAGAATTTTCGTCTTCAAAATCCATTTTTGAATAGATAAATTGATGATTTTGAATGGAATCGAGAGCTTTTGCAAGGAGCCTATGAGCGATTTGAAAATTTTTCAAGAATTTTCATTCTCCGGATCTTTTTTTGAATAAATAAGGTGATGATTTTGAATAGAATCGAGAGCTTTTGCATGGAGCCTTTGAGCGATATGAAAAAATTTAGAAAATGTTCATTTTTCGAATCCTCTTGTAATTAAATAAATTGATGATTTTGAATAGAATCGAGAGCTTTTGGATGGACCCTTTGTGCGATTTGAAATTTTTTTCAAGAATTTTCATGCTCCGGATCTTTTTTGAATAAATAAATTGATGATTTTGAATAGAACCGAGAGCTTTTGCATGGAGCCTTGAGCGATTTGAAATTTTTGTCAAGAATTATCATTTTCCGGATCTTTTTTTGAATAAATAAATTGATGATTTTGAATAGAATCGAGAGCTTTTGCATGGAGCCTTGAGCGATTTGAGAATTTTTTCAAGAATTTTCATTTTCCGGATCCTTTTTGCAACAAATAAATTGATGATTTTGAATAGATTCGAGAGCTTTTGCAAGAAACTCTTGAACGATTTGAAATTTTTTCAAGAATTTTCATTTGCCGGATCATTTTTTGAATGAATAAGTTGATGATTTTGAATAGAATCGAGAACATTTGCATGGACACTTTGAGCGATTTGATAATTTTTTCAAGAATTTTAACTTTCCGGATCCATTTTTAAATAAATAAATTGATGTTTTTGAATGGAATCGAGAGCTTTTGCAAGGAGCCTTTGAGCGATTTGAAATTTTTTTCAATAATTTTCATATTCCGTATCCTTTTTTCAATAAATAAATTGATGATTTTTAATAGAATCGAGAGCTTTCGCATTTAGCCTTTGAGCGATTTGAAATTTTTTCCAAGAATTTTCATTTTCCGGATCTTTTTTTGAATAAATATATTGATGATTTTGAATGGAATCGAGAGCTTTTGCAAGGAGCCTTTGAGCGATTTGAAATTTTTTTCAAGAATTTTCGTTTTCAAAATATATTTTTGAATAAATAAATTTATGATTTTTAATAGAATAGAGAGCTTTCGCATGGAGCCTTTGAGCGATTTGAAATTTTTTCCAAGAATTTTCATTTTCCGGATCTTTTTTGAATAAATAAATTGATGATTTTGAATGGAATCGAGAGCATTTGCATGAAGCCTATGAGCGATTTTTTAATTTTCTCAAGAATTTTCATTTTCCGGATCCTTTTTGCAATAAATAAATTGATGATTTTGAATAGAATTGAGAGCTTTTGCAATGAACTCTTGAGCGATTTGAAATTTTTTTCAAGAATTTTCATTTGCCGGATCATTTTTTGAATGAATAAATTGATGATTTTGAATAGAATCGAGAGCTTTTGCAAGGAGCCTTTGAGCGATTTGAAATTTTTTTCAATAATTTTCATATTCCGTATCCTTTTTTGAATAAATAAATTGATGATTTTTAATAGAATCAGAGCTTTCGCATTTAGCCTTTGAGCGATTTGAAATTTTTTCCAAGAATTTTCATTTTCCGGATCTTTTTTTGAATAAATATATTGATGATTTTGAATGGAATCGAGAGCTTTTGCAAGGAGCCTTTGAGCGATTTGAAATTTTTTTCAAGAATTTTCGTTTTCAAAATATATTTTTGAATAAATAAATTTATGATTTTTAATAGAATCGAGAGCTTTCGCATGGAGCCTTTGAGCGATTTGAAATTTTTTCCAAGAATTTTCGTTTTCCGGATCTTTTTTGAATAAATAAATTGATGATTTTGAATGGAATCGAGAGCATTTGCATGAAGCCTATGAGCGATTTTTTAATTTTCTCAAGAATTTTCATTTTCCGGATCCTTTTTGCAATAAATAAATTGATGATTTTGAATAGAATTGAGAGCTTTTGCAATGAACTCTTGAGCGATTTGAAATTTTTTTCAAGAATTTTCATTTGCCGGATCATTTTTTGAATGAATAAATTGATGATTTTGAATAGAATCGAGAACTTTTGCATGGAGCCTTTGAGCGATTTGATAATTTTTTCAAGAATTTTAAATTTCCGGATCCATTTTTAAATGAATAAATTGATGATTTTGAATAGAATCGAGAGCTTTTGGATGGAGCCTTTGTGCGATTTGAAATTTTTTTCAAGAATTTTAATTCCCAGCTCCTTTTTTAAATAGATAAGTTGATGACTTTGAATAGAAACGAGAGCTTTCACATGAAGAATTTGACCGAGTTGAAATTTTTTTCAAGAATTTTCATATTCCGGATCCCTTTTTGAATAAATAAATTGATGTGTTTAATGAAATCGAGAGCTTTCACATGGAGCCTTTGAGCGATTTGAAATTTTTTTCAAGAATTTTCATTTTCCGGATCTTTTTTTGAATAAATAAATTGATGATTTTGAATAGAATCGAGAGCTTTTGCATGAAGCCTTGAGCGATTTGAATTTTTTTTCAACAATTTTTATTTTCCGGATCCTTTTTTTCATAAATAAATTGATGATTTTGAAAAGAATCGAGAGCTTTTGCATGGAGCCTTGAGCGATTTGAAATTTTTTTCAAGAATTTTCATTTTCCGGATCCTTATTTTAATAAATAAATTGATGATTTTGAATAGAAGCTAGAGCTTTTGCATGGAGCCTTTGAGCGATATGAAATTTTTTTCAAAAATTTTAATTCCCAGATCCTTTTTTAAATAGATAAGCTGATGACTTTGAATAGAAACGAGAGCTTTCACATAAAGAATTTGACCGAGTTTTCAACAATTTTCATATTCCGGATCCCTTTTTGAATAAATAAATTGATGTTTTTTAATAGAATCGAGAGCTTTCGCATGGAGCGATGTGAAAATTGTTTCAAGAATTTTCGTTTTCAAAATCCATTTTTGAATAAATAAATTGATGATTTTGCATGGAATCGAGAGCTTTTGCATGAAACCTATGAGCGATTAATTTTCTCAAGAATTTTCATTTTCCGGATCCTTTTTGCGATAAATAAATTGATGATTTTGAATAGAATTGAGAGCTTTTGCAAGGAACTCTTGAGCGATTTGAAATTTTTTTCAAGAATTTTCATTTGCCGGAATATTTTTTGAATGAATAAATTGATGATTTTGAAAAGAATCGAGATCTTTTGCATGGAGCCTTTGAGCGATTTGATAATTTTCTCAAGAATTTTAACTTTCCGGATCCATTTTTAAATATATAAATTGATGATTTTGAATGGAATCGAGAGCTTTTGCAAGGAGCCTTTGAGCGATTTGAAAATTTGTCAAGAATTTTCATTCTCTGGATCTTTTTTGAATAAATAAATTGATGATTTTGAATAGAATCGAGAGCTTTTGCATGGAGCCTTGAGCGATTTGAAATTTTTTTCAAGAATTTTCATTTTCCGGATCTTTTTTTGAATAAATAAATTGATGATTTTGAATAGAATTGAGAGCTTTTGCATGGAGCCTTTGAGCGATTTGTTAATTTTCTCAAAAATTTTCATTTTCCGGATCCTTTTTGCAATAAATAAACTGTTGATTTTGAATAGATTCGTGAGCTTTTGCAAGAAACTCTTGAGCGATTTGAAATTTTTTCAAGATATTTCATTTGCCAGATCATTTTTTGAATGAATAAATTGATGATTTTGAATAGAATCGAGAACTTTTGCATGGAGCCTTTGAGCGATTTGATAATTTTTTGAAGAATTTTAACTTTCCGGATCCATTTTTAAATAAATAAATTGATGATTTTTTATGAAATCGAGAGCTTTTGCAAGGAGCCTATGAGCGATTTGAAAATTTTTCAAGAATTTTCATTCTCCGGATTTTTTTTTCAATAAATAAGTTGATGATTTTGAATAGAATCGAGAGCTTTTGCATGGAGCCTTGAGCGATTTGAAAATATTTCCAAGAATTTTCATTTTTTGGATCTTTTCTTGAATAAATAAATTGATGATTTTGAATAGAATCGAGAGCTTTTGCATGGAGCCTTTGTGCGATTTGATAATGGTTTCAAGAATTTTCATTGCCCGGATCCTTTTTTAAATAAATAAACTGATGATTTTGAATAGAATCGAGAGCTTTTCCAAGGAGTCTTTGTGCGATTTGAAATTTTTTTTCAAGAATTGTCATATTTCGGATCCCTTTTTGAATAAATAAATTGATGATTTTTAATAGAATCGAGAGCTTTCGCATGGAGCCTTTGTGCGATTTGAAATTTTTTTCAAGAATTTTCATATTCCGTATCCTTTCTTGAATAAATAAATTGATGATTTTTAATAGAATCGAGAGCTTTCGCATGGAGCCTTTGATCGATTTAAAATTTTTTCGAAGAATTTTCATTTTCACGATCCTTTTTTGAATAAATAAATTGATGATTTTGAATAGAATCGAGAGCTTTTGCATGGAGCCTTTGAGCGATGTGAATTGTAATTTTTTTCTTGATACTGATGATTTTTAATAGAATCGAGAGCTTTCCCATGGAGCCTTTGAGCGATTTGAAATTTTTTCGAAGAATTTCCATTTTCACGATCCTTTTTTGAATAAATAAATTGATGATTTTGAATAGAATCGAGAGCTTTTGCATGGAGCCTTTGAGCGATGTGAAAATTTTTTCAAGAATTTTCGTCTTCAAAATCCATTTTTCAATAAATAAATTGATGATTTTGAATGGAATCGAGAGCTTTTGCATGGAGCCTTTGAGCGATTTGTTAATTTTCTCAAAAATTTTCATTTTCCGGATCCTTTTTGCAATAAATAAACTGTTGATTTTGAATAGATTCGTGAGCTTTTGCAAGAAACTCTTGAGCGATTTGAAATTTTTTCAAGAATTTTCATTTGCCGGATCCATTTTTAAATAAATAAATTGATGATTTTGAATGGAATCGAGAGCTTTTGCAAGGAGCCTTTGAGCGATTTGAAAATTTTTCAAGAATTTTCATTCTCCGGATCTTTTTTTGAATAAATAAGTTGATGATTTTGAATAGAATCGAGAGCTTTTGCATGGAGCCTTGAGCGATTTGAAAATTTTTTCAAGAATTTACATTTGCCGGATCCTTTTTTAAATAAATAAACTGATGATTTTGAATAGAATCGAGAGCTTTTGCATGGAGCCTTTGTGCGATTTAAAATTTTTTCCAAGAATTTTCATTTTCCAGATCCTTTTTTGAATAAATAAATTAATGATTTTGAATAGCTATCGATTCGCGTGGAGTTTTTTGAGCGATTTGATATTTTTTTCAAGAGTTTTCATTTTTTGGATCCTTTTTTGAATAAATAAATTGATGATTTTGTATAGAATCGAGAGCTTTTGCATGGAGCCTTTGTGCGATTTGATAATTGTTTCAAGAATTTTCATTGTCCGGACCCTTTTATAAATAAATAAACTGATGATTTTGAATAGAATCGAGAGCTTTTCCAAGGAGTCTTTGTGCGATTTGAAATTTTTTTTCAAGAATTGTCATATTTCGGATCCCTTTTTGAATAAATAAATTGATGATTTTTAATAGAATCGAGAGCTTTCGCATGGAGCCTTTGAGCGATTTGAAATTTTTTCCAAGAATTTTCATTTTCACGATCCCTTTTTGAATAAATAAATTGATGATTTTGAATAGAATCGAGAAATTTTGCATGGAGACTTTGAGCGATGTTAAAAATTTTTCAAGAATTTTCGTTTTCAAAATCCATTTTTGAAAAAATAAATTGATGATTTTGAATGGAATCGAGAGCTTTTGCATGGAGCCTTTGAGCGATTTGTTAATTTTCTCAAGAATTTTCATTTTCCGGATCCTTTTTGCAATAAATAAATTGATGATTTTGAATGGAATCGAGAGCTTTTGCAAGGAGCCTTTGAGCGATTTGAAAAATTTTCAAGAATTTTCAAGAATTTTCATTCTCCGGATCTTTTTTTGAATAAATAAATTGATGATTTTGAATAGAATCGAGAGCTTTTGCATGGTGCCTTTGAGCGATTTGATAATTTTCTCAAGAATTTTAATTTTCCGGATCCTTTTTTTCATAAATAAATTGATGATTCTGAATAGAATCAAGAGCTTTTTCATGGAGCCTGTTGAAAAGTATCGCATTTAAAAGCAACACATTTGTTTACACAGCCCTACCGCTGTTTGACAGCACTGTATATAGAGATATTTTATCACTTTTGAATAAAACGTCGTGGAGTACAGACGTACCGTGAAAAGACTGCGTGTTTTTTTCCGACAAAAGTCCAACAGGTTATGGGCCCAGGCACCCAAGATAACCACGTGTTTTCCCGAAAGTGTTTAATATTTCGTTCGTAGCTTGTGTAGCTTAATTTGTTAAACAAATAATTCGCGGACAAACTGAAAATGAGTGTTTCAATGTACAACATTGAAAAGTTAAACGAAACAAACTATGACTCGTGGTGCCTGCAAATGAGAAGTGTGTTAGTGCATCAGGATTTGTGGAATATAACATCTGGAGAAGTCGTAAAGCCAGAGTTAAACGACGAATCTGGTGAAATAACAGCCGCGTCTTGGAACAAAAAAGACGAAAAGGCTATAGCAACCATTATATTGAGCGCTACGCCATTGCAAATAGCGCATATAAAAGGCTGTAAAACTTCAAGCGAGGTATGGAACACCTTGAAGGAAATTCATCGGCCACGAGGGCCAGTGCGTAAAGTAATGTTATTTAAACAGCTACTCGCTATGCGCGAATGAATGAATGTGCGAATGTGTGCAACAGTATCTTTGCAAGTTTACAACAACAGTTGAAAAATTAGCAGAAATCGGGTCTACGCTTCAGGAGGAGTTATTCGCAATAATGCTATTGGCAAGCCTACCAAAAAGTTACGAGAACTTTGTAGTTGCGTTAGAAACGCGAGATGAGCTCCCTAAGCTAAGTGCACTGAAGGTAAAGTTAACCGAAGAAGGTGAACGGCGTAAGGCAAGCTGTACTGATTTGGCTAATGCTGAATGTAACGAAGAAGCATTTATGGTTCGCATGAATAACGGGAAACGCCAGAACTTCGTCAAAAGAAGCAAGAATAGTGAAAATAGTAACAGTAAAACAACCGTGCGGAAAACAGTAAATTTGAGTTGTTATAACTGTGGTCGCAAAGGGCATTATGCTGCACAGTGTAGAGAGAAGAAGAAGAAAACAGATCAAACGAAAGTATCGTTCTCAGTGTTCACAAACTCGAACTCCAACGTGTTGAGCGCAGATATTTGGTGTATTGACAGTGGCGCTTCTTCACATCTATGCAGCAGACGTGAAATGTTTGAGACTTTGAAAGCATACGACGAGAATATCTATATGGCAGATAACAAGAAAGTGAAAGCAGAAGGAATTGGCAAAGTACGCATACGGAGTGCTACGGCTGACATTGAATTGAATGACGTTCTTTTCGTGCCAGGATTGCAGTGTAATTTCATCTCCGTTGGAAAAGCCGTGAAGAAAAATTACTTTGTGAAGTTTACATCAACAGCGGCAAGGATTATCAACAGTAGTGGTGAGATTATTCTTCAAGCCAATAAGGTCGGAGACCTTTTTCTGTTTAATGCATCTTGTAACCAATTGTTTTTTACATGTAATGAACTTGCTACCAAATGGCATAATCGTTATGGTCATATGAATTGTGCGAGTTTAAACGAGCTTGTCAACAAAGACATGGTGCGTGGTCTCAACGTCAAGTTTCCGGAAATTATCGATTGCCAAGTGTGCATGAAGAGCAAATGTACTGTGAAGCCATTTCTACATTCCGAGAACCGAGCCAAGGAAGTTTTAGAAGTAATCCACACCGACTTATGTGGACCGATGAAATAAATATCGAATGGTGGGAAACGATATTTTTTAACTTTTATCGACGATAAATCTCGATATGTATTCGTGTATTTCATCAAGTCAAAAGACGAAGTATTTGAGAAGTTTTGTGATTTCAAGGCTATGGTGGAGCGACAATGTGATAAGAAAATAAAAATACTACGTAGCGACAATGGTACTGAATTCGTCAATCGTGCCTTTGACGATTATCTGAGGAAAGCCGGCATTAAGAGGCAGTTAACCGTTCCCTACACGCCTCAACAAAATGGAGTGGCTGAGCGCTTTAATAGAACGCTGGTTGAAATGGCCAGGAGCATGATCATTGGCGCTAATGCGAACGAAACTTTGTGGGCAGAAGCAGTAAATACGGCAGCATATTTGAGAAATAGGGCGCCGACCAAAGCATTAAGTGGTAAGACGCCATATGAAGTATGGTTCAATCGAAAGCCTAATGTATCGCACTTAAAGACATTTGGCGCAATAGCAATCGCCCTAGATAAGAAGCCTCGCGGTAAATTTCGACCAAAAGGTAAAGAATGCCTGATGGTGGGGTATTCTGACGAATCAAAAGCTTATCGTCTAATGGAGAAAGCAACCCAGAGAATCGTTATAAGCCGTGATGTTTACTTTGTTGAACCCCAAGTTCGAAATGAATTTGTCGACGTGACAATTGAGAATGAAAGCTCATTTTACGAACAGCTGAAAAAAGACAACAATAATATTGCAGCAGAGTCTGAGCCAGATGTAGTTAGCAATGTTGATCGAGCTGAAAAAATGAAAGAAGCTGAGAAGAAAAAAATTGGGCCTGGTCGCCCAAAGCTGATACGTACCGGTGCTCCAGGCAGACCACGTAAGCAGAGCAACGTGCTCAATTTTATGCGTTCAGAGGACATCAAAGTCCCAGCAACCGTCACCGAGGCGTTGAATAGTGAATACGCGAACCATTGGTGGACGGCCATGCAAGATGAGTACCTGGCACTGTTATCAAATGATACATGGGAACTAACCGAGTTGCCACAGGATCAAAAAGCGATAGGATCTAAATGGGTGTTCTCACTCAAGGCGAACAAGGGTGGAAGAGTCGAGAAGTTCAAAGCTAGACTGGTGGCAAAGGGCTGCAGTCAAACGTACGGCGTTAACTATACGGAAACATTTTCGCCAGTAGTGCGTTATGAAACTATAAGAATGTTTTTCGCTCTTGCCGTTGAATTTGAACTTCATGTGCATCAAATGGATGTGTCAACAGCCTATTTGAACAGTGAACTTAGCGATGAAGTTTATATGGTTCAGCCAGAAAAATTTATTGAGTCTCCAAATTATGTATTGAAGTTAAAAAAGGCACTTTATGGCCTCAAACAATCAGGTAGACAGTGGAATATGAAAATTGATTCCATATTTAAAAATATTGGTTTCGAACAGTGTGAAACCGAACCATGCTTGTACATGATGAGAAAACGCGACAACTTCAGTCTGATAGCAGTATATGTAGATGACCTGCTAATCGCAAGTTCGAATATAGATGAGCTTAAACTAATTAAAAGCAAAATATCACAAGTTATAAAAGTTGTGGATAAAGGTCCTGTTAACTATTTTCTCAGTATGGAAGTTGAAAGAGACGGGCCAACAGGTGCAATACAGATTAGTCAACGTACACAAATAAGACAATTAGTGCATCAGTATAGATTAGAAAATTGTCGTCCTGTAACGACACCATTAGAGCCAAAATATCAGATTAAATGTAACGAGAGCAATTGTAAACGAGTAGATCCAGTCCAGTATCAATCGCTTATTGGATCATTGATGTATATCGCTCTTATATCACGCCCGGACATATTGCATTCCGTATGTAAATTGTCACAAATGAATACGAATCCACACAGCGAACATATGAATGCGGCGAAACGCGTGCTTAAGTATTTGAATAATACAGTGGATATGCAGCTGAAGTGTCAAAAAACTGGAAAGCAGATCGAAGGATACGTAGACGCTGATTGGAGGTGATACAACTGACCGGAAATCGTATACGGGATACGCATTTATACTTGCTGGAGGTGCTATTTCATGGCAGTGCAAAAGGCAACCAACCGTTGCATTGAGCAGCACAGAGGCTGAGTACATGGCCTTATCATCAGCTGCAAAAGAGGCCATATACTTGAGGAAATTACTCAGAGAAGTCAAACTATTTCCTGATGAGCCGATAACTATACATTGCGATAATCTAAGTGCAATGCATTTAGTCAAAAATCCAGTGTATCATAGCCGAAGCAAACACATTGATATTCGTTATCATCACGTAAGAGATTCTTACAAAAATGGAGAGATACAATTGAAATATTGTAACACAAGCGACATGATCGCAGATATCTTTACGAAAAATCTTTCAAAGATTGTTCATTTGAAACAAATGAGAATGTTAAGTTTAACTTTATGAATATAGTTTTTGTAATGTAAACACATGAGTTGAGGAGGAGTGTTGAAAAGTATCGCATTTACAAGCAACACATTTGTTTACACAGCCCTACCGCTGTTTGACAGCACTGTATATAGAGATATTTTATCACTTTTGAATAAAACGTCGTGGAGTACAGACGTACCGTGAAAAGACTGCGTGTTTTTTTCCGACAAAAGTCCAACAGAGCCTTTGTGCGATTTGAAATTTTTTTCAAGAAATTTCATTTTCCGGATCCTATTTTGAATAAATAAGTTGAAGATTTTGTATAGAATCGAGAGCTTTTGCATGGAGCCTTTGTGCGATTTGATAATTAATTCAAGACTTTTCATTTTCCGGATCCTTTTTTAAATAAATAAATTTTTGATTTTGAATAGAATCAAGAGCTTTTCCAAGGAGTCTTTGTGCGATTTGAAATTTTTTTCAAGAATTTTCATTTGCCGGATCATTTTTTGAATGAATAAATTGATGATTTTGAATAGAATCGAGAACTTTTGCATGGAGCCTTTGAGCGATTTGATAATTTTTTCAAGAATTTTAACTTTCCGGATCCATTTTTAAATAAATAAATTGATGATTTTGAATGGAATCGAGAGCTTTTGCATGGAGCCTTGAGCGATTTGAGAATTTTTTCAAGAATTTTCATTTTCCGGATCCTTTTTGCAATAAATAAATTGATGATTTTGAATAGATTCGAGAGCTTTTGCAAGAAACTCTTGAGCGATTTGAAATTTTTTCAAGAATTTTCATTTGCCGGATCATTTTTTTAATGAATAAATTGATGATTTTGAATAGAATCGAGAACTTTTGCATGGAGCCTTTGAGCGATTTGATAATTTTTTCAAGAATTTCAACTTTCCGGATACATTTTTTAATAAATAAATTGATGATTTTGCATGAAATCGAGAGCTTTTGCAAGGACCCTTTGAGCGATTTGAAAATTTTTCAAGAATTTTCATCCTCCGGATCTTTTGTTGAATAAATAAGTTGATGATTTTGAATAGAATCGAGAGCTTTTGCATGGAGCCTTGAGCGATTTGAAAATTTTTTCAAGAATTTTCATTTTCCGGATCTTTTTTTGAATAAATAAATTGATGATTTTGAATAGAATCTAGAGCTTTTGCATGGAGCCTTTGTGCGATTTGATAATTGTTTCAAGAATTTACATTGTCCGGATCCTTTTTTAAATAAATAAACCGATGATTTTGAATAGAATCGAGAGCTTTTCCAAGGAGTCTTTGTGCGATTTGAAATTTTTTTCAGGAATTTTCATATTCCGGATCCCTTTTTGAATAAATAAATTGATGATTTTTAATAGAATCGAGAGCTTTCGCATGGAGCCTTTGAGCGATTTGAAATTTTTTCCAAGAATTTTCATTTTCACGATCCTTTTTTGAATAAATAAATTGATGATTTTGAATAGAATCGAGAGCTTTTGCATGGAGCCTTTGAGCGATGTTAAAAAATATTCAAGAATTTTCGTTTTCAAAATCCATTTTTGAAAAAATAAATTGATGATTTTGAATGGAATCGAGAGCTTTTGCATGGAGCCTTTGAGCGATTTGTTAATTTTCTCAAGAATTTTCATTTTCCGAAACCTTTTTGCAATAAATAAATTGATGATTTTGAATGGAATCGAGAGCTTTTGCAAGGAGCCTTTGAGCGATTTGAAAATTTTTCAAGAATTTTCATTCTCCGCATCTTTTTTTGAATAAATAAATTGATGATTTTGAATTGAATCGAGAGGTTTTCATGGAGCCTTTAGCGATTTGAAATTTTTTTCAAGAATTTTCATTTTCCGGATCCTTTTTTTAATAAATAAATTGATGATTTAGAATAGAATCAAGAGCTTTTTCATGGAGCCTTTGTGCGAATTGAAATTTTTTTCAAGAATTTTCATTTTCCGGATCCTATTTTGAATAAATAGGTTGATGATTTTGAATAGAATCGAGAGCTTTTCCAAGGAGTCTTTGTGCGATTTGAAAATTTTTACAAGAATTTTCATATTCCGGATCCCTTTTTGAATAAATAAATTGATGATTTTGAATAGAATCGAGAGCTTTTGCATGGAGCCTTTGTGCGATTTGAAATTTTTTTCAAGAATTTTCATATTCCGGATCCCTTTTTAAATAAATAAATTGATGATTTTGAATGGAATCGAGAGCTTTTGCATGGAGCCTTTGAGCTATTTGAAATATTTTTCTAGAATTTTCATTTTCCAGATCCTTTTTTAAATAAATAAATTGATGATTTTGAATAGAATCGAGAGCTTTTGCATGGAGCCTTCGAGCGATTTCATAATTGTTTTTCAAGAATTTTTATTTTCCGGATTTTTTTTTAAATAAATAAATTGATGATTTTGAATGAGCGCTTTTGCATGGAGCCTTTAGCGATTTGAAAATTTTTTCAAGAATTTTAATTTTCCGGATCCTTTTTTTAATAAATAAATTGATGATTTTGAATAGAATCGAGAGCTTTTGCATGGAGGTTTTGAGCGATTTGAAACTTTTTTCTAGAATTTTTATTTTCCGGATCCCTTTTTGAATAAATAAATTGATGATTTTGTATAGAATCGAGAGCTTTTGCATGGAGCCTTTGAGCGATTTGATAATTTTTTCAAGAATTTTAACTTTCCGGATCCATTTTTAAATAAATAAATTGATGATTTTGAATAGAATCGAGAGCTTCTGCAAGGAGCCTTTGAGCGATTTGAAAAAATTTTCCAGAATTTTCATTTTCCGGATCTTGTTTTGAATAAATAAATTGATGATTTTGAATGGAATCGAGAGCTTTTGCATGGAGCCTTTGAGCGATTTGAAATATTTTTCTAGAATTTTCATTTTCCAGATCCTTTTTTAAATAAATAAATTGATGATTTTGAATAGAATCGAGAGCTTTTGCATGGAGCCTTCGAGCGATTTCATAATTTGTTTCAAGAATTTTTATTTTCCGGATTTTTTTTTTAAATAAATAAATTGATGATTTTGAATGAGCGCTTTTGCATGGAGCCTTCAGCGATTTGAAAAATTTTTCAAGAATTTTCATTTTCCGGATCCTTTTTTTAATAAATAAATTGATGATTTTGAATAGAATCGAGAGCTTTTGCATGGAGGTTTTGAGCGATTTGAAACTTTTTTCTAGAATTTTCATTTTCCGGATCCCTTTTTGAATAAATAAATTGATGATTTTGTATAGAATCGAGAGCTTTTGCATGGAGCCTTTGTGCGATTTGAAATTTTTTCCAAGAATTTTCATTTTCCGGATCCCTTTTTAAATAAATAAATTGATGATTTTGAATAGAGTTTTGAATAGAATCGAGAGCTTTTGCATGGAGCCTTTGAGCGATTTGTAATTTTTTTCAAGAATTTTCATTTTCCTTCGTGGCGGGGAAGGAAAATGAAATGTATTTATGAACGCAACCTATAAATTATTCCACAAATTGAATAAGAAACATAATGAAATATTTACTCAATCTAAAAAATAGCACTTCCCTCATGTGCTCTACAAATTTATTGAAACCCATTAGCATATAGAAAAAATGTCCACCAACCTATTTAATGGCATCTAGCGATCATAAGTGCACGTGCGATTGAAAGTTTATTCTTCGGATTCTTAGAAACTGATTAGCTGCCATAGGAGCACACTTCAACTGTGCTCTTATCAGCGAATTACGAACGAATTCACGTTCATCAGTCGTTTGTCTAGCTGTGGTGTGGTCTGTAGATAATTTCTAGTGTGTGAGCTTTCTTGTTGTTTTTCAGCATCAAAAAAAATTGTAAGTGTAAACGAAAACCACGGTAAGGTTTTATTTATTTAGCCTCATTTAACTTCTAGAAATTTTATCAGCATGGTAACAGTTTACAAACTTAAAAAATGCAATTTTCGAGCCTTTTGTTATGAAAAAAATAGGAATTAAACTTGAGAAAAGGATAATGCCTGATTTAGTCCTAATACAAATCATGAAATCAAAAGCGAGGGAATTTAAACGAGAATTTAAGAGAGAAACATATTGCAAAATGATTGGATTTATGGATGCGACGAATCGAATCGTTCATTTTGCTTTTCTTGCCTTTTATTTCCAGGAAAAAAAAGAGATTCGGGCTCGATTGGTTATGGTGTATCTGATTTTTCACACTTAACTCAAAAAATAAAAAAACATGAAGGATCGCAGCTTCATTTAAATTCTGTTTTAGAGTTTAGCCTCTTGGGGAAGGTTGATATTCGACAACAGCTGGACAATTCATATCTTTTGAATATCAAAAAGGACACCGAGTAAGTGACAAAAAATCGATATATATTGTCAAAAAATTATTTATTGTATTGCATTTTTCGGTGCTTTCGAGTTAGCACTTCGATGCCTCGATGAGACCTCTGAGTCGTTGAATCCTTGCATTTTCAAAGGTCTTATTAATTTTTCTGCAGAGTTTGATGCATCAATAAAAGATCATCCAGCTCAATCAACGATTTTCAAAGGCACTTCCAAAGAAATCCAAAATGATTTACTGGATTGCATGAATACCGTCTGTCAGGAACATATCAAAATAGAAGTTGGTGACTCAAGTTTGGTTTCAGTTATTGCGGATGAAACGACCGTTATTTCGTCCACATTTCAGCTTGTGATTGTTTTCCGTTATTTGCTGGCAGATTCTTGAACCATTGAGGCATGATGCGATAGTAATCTCTGAGTGTATTCGAAATGTCCTAGAGGTGGTTGTAGATAAGAAAAAAATTGATATCTCAGAGCTACGACGGCGCTAGTGTCATGAGAGGGTAGCACAAAAGAGTGCAGAAAATTATACAGGAGCACTATAAATATGCCTATTACATTCACTGCTATGCTCATCAGCCAAATTTTGTTATTGCACAGTGTTCCTCTATAAATCAGCAAGCTCGAATTTTTTTTGCAAACGTTACCGTAAAGGAATCTGACCGATTTATCGATAACACTTTACGCGCAAGAGTTGCCACTTAATTTAAACACAACTTTCTTCGTAGAAAGCTGAAGCAAGAGAGCGAGCCTCTTTGTTTATTCAAATATATGCGTTTTGACATTTGTTAAAAAGTGTTGCCAACTGGCATTTTTCACACTCTCCCTGAATTGAATATTGCCTTTATTCTCATTTACAAAAATCTTACAATGTTCAATTCACTAAATCAAATTCAAAACAATTAGAATTCATTTTACATATCTACAACCAATGAAAAAACTTTATATAAAGTATGCAAATGAACTTACGTTCTTATTGTTCAGGAAATGGTTTTCAATTTAATCCAATGATTTTCGATACTGAAGCTAACTTTATGCTTGATAGGTTACATACTCTGTCCAACACCCAAATCTCTGTTATTGAAAAATGCACGTTTCAATTCTTAAAATTAATTATTTTTGTTCCCATGAAGCTTCTAGCATCCTCGTAAAGATTTTTGTAAACGTTTGAACACTGAACGTGCCATTTTTCCAAACAATCTTTTCATCTGATCAACATCGAATGTACAAGCATCTGTGGGTAAGTTCTCATGGTTGCTTATCGATCAGAAGTTTTAAAAGGCCGATGTACTCTAGTAATTAGTTAGTTGATAGACAGAATTGTAGCAGAAAACATTAAATATATAATTTTTTGTTAAAAGTCCGCATTGATTAATTTGAGTGATACAGGCTTTGTTAACACATCAGCTGGCATTTCATTTGTAGCTAAATGGATTAAATCGATAACCTTTTCTCGAACCTTTTGATGAACAAACTTATGCTTAATATCAATATGTTTGGTTCTGGCTGAATATGTATTATTATTAGCAAAATTAATCGCGCCTATATTATCACAATACAATTTAATCGTACGAGGAGAGTTCATAAAAATTTCATTTTCAAGTTATTTTAACCAAATACATTCTTGTATTGCTGCGGTCATTGACATAAATTCAGCCTCAGTTGCTGACATGGCGACAGTCAGTTGTCGTTTTGAGCACTATGATATTGCACCATTTTGCAGCGTGAACACATAGCCGGTGGTTGATTTGCGTTCGTCTTCGTCACCAGCCCAATCCGCATCGCAATATCCTTGAATTTCGGTCGGTTGCTTTGTGTATGTTATTTTCTTGTCAATCGTTGCCTTCAAATAACGTAGCACACGTTTAGCTGCTGCCCAATGTGCTTTACCTGGGTTTTCGTTGTATCTACTCAGCACATTTACAGCAAAACAAATATCCGGCCTGGATACTTGTGCACAAAATTGCAATGCACCAACTAATTGACGATATGGTACATTTATCATATCTTTTACTTCCTTTACATCTGATTTTCGGTTGCGTGTCACACGAATGCCAAGCACTGACGATATCTCTCCCATGTCTTTCATTTTGAAGTCATCGAACAAAACCTGGGTCAGCTTCCTTTCCATTTCGTTGTTGTTGGAAAATATGATGATGACATCCACGTAAATTGCCACGATTAAAATACGATTCCCTTCAACGAAATAGTACACGCATTGGTCGGTCGATGATCGCTTCAGTCCAAAATTCAATAAGACCTTGTTAACTTCCCAGTATATGGGAAGTTCTTTGTAATCGCCTCGAAAATCGAAATTGAAATTTTCAACGTTTTAAGGTCTTACGAGTTTATTTTAAGTGTTTTTAGAAAGAAGTATGTATATGTATGTGTGTGTACGTACGTACGTACGTACGTGCGTTCGCGGACAGTTTTTCTACGAACATGACTCACGTAAACAAAGTCGTATCGACTTTGTTAAGGTGTCAATCGAAGCGTCTTTGCAATTTTAAGAGCTGATTAGTTTTCGGAACACTTCGGTCGGGGGGGTTTGCTGTTTTCACCCCTTGAAGGTGAAACCTGTCATGCGCTATATCTCGCGAACCAAACGTACGATTTGCTTCATCAAAATGTCAATCGACGCGTATTAACATTTTCGTGATTGTGTCAAAATTTTAAAAAAAAATTTCGAGCTGTTTGTTAATTTTTTTAAAAAAGTGCAAAAAATTGGAGTTTTTTTCAAAAACATCAAATTTTTAACTTTATTTTCAAGTCGCAGTAATCAATATTTATAAAATTTATATACTCCAAACACTTGTTGTAAAAAAACCATCAATTTTTTTTCCATGATTACAAAAAAAATTAAATTAAAAATAAAAAATCATTAAAAGTCATCATGTCCTTCATGGTCATTTATGTCAATCATTTTATCTCGAGAACCAAATATCATCTTTGCATCATTAAGAAGTCAATCAACGCGTTTTAACATTTAATTAATTAATTTAATAAAAAAAATTGAAAATTAGTGTTTTTTTCATAAAAAATTAATTAATAATTTATAAAATTAACATCGTAATAATAAATGTCTATAAAATTTATAAACTTTTATCAATTTTTGTAGAGGCTAGCAAAATGTTTTGTAGTCAACACTTTTTGAGATCATATGCTTTGAAAAGCTTTCATCAAATAAAAAATTGTAGTTTTTAGGAGTTTTGTTCTTTAATATTCGTAAAATTTCAGTTACTTCCGTCATCATTTGTAATACATATATTTTACTTTTTACATGCAATGAAACCTATTTTTGACTACATAATCAATGTTTCTCAAAATCAACAGAAAATAAGAAATAATTATGAGGTTCATTGATGTAAAATCGTGAAAAAATACAAATTCAGTGATTACGCCGAAGTGCTAGCAGTTTTGACCGCAACTATTCAAAATGGCCATCACGCGACAAAATCTCTTCAGTTGTCGTAATAACAAAAACTGCATTCATTTTTGCTAGCGCTGTTTTGTCCTTCAAGCATCGATATGAAAATAACAAATAACGTAGAAAAGGCTTTGTAACCTGTCCCCGCTCCAATTGATCGACGCGAATATTCAATCAAACCAATCCACGAAAATCTTTACGTAATCAATTGACGCTCGCGTAGATGTTACGATTAACATTAAGTCATTCCAATAACTTTTATGAGAGGTACATTTTTATTATTAAAAGTAGTATTATTTCCATAATTATAATTGTGTTTAATATTTTTCTTATTTATGTAAATATTACTGGGAAGTTGTATGTGTGGACCTCAAGGGTCGCACCTCACGGCTTGTTTAATGTAGTGTTCCATACTCGACTCGATTGTTTGAGACCATAAATCGATCTGGTGAGTTTACATACACGATTCGATCCATCGCTGAATCCCTCTGGTTGCTTCATGTAAATTTCTTCTTCAAGTGTACCATGAAGAAAAGCTGTCACAACGTCCAATTGACGAATATTCAGACTAAACTTAGCTGCAATTGCCATTAAATATCGAATCGTCGTAAATCGGACTACTGGTGAAAATGTTTCATGATAATCAACACCTTCAATTTGTGTGTAGCCCTTTGCAACTAATCTCGCTTTGTGACGTATGATTCTTCCATCAGTGTCGTGTTTGGTTTTGTACACCCATTTACACTTGATTGGTATTTTACCCGGTGAAATATCTACTAATTTCCATGTTCGATTCGCTTGTAATGAACCAGACTCTTCCTTCATCGCATGCTTCCACAAATCGGCGCTCTGACTTGAAATTGCATGTTTAAATGTGGATGGATTGCATGATATAAATGCATAAGCAAACGTCGCATAATCTGGTTTCGATTTGTTTGTATTTCGTGTCGATTGTCTCACAACTGGCGTTTCATTAGCGTTTTGATTCATCACTCGCTTTTCAAATGGATCCCATTCACTCACACTACCATCATCTGATAATGTGTTTGGTGATAGAGCATTTGACTTGTTCAATGTCAAATCGGCTTGATTTGACTGACCATTTAAGTAACCACTCGATGAACCAATCGATGCTACAGTATTTGAATCACTTGATGACAAATTGGCTTGATTTGAATGCTTTTCCTCCTCTGATTTAATACTGTCTACGTTTTCCTCCTCAGCTTTAGGATATTGCAAACAAAACTGATTAATTGTATCAATTTCAGAATCATTTACCTGAGTATTTCCACAAGATTCTAAGAAAATGACATCTCTGCTAGTTATTATCGATTTTGTTTGCTTGTTGTAAAGCCGATACGTTTTGGCATCACTGGAATATCCCACAAAAATGCATCCTGTTGATTTTTCATCCAGTTTCTTTCTCTTTGCCGCTGGAACTTGTGCAAATGCTTTACACCCAAATACTTTCAGCCATTTTAAATTTGTTTTGTTTGTTTCAGAAAAAAATCATGTTATTTTGTGGTATTGAAACACATGTCTGTGATTTTTGTCAAATTTTTTAAGTGAAAACTACGCCCAAGAAAAATGAAAAGCGAAAAAACCTTATTTTCAGTGCAGAGACCTCTATGAGAGGCTTAGAGATTTGAAAATTCGGCTTAAGTGATTTTTAATTATGTACTTTCAAATGGCCGATTCCAAATAAAAATCCAGGCGAGTGCCAATTTGCCTCTCTTTTCCCGCTATAGCCTTTGATTTGTATTGGTTTTCAAAATTTAAGCAGTTTTTTTATTAAAGTTAAAACACGGTTCTGTGAAGACTATTAAAAATCTCCGCAAACTATGCAAATAATAATAAACTTTGATTGACTTTACAACAATGTCTTTAGAATAAGAGATTTAAGGTATAAAAATTCGTATGAACCCTTTTTACATGGTGATTTTGAATGATTTTTTTTATTTTTAATTCAATTTGCTTTGAAATCATGAGACAATATTTTGCTAGTCTCTACAAAAATTGATAAAAGTTTATAAATTTTATAGACATTTATTATTACGATGTTAACTTTATAAATTAATTTTTTTATGAAAAAAAACACTAATTTTCAATATTTTTTTATTAAATTTAAAAAATTGGCTACAAAGATTTTTTTTAAATTTAAAAAAAAATCATTAAAATGTTAATACGCGTTGATTGACTTCTTAATGATGCAAAGATTATATTTGGTTCTCGAGATATAATGATTGACATAAATGACCATGAAGGACGTGATGACTTTTAATGATTTTTTTATTTTTAATTTAATTTTTTTTTTGTAATCATGGAAAAAAAATTGATGGTTTTTTTACAACAAGTGTTTGGAGTATATAAATTTTATAAATATTGATTACTGCGACTTGAAAATAAAGTTAAAAATTTGATGTTTTTGAAAAAAACTCCAATTTTTTGCACTTTTTTAAAAAAATTAAAAAACAGCTCCAACGATTTATTTCCGTCCTCTTCACGTGAAATGCCTCTTATGTGTTTTAAGCAAAAAATCAGGAAAAAAAGTTAAGCAAAATTTAGTGATTTTATCATTCTTCAAAATTAATGATGCAATAGAAAAACTTTCTTCAAACAAACTTGTTGTAAACCAAACTGAGAATATTGATCAGTTAAAGAAGCTATAGTTTCATAAAAAAAAATAAAAAAACTTACAATATGATAACATTGACAGCGATAACTAAAATTGTAATTACCTTACTAATTTTATACATACTAGCAGAATCCAGCACTCGAAATTCGAGTGCAATGATGATTTTATTATAACTGACTCTAGAAATTCGATCGAATAATCATCAATCTCAGTTAGAAAACCCTTATTTTCACGCTTTCACAAATTTAAGTTAATTCAAAAACCTTTTTCCAAAATTTCCTTAAAAACGTTTATTTAAACTATTAAAGCAGATGTGCATTTCTTCTGGCACTCCCAGACTTCTTCAGTGTATAACTAATTCCCTAAGTTCTGTGTTTCTATTTTAATCTCTAACGTTTTACATTTTCATCGCAAAAATTTAATCAGCTTAATTGCTCCATTCCCTAAGTTAATATTCAATATAACAATGCTAAGCGTTTTGCGCATGTCATCATTCGATTTTCACATTCTTGAGATCTACCAAACCGGTTGTTGTAAATAATGTTAGGAAAATCAAACATCGTTTTTAAATCTTGAAAGTTTTCTTCAACTGAAAATGCTTTTTTGTGGAATGTTAGACGACCTTCAGCAAAACAAACTAAAAAGATATGACCAAATATTGATGAAATGTACGTATACATTTGCATAATGAACGGCGACGCTATACACACGAACGATCCTCAGAGAGAAAGCTATCACACAACATCGAACCAGTGAACGCACAATCCACATGAGCGGTATAAAGTGTGAATGAAAATATTCCTAAATGTGGTGAAATTTGATGATTAGCTTCCAAAATAGAAACTAAAACACTTGCAACAGTCCTGGATACGAACCTGGGACTCCCGCGTGCGATGCCAAATCACCATCGTATGCACTACACAAACCGTAGAAAATCAGTGATTCTATTTTGGTACTGAAGTTTAGTATAACATTCGTATTTATCGCTGTGTAAACGTTCAATGTTGTGTGTATGTATTAGTAAGAAAATCTATTTTCCTTTTTTTCTCTATATTTTCCAAACAGATTTTCACAAAAAATACAATTCTGCACATCTACAGGATATTCTCTTTCCATTGATGTATTTTTTTATGAAAATCGGTCCCGAAACAACGGCTAAAATGCTACCACAAAATTCATGTTAGCCGTTTAATTATATAGATTTGAAGAAAAATCAAACGAGTTATCTATTAAGAGAGATAGAAGTTACGTCATCAACACATCCACTTTACCAATACCGCCGCCTCCCAGTCGGACTTTTTGGAATCAATTCTTTGGTAATGCATGATTTCATCGATGCTTATGTCGGAAAATGGAATTGATTCCAAAGGAATGCATAGGAAATCTAAAAAGTAATCATTGAATGATTGAAAACTTCTATACATTACCTAGTAATGCAAAATGAAACGATGGTAACATATTGTGTGGAATGGATGCCTTCCAGAACCGACTACCAAGTAAGCATTACGGAACACATTCTGATGCATTGATTCCAGCATCGCTTCCTGGTAATGCGAAATGGAGTTAGCACGGATCCTTCCAATGACATCGCCATGTTAAAGTAATCGATGCGGTATTGCGAAAACGATCCGTATTATCTTCCGAAGAATGATTACGGAATCGATGCAGTAAGCACTACTGGTCCTACTGGGCTATTACTACACCAATATCAGCACCTTTAGTAACATCATTAAGCAATAATAAATGCATATATGTATATATAAAAATACATATTTGAACTTCGTGTAATTTCACAAATTCTATTCAATTTCAATTTCTTTCGCAATTTGCTTACAAAAATGTTTGCAGTGTTCGAGAGTTGCAACATATGTAGAATATTGTTATGAAATTTTCCCAGTATTCCAAATTCTAGCAATATGAATTTATTCCGACAAATAAATCAACAAATCAAGAACATTCGGTGATGTAAAGTTCATTTCTGTAGGAAACACAGAAGCTGAAAGAACAATAAACGGAAGAAGTTCAATGTATACAAAATGAGATCAAATGAAGATAACAATCAAAAATCCAATTATTTCTTGTTAGAACTGTTTCTGCATCGACAACTTATATTAAACTTTGTTTGGTGACAAAAAAAAACTCCTAAAACACTAGCATGTCATCACAATTTTCACAGCTAATCTTCCCCCACTCCTCTATTTTTTAATCTCCTACCTCGCTCATTTCTCAGCCGTAGATACCGTTCATGACAGTACAACCACTTATAAGCATTACAAGCACACAAGTTCCGACCATTTCAAGCATATTCCACATGTGGACGTTGGAACAATGCTAAATTTATTTTGTTCGTAACATGGCGATTTTACTCTATTCTTAGTAAGGCAAACTTATTTCAAATTCGGTCTTGTCTTCATTCCGAGCTGTTAGTATCCAATTGTTCCAAATGTAGCGTGAAATATGTATTATGCACCACATTTAACTAATGCTCTTATTAATACTATAAAGTGTTACCGCATTTGAAAATTTGGTAAGCTGTGATGCCATTTATTGATAAAGTTCCTTTAATTACGTTACTATGCTTCAAAATCGGAAAAGTCGCGCTGTCTGAATTTCTTTGTATGAATCCAATCACATAACCATGAAAATATCCAGGTAACTTCCCAAACGCTCATACATATCCTGCATTTTTGGGGCGTTGTCAAACCGCTTTTACTCTACACTTGGTGCTCATTGTTCTAGATACATTACTTCTGCTGGAAAAATAGCATCAAATAAAAGTATTAACCGTGAGCTGTTTTTCAAAGGGGCTTGAGGTTTTGAATTTATCGTATAATGTTTCATACGCATACTTTTGTGGAGTGTAATGATTCATTCATTGGATTCATTGATCTAATAACTTTTAAACATGAAAAAAATTGTATCAAGTCAATCATTATATCTTGCATTCATCGTTATGATCTAACTAAAAACATCCTCATCATTCTATTTCGATTTACACACATATGTAGTTACGATTGCTTTAACTCCACACACTGTTGCTAGTTGGCTGCCATTTGGATGCATCCACACTTTTTTACACATGTGCTTTTCTATTTTCTAATTTTCCCATGGAGAAAATAGATGCTGCTGCCGGTGACTAATTTCTCCAGTAAAACCATGAAGTGAAATCATTTCATCTTCGAGGAGAACATGTCAGTCGACGCGAAAGCGCCTGTATCCAACGTTCTTCTTAGGAACGGCACATTTTCTGGGTCATTTATCATACATGACAGCAAAATAGAAATTTACATTCGAAAAACCGTGATGTGTAGTGCGTCATAATTGTGATAATAGAATTATCAAGAGTAGGAAATTTGGTGATTGGTGCCAGCAAATAATTATTGTGAACACTTTAAAAACCGGCTGTGAATCTTTAACAAAGTTGCCTAGCGCCACAATAATTTACTTGCGTAAATGAAATGATATCTTACTCAACTAAACTATTCATATCCAATGGTGATCCATTCAATAAAATCGTATTTTAACATAACCATTGGTTTAAGTAATATGGGGTGGGTGTAATTAACGCCCTTGTCCTTTGTTACCTGTAATAACACTTAAGAAGCTATAAAAATTTAGTTCATGTGAAAGATGTTATGGTTTAATAATTCATGGTAACAGTAAGTGTTTGAAATTTTTCAATAATACAATTTGATATCACTTAAACATTTTTTTACTTATGTTTCCTATTTTTATTATCTCCATGCTTAAATAATATGTGTATATAATATTAATCACATCATGTAAAAATTTCTCGCTAAAATCAATACCCTACTTCAAATAATAGAATCAGATAAGTATTCACTACAATCCATTACGTGCCGATGTAGCTTTTGGAAGAGAAATGGCCGACCTCTTTTATCTTTTGAAGTAGAAAACTGCGCAAAGCAGCTCTTGAACATAATCAACTATGTTTACAGTCATCATGAAATGGCAATGCCTTTGAGCACACGAACGTAAATGTGATAATTAAATTTATTTGTTAAGATTTTAGTCCTATTTCCATTGCTAAAGTTTTAAATTGAATGTAAAGCAGATATTCTCCTAGGTTGAAATGAGAATACTGTTAGCAAAGTTTAAATGAAACAATATTATATTGTTCAAAAAGTCGCTGTACTTCCGGAAACTGTTAAATTACATTATTTCGCTCATATATCATTGATAAACTCTCTTAAGGTAACTTTCTATTAGATTTATTATATTTGCAATCAAATATATAATTTGCTAGTGTGACAAGGTACAATAGTCCCGTAAATTATTCAAATTTCAGTAAAGTGCATTGAAGCCGATTTCATCTTTCGCTTGAGTCGAATTCGCGTAGCTATAATGTTCCATACCATACCTACAAAAGTTGCAATATTGGAACCCAGAACTGATAAGAACAGCAATGCAAAAGGATAAAATGCAAACAACCTTTAATTTTTATTTTCTTCAATGAAAATCACATTACACAAGATCAGTTACATAAATCACGGTTTTTAATGTAGGAATTGATTTTTTTTCCACTCTCGCAATCTGTTCATAATAAGCTAGCTATTGTTTATTACTTCTTTTGTGGTTGATATGAGATCTTCGTCTCTAGAACTCACAATACTTTTTTAAAGGAGCTGAGCCCTTGCTTCAAGTTTCCTACTATCATGTGTGTCGCGAACTGAAACATAAGGTAGCAAGTGAGAAACATCAGAAATAGTCTAACTCCGAGGTAATGTAATTAAATTGCATAAAAATTGTCTTCTTGTTTCTAATATATATTTCGTTTGTTCCACACTCAAATGGTGCTCCTTTCACTCAACTGTGATTCTTTCACTCTGAGTCGGTGGTTAGTGTCTTGGCTCCTTTGTTGGTGTGTCTTTTATTTTTTAACAATTACTTTTATTGATTTATCTTTGCAGTAAGATTCCATTAAAAGTATTTTCGAAATTATTATAAACACTAGTAGCAGCAGTGATATAGTTATTGATAGGTTAAAATAATTTTCTTTAAGTGACTCAAGCTTAGTTATGTTCAACCAATTTATAGTTTTACTGTCTCGTTTTCTGACGAGATCCATAGAAATTGGTTACATAAAGTTTTTGTTTCTTAAAGGATATAATTGAGGTTCCAAAATAGGTAGAAAATTATTGCTTATTGTTTCCAAAACGGAGTACTTTGTGATGGTTTAAGATCGCAATGTGATGTGGTGAGATTACCTCGTGGTGATTGTGGTCATTTGTTGTCTTGGTCCTCTCCATATCGCCCACGTTGAGGATATGTGATTTAAAATAAATTGTCAGAAGGATGGTTAAATTTTGAAACGGCTGGCACAATTTTTATGCCACTGGCCAAGGAATATATATGCCGATTGTTGGCCACAACTGAAGTGCCGAATTATTGACACAATCCAGCGAAAGTCTTTTAAGAGTACTGAGACTGAAAGGCACAAGCGAAACTCGTTCGCGTGATCTCAAAAAACTGTATTTTCTTTAACGCTTACTTGCTATTTATACAATTTCTTAACACTAAATCAAACACCTATGACCTAATAATATATCCTAAATTATTCATTTCACAATTCATAAATTTAATAAATACATCACTTTGATGTTGGAAGGATAGCCTTTCATAGAATTGAAGTGATGTAATGGGAAGCGTGGTTTCAGGGTGTCGGATGGCATCCTCTTCAGGTGCTGTCATTTACCATCCACCACCAGACAGCACGACCACGGTTAGGCTTATTGATGGATTAAGCTCATTCTACTTCAACTAGTTTGTATAATTATTTCTATCCGCGAAGTATAACGACTTTCAATTTGTTTTTCGTATATCTGCCTACGTCACTATTCTATATTAGTTATTTAGCATAGGCTAGAACCTCCTGGTCTAGTTGACAACTTCGCCTTCTAGTGTGCTTTTTGGTAAGCACGTCACTAACACTATTATTGCACATTAATGATGAACCAGCATAAAATCTGGAACCAAAGAACCTCCACTAATGTGTTAGTAACTTGTTAACCAAAAAGCACAATAGAAGGCGATGTTGTCAAGTAGACTAGGAGCTTCTAACCTATGCTAAATAAAGAATGAAGTGATGTATTTATTGGTGATAAATACATCACTTTAATGTTTAAAAGATGTTCTCAAAGGGATACATCACACCCTAACCCTTTAAGAAATTTCTTCACTTGTGGAAATAAATTTCTAAAAAAATTAATTGTTTGACATAAATATCCTAATTCAAAGTATTTAACATATTGTTATGATAAGTTTTATCTTTATCCTTAATTCTTATTTCAGTATTTACTCCTAGACTTTCTACTACTTCGTATGGACCTTTGTAGGGGCTTGTTCCTTTCTTTCTATTGTGATTTTTGACAAATATGAAATCTCCAATTTTGATTTTCGAATCATTGCAATTCGTATCATATATTCCTATTCAAGTTTCTTTAAAGATGATCAATAAACTTCTGGCTGTTTTTACAGAGCGTTTCAATCTTATCTTCAGTTCATTTACATAGTTATCTAAATTATATATTGGTTCTCTATTTGATATCATTGGGTAAAATTGGTAATTTTCAAAAACTAATTCATACGGTGAGTATTGTGGTGTTATATTATATGCAAAAGTATGTCCCAATTTTCATCGTTTGCAAAATTTAAAAGATATTCATTTAGAACTCTATGGTTTCTTTCTACGCTACCTAAAGTCTGGTGATGATAAAGGTTTGAAAATTTTGTTTAATTTTGAGTAGCTCACAAACATTCTTTAGAGTTTCATTTCGGAATTCAGTTTCTCTGTCTGATTTGAGGATTTTAAAAACCGTATTTTAAAATGAATGGTTGGACTAAAGTGGTAGCTATTTGGTTCGCTTCTTTTGTTTCCATTGGATATGCAACGATAAATTTAGTTTGTTCACATTGTATTGTTAGTATATAGCGGTAACCATTTGAAATTCTTAATGGTCCGACTGTGTCAATCGAGATAATTTCAAAGCTTGAGCTTGGTGTTTCGGGTATGGTTAGTTTTTCTTCAATGTATTTTGTTTATTCCTTTGGCATAAGAGACAATTTGATATGAACGATTTTACCAATTTTGACATATTTTTCCACACATATCACTGTTTTAGCTCAAATATAGTTTTTTTAACTCCGAAATGTCCTCCATATGGTGTGTTGTGAAATTCTTCAATACGTTTTTGTTGTGTTTCGCTATCGTTTATATTTATGGGTGGTTTACATACAGGGTGTCCAGAAATTGCCGCACAGGTTCCTCACCACGGGATTTTTTGGGCAATTTTAAGCAGAAAATATTATAATTTTTTTTTTCGATTTCTTAACCCTTTAGTTGCCACAGGCGTTTTAAAACTTTGAAAAAAAAATGCCGTTTCTAAATTAGTAAAAACGCAATATCTTCACAGTTATGAAAGATAAAACACTCAAAAAAACAATAAAACGCAGAAAATAGTTTTTTGCAACTATTACAAGCTATTTTGTGAATATGAAGTGAGCATATTGGGAGCGACAGTTCTCGAAAGTCGAAGAAATGTTTTTTTCTATACGAAAATTTTGCATTTTTCCTTATTTTCCTTTAATTTTCACCTTCATAATGCAAAATCTTTTTTCAAAACTAAATCTCTGTTGTGTTATTGTCAAAAAGTTAGAACATCATTTTACTCTAATTTATCAAACTTTCATTGCAAAAGGACTGTAAATGCAAATAGTTTTTACCAAAAATTCGCGTCTGAAATAAAATTTGCGTTCTGAATTGAAGTATTCGGCTGTCCCCACACGAAAGTGCTTTCAATCACAATCTTTTGAAAGAACAATAAAACAAAAATGTATTTGAAATGCTTTTATTAAAATTAACTACAGCATATGTTCAAAGTGGCTTCCTTCCATTGTCAAACAAGACCTGCTTCTCTTTTCTAAGCTCCGTATCGAACTTGACAACATCTCGCTTGTTATTTCAGTGGCGGCATTGGTAATTTTCGAAGAAAGTTGTTCCAAGGTGTCAGGAGTCTCCATGTAAAAATTTCTTTTAAATGTCCCCACAGAAAATAATCTAATGGGTTTAAATCCGGAGATCTTGCAGGCCACCGCACGGGACCATAACGCCCTAGCCAGCGATCCTGGAATTCTTGGTTCAGCAACGTTGTAACCTCTCCGAAATTATGTGGAGGTGCTCCATCATGTTGAAACCACATCCTCCTTCTCCTTGAAAGTGATAGGTTCTCCAATAATGTGGGTAATACATTCTCCAAAAGCTGTTTGTAGCCTTGGCCAGTTAAGCGGTCCGCGAGAATATATGGCCCTATAAGTTGATCTCCAATAATACCTGCCCAAACGTTAAGTCTCCATCGAACTTTGTGATGTCCTTCACGTACCATATACGGATTGGCTTCGCTCCACCAATGGGAGTTGTGGCAGTTTAATATTCCTTCCTGGGTGAAGAGGCATTCGTCCGTAAACAATATTTTTTTTCAAAGTTCGGGCTTTGTAGAATTTTTCTCTGTAGCCATTCACAAAAATCCACTCGCTTTGCGTAATCCTCTGTATGTAATTTTTGCACCTTCGAAAAGTGGTAAGGGCGCAAATTTAAACTACGCAAAACGATTTGCACTGTTGACTTTCTAAGCCCCAATTCTCTTGCTATTCCCCTTGTGCTGCAAGTTGGGTCTTGCACAACGAAATTGAATACGGCTTCTTCGACGGCAGGTGTTCTTGAAGACCTAGGTCGGCCCACGTCCGATCGCGCACCTTGAGCAGGTCTCCCTGTTTCTCGTCCCCGAATTTCAAGCCTCTGGAAGACGTTGGCATCTGGATGTCGTCTGTTAGGGAATCGTCTTCTATACTCGAATGATGCACGCTGACTATTTGTTTCACATGCTCCAAGCACAAGAATCATGTCGAAGTAGTATTCATTGGCTGAGTACTCCATTTCTGATTGTTAGTAGCCAATCAATAAAAACTGTTTAATAATTCTACAAAAAGGTATTTTTCTCGTAAAATACTGCTTTTTACTTGTTATCATCGTATGACGACCAAGCGTTGCCCCATCCTAATTTATGGATGTGAATTTTCTAGCTCATAAGTGTTGACTGATTATATCCGAATGTAAATGCTTTCAATTCAATTAAAAACTAATTTTCAAAGGTTTTATGACTGCTTATAATCAGCTCAAGCACTTATTAATCACAAACACTGTTTACCAGAATTGTCTGAGAAGGTTCTACCTGATTGGTTTTTATTAGTAGGCATATTAGGCACTTTTTTGAATTTTTAACTTCCCAGTATATGGGAAGTTCTTGTTGTTTTAGAATTTGCAGGCGTGTAACTATTAGAAAGTGGCAAATAAGGATAAAATGATGTTCTAGCTTTTCAACAATAACACAACAGAGATTTAATTTTTGAAAAAAGATTTTGCATTATGAACGTGAAAATTAAAGGAAATAAGGGAAAAATGCTAAATTTTCCTTTAGCAAAAAAAACATTTCTGCGACTTTCGAGAACTGTCACTCCCAATATGCTCACTTCATATTCACAAAATAGCTTCAAATAGTTGCGAAAAACTATTTTCTGCGTTTCATTGCTTGTTTGAGTTTTGTATATTTTATAACTGTGAAGATATTGCGTTTTTACTAGTTTAGGAACGGTATTTTTTTTTTTTCAAAGTTTTAAAACGCCTGTGGCAACTAAAGGGTTAAGAAATCGAAAAAAAATTCAGAATATTCTCTGCTGTAATTGTCCAAAAAATCCCATGGTGAGGAGCTTGTGCGGCAATTTCTGGACACCTTGTATAATAATTTTTAATCGAGAACGCTTCAATTTTCAATATTTTCTTGTGCACTGTTTACATTATTTAGGCCTTTCATATATTTGTCGACGTTTGCTTTCTGCAGATTATTGAATTTGTTTTTAAATTCTTCTTTCGTTACGAGCTTGAAAATTTCATTATTTTCGTTTTGTGCTAGCTCTGATATACCGAGTTTTCGCATTTATTGTATCAGTTGCTCCAACAGACAATCTGGATTGTGAGGATTATCACTGTATCTTACGGTTATTTCGTATTCGTTTGCATCAAATCGAATATTCGATGCTAGTTTCTCGGATCGATAACCTGAGCTATACGGATTATCACTATATCTTGCTGTTTTCATATTACCTTTAATTTGGCGATTGCGTTCTAGTAAAATGTTAAGTTTCTTATTATTTCTTATGTCCGTGAGGGACGTACATTCTCAAGTATGAAGTTAATGACGCTTCGTTTGGTTAATGTCTCCGTCAGGACCTTTAGATTGTGTGTGTATTTTGGACATACTATGTATCGTGTAATTGCCAATATGTCAAGTGATTTTGAAGTTGCATTGTCTATCGATGTGGGAATCATTTCTTTCAATATGCTAGAACCTATTTTGATTCTTGATGATGTATCCGCGAGTTACGGATAGTTCATATCCTCAACACATATGGCATCCATAAGATAAGATTCGGAAAAGGATGCTATGAAATAAAACCATAAAATAACCTTTTTCCTAATCTTTCTTGTGATGACCATATGGTGAAAAATGTGCATATTGAAAACGTGGGAAATAGTACATTTAGGTAAACAATACAAAATGCAAACAAGTAATGATCCCACATCTGTTGTACATATGTTCGTAAGTAGAAGATGTTAGATTTAAGATTTTAGTTCACTCTATTTTAGATTGCGAATAGACGAAGACGTCTTTTAAATAAAAATATAATAAATTAAGTTAAAGAAATAGTGTTTTACTTTGAAAACCCTAAGTGGTGAAGTCGGTTTCACGAATCTTATTCCCATATCGGAAAACGTATTTTATCACTATCGAAGTGATATTATTCGGAATCAATCACTATTGCAGTGAAAAACAAGCCGTGAGGTGCGACCCATGAGGTCCACACGGTCAACTTCCCAGTAATATCTACATAGATATTAAAAAATTTAAACACAATAATAGTTATGGAAATAATACTACTTTAAATAATCAAAATGTACCTCATAAAAGTTATTGGAATGACTTAATATTTATCGTAACATCTACGCGAGCGTCAATTGATTACGTAAGGATTTCGGTGCATTGGTTTGATTGATTATTCACGCGGATCAATCGGAGGGGGGACAGGTTACATAGCAGTTTTTTCATTAAAGTTAAAACATGGTGCTGTGAAGACTATTGAAAATCTGCTCAAATTTTGAAAATATTAATAAACTTTGATTTGCTTTACAACAATGTCTTTAGAATAAGAGATTTAAGGTATAATGATTCGAATGAACCCTTTTTACATGGTGACTGAATGATTTTTTGATTTTTTATTTTTTTTTGTAATCATGAGAAAAGTTTTTGCTGGTTTCTCTACAAAAATTGATAAAAGTTTATAAATTCTATAAAGATTTACTATGACGATGTGCAAATCAGGTTAAAAATGATTTTTTGTTTTTAAAAAAAAACACTACTTGTCCAAAAAAAATTTAATAAATCAAAAAAATCGCTTTAACGATTTTTTTAAAATATAAAAACATCATAAAGATGTTGATACGCGTTGACTGACACCTTAATGATGGAAAGATTATATTTGGTTCTCGAGATATAATGAATGACGTAAATGACCTTGAACGTTTAATGATTTTTTATTTTTTATTTAGTTTTTTTTGTAATCATGAAAAAAACTTTTGCTGGTTTTTTCACAAAAACTATTCGGACTATATAAATAATATAAACATTGATTACTTAGGTTTGAAAATCAGGTTAAAAATTTTGTGTTTTTGAAAAAAACCCTAATTTTTTGCAATTTTTTTTTAAAAAATTAAAAAACGGCTTCCACGATTTTTTTAAAAATTTTATGGATTCATAAAATTGTTAATACGCGTCGATTGACACCTTAATGATGAAAATCGCATGTTTGGTTCGTGAGATATAGCGCATAACATGGTTAACCTTTAAGGGGTGAAAACAGCAAACCCCCCGACCGAAGTTTCCCAAAAACTAATCAGCTCTTAAAATTACAAAGACGCTTCGATTGACACCTCAACGAAGTCGATACGACTCTGTTTACGTGAGTTATGCTCGTAGAAAAACTGCCCGCGAACGCACGTACGTACGTACGTACGTACATACACACACACACACCTCCCTTTCTAAAAACACTTTATATATACTCTATAGACCTCAAAACGTAAAGAAAAGTTGAAAATTTCAATTTCGATTTTCGAGGCGATTACAAGAACTTCCCATATACTGGGAAGTTAAAAACGTGAATAGTGCTAGTGAAGAAATATTAAACATACGTTAAGAAAAGGATTAAGTGTCGCACATGTTCAAAAAAGACTTAGTATCTCAAAAGACTCGTCTAAAATCATCCGTTTTTGTAAAACGATACGGATTAAACAATTATTTTACAAACATAAATGTGATAATTCTAACTGAAGACTCGTAAACTTAGTCGTTTCTGGCAAGAGAACTAAAACCTTGTCCTTTTATCAACAACCGGACAAGGATCTAGTCCCATCGATGCATTTAAGGACCTCAGCAACATAGTAAATCAACAACCGGACAAGGATCCAGTTCCATCACCGTATTCGAGTAACCAAGTACAAGTAAGTTGTTACCAATACCTGTAAAATGGCATATTTGCCCGGAAACATTGAATCAGTCACAGCTCAGGAAGAAATTCGCAGCATCATAGATCAAAAATTTCCGTCTTTTGATGAAAATTCTGCGGCAAAAGGTATGAAAGCCCAAATAGACAGCATATCGAAAAGTGTACAGATTAACCAAAATAGAATTAGCACACTTCACGCAAATAAATAGAAATAGACACTATTATCCTATGGACAGTTTTACACCATCGTATAATTCTAATCCAATTAATTAACGAAATACAAATAACCAATACTATAATCCTCAAGAAAAAAATACTTTCCATGATTTATCAATGCAGCGAAAAGTTCCACGCAATGAAGATATTTCGATGAGAACTGTTAATCCTAAAATTGAAGATGTATCAATGAGAACAGTACAATCAAACCAAACATGGAAACATTCATTGCAACCTAATTCATTTATAACTCATAATTTTGCCCACACAAATGAAGCGGAAAATTTTCGAATACTAGCCTCGGAAATGCAAGAACCACCAAATGGGAGCTACCAATCATACCAATAACAATAAGAAACATCACTATAAGATGCTTGATCGATACTGGCTGTAACACATCTCTAATTAATAATATTTTTGACCGAGAACTAGCTCATAAGTAAAGTAACCCACTAGTTTTAAAAAGCCTTCATTCTACAGAGATAATTAATTTTGGTATCTGGACAGAATTTCCACAAGAATTTAATTTAAACGACTCTAGGATAGAGTGGAAAATCACTAACTTTTCTAACAAAAACTTCGATGCAATATTAGGCCAAAACGTTCTAAGCCCCACAAAGTCAATTATAAATAATAAAGAAGGATATATTGAAATTAATAACAGTAAAGAGCCATTTATAACAAGTAATCAGGATAGCGAAGCTGTAGCTAATTCATTAAATTTAATAGTAACAGAGCCAACACCAGTCAAAGATCTAAACATTGAAATGGATCATTTGAATAGCGAAGAAAAAAACCAACTATCAAAATTAATTAAGAAGCATGCAAAATTATTTTATAGAGAAGGAGACACATTGAGTTTCACAAACATTACCCAGCATGAAATAAAGACTACGAGTGATAAGCCTATATTCACAAGAATCTATAGATTTCCACAAGTTCATCAAAAAGAAGTGGAGAAGCAAATTCAAGAAATGCTAGACAATAATATAATTGTACCCAGCAATTCACCATACAATGTACCCGTTTGGATTGTCCCCAAAAAAAAGACAATTCAGGAAAAATCAAATGGAGAATTGTTACTGATTAAAGGAAGCTCAATGAGATTACTAATAGCGACAAGTTTCCGATTCCAAACATCGACGACCTTTTCGATAAACTTGGGAAAGCATCATATTTTACTACTGTTGATCTCGCAAAAGGATTCCATCAGATAATGGTCCATCCTAGAGATAGAGCAAAAACAGCATTTAGTACACATAATGAACATTATGAATATCTTAGAATGCCATTTTGACTAAAAAATGCTCCAGCCACCTTTCAAAGGATGATAAATTCAGTATTAAAAGAATATATTAATCAAATATGTGTTGTTTATTTAGATGACGTCTTAATATTTAGTAATTATCTCCAAGAACACATTGATTCTATTAATAAAATATTCAATAAACTTGCAGAGCATAACCTGAAAATTCAATGAGATAAATGCACTTTCTTCGCAAAATTTTTGGGGCACATACTGACTGAAGAAAGAATTAGACCAAATTCAAAAAAACTGGATAAAATTCAAAAAATACAAATACCAAAAACAATGAAACAGCACAGATCATTTTTAGGATTAACGGGTTACTACCGAAAGTTTATTAAGGACTATTCATCTTTAACTGTCCCGTTAACAAAATTTTTAAAAAAGGACTCAAAAATAGATATTCACAACCTTCATTATGTAGAATCATTCATAGAAATTAAACAACTGTTAACCAAGCCACCAGTTTTGAGGTATCCCGACTTCTCAAAACCTTTTACTCTGACAACAGATGCATCAAAATATGCGTTAGGAGCAGTTCTATCTCAGAATAAGCATCCGATCGCATACGCATCAAGAACGTTGAATGAGCATGAAATCAACTATTCGGTTATAGAAAAGGAATTACTTGCCATTGTATGGGGAACTAAATCCTTTCGACCATACCTATATGGAAGACAATTTACGCTGCAAACAGACCATAGACCGTTAATTTGGCTTACGAATCTCAAAGAACCAAATCAAAAACTTATTAGATGGAAGCTTAAGTTAAATGAATTTGATTTCAATATTGAATATATTAAAGGAAATGACAACAAAGTAGCGGACTATTTATCAAGACCTAATAATGAGGAAGACGAACGACAAGGATACACTGGGGAAATAGACTCAATGCCAAAATCTAAAACAATGAAAGAAACAACAGATATTTCTGCTACTGATTCTCTGCATGTAGAAAAGCCAGAGGAAGTTAATGAGTGTATAACAATACATTCAGAGATTGAAAGCACTACAGAACTGATACCAATAAAAGAAGATTATGTTAATAAGTACTCTTTTGAGATAGTTCTAACAAACAGTGAGTACCGAAACAGTTTACAGTTCACAAGAATAATAATAACCGGAAAAGAAATTAGAAATGGAAAATTCGCTGAAAAACTTCTGGACTTACCTATTAATAGAAAAATTGCAATATATTCAGATCTAGACGATCATTTATACAATCAAGTTCAACTTAAAATAAAAGAAATTTACCCTAGTAATTATAAATTTATTAAAGTAACAAGTATTCTGAAAGATTTACAGTCTGAGGAAGATGCGCTGAAACAAGTTGAACAATATCATATAAAAGAAATAGGTCATGGAGGAATTCATTCAACATATTACGGACTATTGAAAATATATTATTACCCAAGCCTTCAAAGATTGATTACTCGATTCATAAATAATTGTGATATCTGCAATCGCATAAAGCATCAAACTAACCCGATTAAACCAAAATTTCAACTGTCAGAGACTCCAAACGATATAAATCAAATATTCCATAAAGACATTTTCTATATAGAGAAATTAAAAATTGCTACATGTATGGATAAATTCTCAAAATACGCGACAGCAGTTATTTTCCCAGATCGATCAAAACCATCGTTGAAAGAAGCTCTAATGACATACATTGCTACCATGGGTAAACCATCGAAAGTAGTATTAGATAATGAATTTAATAATTTAATTATTATAGAATTTTTAAAAGAACATGATATCAATTATCACTTTACAAAACCTAATACTCATACAGGCAACGCGGACATCGAAAGGTTACATCAAACCATAGCAACGAAATATAGAGCAATAACAAATGAAACGCCTATTATAAAAATTCTATTGGCAATCTACTTCTATAACAGACAAGTACATAGTACGGTCAAGGATACGCCATTTAATATACATCATGGTTATTCAAATAAAAGCACTATCGCGAACAATATTAAAAATAATAAAGAAAAATCGATTTCGAAAGCTAATAAAAATAGAGAAGACTACATAGAGACAAGACAGGAAGGGTACGTGAAAACCAAAGAACAACGACTTACCAAGCACAAAGATAAATATGTAAAGAGAAACTTAGAGAATATAGCTACAAAAAATATCAAAAGACCGAAACGCTTCAATTAAAACCAAAACCTTTAAAATCTCTTTTTTCGGAACTAATATTAATTACTTTTAAAGAAAAGAAAATGCAAAAGGAACAATTTCATAGCTCCAAAGAAGAAAACAAAACGTTCTTTTCGACACAATTAAATGAAAATGATGGTACTCTAGCGATAGACTAGAATTGCAATTACTGTTTTAAATCATCAGCTGATATGCAATTAAATATGGAATACGCATCTGGTTCATTCATTAAGCAATATCTTGGTTAACATAAATTAAATATATAGCGGCAACACAAAACGCAATCATTATCATTTGAATATCATAGGTACTTCTATCATAACATTTCTGTAGAATAGAATTAATCTTTAGTTTAAGAACAGTGAATTATAAAGTTACTTGGAAACCAAACATCAAAAAAAACTATATATAGCGAAATTATCTTAACTGTATTAATAATTATATGTAGTATTTAAGCATACCTTGCGTTGAAACTTCTATGTTTTAAAAATAAGTGTCCTTATGAATTCACATAGCTATACCATAAATTATGTAATCACAAAAAAAATTACAATATTCATAAATAAATACTGAAGAATGAGCTTCAGTCTAAGGGAAGAGGAGTTACGGATAGTTCATATCCTCAACACATATGGCATCCATAAGATAAGATTCGGAAAAGGATGCTATGACATAAAACCATAAAATAACCTTTTTCCTAATCTTTCTTGTGATGACCATATGGTGAAAAATGTGCATATTGAAAACGTGGGAAATAGTACATTTAGGTAAACAATACAAAATGCAAACAAGTAATGATCCCACATCTGTTGTACATATGTTCGTAAGTAGAAGATGTTAGATTTAAGATTTTAGTTCACTCTAGTTTAGATTGCGAATAGACGAAGACGTCTTTTTAATAAAAATATAATAAATTAAGTTAAAGAAATAGTGTTTTACTTTGAAAACCCTAATTCGCGTTAGTATTACTTTTTACTTTTTAACTTCCCAGTATATGGGAAGTTCTTGTAATCGCCTCGAAAATCGAAATTGAAATTTTCGACATATCTTTACGTTTTGAGGTCTAGCGAGTATATTTTAAGTGTTTTTAGAAAGAAGTATGTATGCGTTTGTGTGTGTGTGTACGTACGTGCTTACGTGCGTTCGCGGAAATTTTTCGACGAGCATAACTCACGTAAACAAAGTTGTATCGACTTCGTTAAGGTGTCAATCGAAGCGTCTTTGCAATCTTAAGAGCTGATTAGTTTTCGGGACACTTCGTTCGGGGAAGTTTGCTGTTTTCACCCCTTGAAGGTCAAACCTGTCATGCGCTATATCTCGCGAACCAAACGTACGATTTGCCTTATCAAAGTGTCAATCGACGCATATTAACATTTTGGTGATTCTATCAAAATTTTAAAAAATCTTTGGAGCTGTTTTTCACTTTTTTTTAAAAAGGTGCAAAAAATTGGTGTTTTTTTCAAAAACATCAAATTTTTAACTTTATTTTCAAGTCGCAGTAATCAATATTTATAAAATTTATATACTCCAAACACTTGTTGTAAAAAAACTACCAAATTTTTTTTTCATGTCTACAAAAAAAATTAAATTAAAAATAATAAATCATTAAAAGTCATAATGTCCTTCATGGTCATTTATGTCAATCATTATATCTCGAGAACCAAATATAATCTTTGCATCATTAATAAGTCAATCAACGCGTATTAACATTTTATTTTTTTTTTAAATTTAAAAAAAAATCTTTGAAGCCATTTTTTAAATTTAATAAAAAAATATTGAAAATTAGCGTTTTTTTTCATAAAAAAATTAATTAATAATTTATAAAATTAACATCGTAATAATAAATGTCTATAAAATTTATAAACTTTTATCAATTTTTGTAGAGACTAGCAAAATATTTTCTCATGATTTCAAAACAAATTGAATTAGAAATAACAAAAATCATTCAAAGTCACCATGTGAAAAGGTTTCATACAAATTTTTATACCTTAAATCTCTTATTCTAAAGACATTGTTGTAAAGTCAAAGTTTATTACTATTTGCATAGTTTGCGGAGATTTTTAATAGTCTTCACAGAACCGTGTTTTAACTTTAATAAAAAAACTGCTTAAATTTGGAAAACCAATACAAATCAAATCAAATTTGCAATTGTGGTAATCAACGTTTTGAATGGTAAAATGTTTTGTAGTCAACACTTTTTGAGATCATATGCTTTGAAAAGCTTTCATCAAATAAAAACTTGTAGTTTTAAGGAGTTTTGTTCTTTAGTATTCGTAAAATTTCAGTTACTTCCGTCATCATTTGTAATACATATATTTTACTTTTTACATGCAATTGAACCTATTTTTGACTGCATAATGTTTCTCAAAATCAACAAAAAATAAGAAATAACTATTAGCTTCATTGATGTTAAATCGTGAAAAAATACAAATTCAGTGATTATGCCGAAGTGCTAGCAGTTTTGACCGCAACTATTCAAAATGGCCATCACGCGACAAAATCTCTTCAGTTGTCGTAATAACAAAAACTGCATTCATTTTTGCGAGCGCTGTTTTGTCCTTCAAGCATCGATATTAAAATAAAAAATAACGTAGAAGAGGCTTTGTAACCGGTCTCCACTCCAATTGTTCGACGCAAATATTCAATCAAACCAATCCACGAAAATCTTTACGTAATCAATTGACGCTCGCGTAGATGTTACGATTAACATTAAGTCATTCCAATAACTTTTATGAGAGGTACATTTTTATTATTAAAAGTAGTATTATTTCCATAATTATAATTGTGTTTAATATTTTTCATATTTATGTAAATATTACTGGGAAATTGTACGTGTGGAACTCAAGGGTCGCACCTCACGGTTTGTTTGTATACAATCTCGAAATCATAATCAGCTAGATCCAATCTTATTTTCGTCAATTTAGAGGAAGGGTTTTTGTGGGTAAAGAGCGACACTAATGGTCTGTGGTCAGTTATGACTATGAATTTTCGACCAAATATGTAGGGCTTGAGAAAAATTGTTGCCTAATGAATGGCTAAAAGTTCGTTTTCAATTTCGGGTTTGTTGATCTCATATTTGTTCGGCGATTTACTCGCTCCTAGTGCTTGATCAGATGCGTCTGTAGTTATAATGAATGGTTTATCAAAATCTGGGTATTGTAAAATGGGTGGTTTCATTGATTCTTGTTTTAGAGTGTTGCGTTCTTCTTACCAGATGAAAATTTGGTTCTTTTTAACAAGTTGTTCAAACATTTTGCTATTTGCGCGAAGTTATGTATGAATCGACAATAGTGATTGCAGAATGCAATAAATCGTCCAACTTCGTCTGCATTTCGTGGTGTTGGATATTTACTAATAGTATGGAGTTTCGATGGATCTGTTTTAATTCCATCTTTGGTTATTAGATCTCCAAGATATACTACTGCTGGTCTTAGAAAACAACCAATGTTTGGATTTAATTTACGGTTGTATTGTTGTAATCGCCTGAATACCTTGATTAAATTCTCATTATGATTTTGTAGGCTACAGCCAAACACTATTATGTCATTGACATATAGAAATGCGTTGTTATCTAAACCACAAAGTGCTATTGTTAGCATGCGTTAGAAAGTATTGGATGAGATTTTTAGATCGTGCATTTATTATCCTCGTTGATTTCTAACGCTATTATTTCTTTGCATATAGATATATCTGCTCCAGTGTCAATTAAAAATGTGAATACGTTGTTCGTGTTTCTTCCTTTACACGTGATATAATTCGTTAGGTTTTCGGTAATATTGTATATCTTAATTTGTGTTTCTAATCCGGAGTGAAACGGTTTATTTTTACTCAGGTTTCGACATCCGGGGCTATTTCGTTTCATTGGTCGTAAATTATATTTATATTATTTCTCGGGTTGTTGTTCCCACTTCTATTCCAAGCTTAATGTTGCTGGAGATTATTATTTCTTTTATTGTTTTGCATCCTATAATTGTTGTTTTGTTTGTTATTGTTATGATATCTTCTTTAATTGTCATTGCTGGTGTTATATTGAACTCTATAATTGTTGCTATGTTGTACTCTATGATTGTTATTATGATTATTGTAGTGTCCGTTATGGTTATTATTGTTGTTACTGTGTGGAATCCCATTGCTATAATTTGGGCTTCCGCAATTATTTTGGTAATTATTCTTATTTTCGTTAAAATACATTATTTTTCTGTTTGATTCGTTTTTCTCCAGTTCTGATGCAAGATTATAGGCTTCAGTGAACGCTTCCGTGGTAGTGTTCCCTAATACAGTTATTTGAAGATTATTTAATTCTGAAATAAGTGATAGGATTTTTTCTTCATAAATGTTTAAGGTCAAGTGTTTTTGCATTATATTTTATATATATATATATGTTGTGTATTTTCGAGATTGTTAATGTGCTTTTGTATTTCTCATTCAATGCTTTTGAAACTTTAGCAAAAGTTTTGGTTTTGCCTACTGATCCGATTGATGTTCTTACAGAAGAGTTTAATTTGACATGATAAGTAAATTCAATCAATTTTCTGCGCTCAGTTGGCTCTAAACCTAGACTAAAGATTTCTACTATTTTTTGAAATCAGTCCAGTGCTTTATAGTTACCTGAAAATATCGGAATAGCTTTAAGGGCAATATCGATATTAAAATTTGCCATTTGGTATGACTCTAGTTGCTTGTTCAAAAGATAATTGGCTTTAAGTATTTTTTTCTTTAATTCAAGTTGGAAATTGGTTGTTTCCTCAGTTTACTTTAAGTTCTGAAACTTTGTTTTTGAATTTGATAAAATTTCTCCTTAATGCCGCTTTTAATCCTCTGTATTTTACCTGCATACCTCCCCTTCTTATTTTTTGGTTTATCTATTTTGGGATGGCGCGCTTCTTTTCATCCTTTTTTTATGCAAGCCTTGCACGGTAATCGGTTCTGGTCCGATTTTTGTGGGTTTATATTTCGGTACATTTGCTGTTGACTTGATGTTCGGCTCCTTTATACACTTTTGATACTGCTTCCCAGAAAGCAGGATTACCATATGATGTGGTAGGATTACCTCGTGATGATTGTGGTCCTTTGTTGTCTGGGTCCTCTCCATATCGACTAAAGATTTCCACGTTGAGGATATGTGATTTAAAAGAAATTGTCAGAAGGATGGTTAAATTTTGAAACGGCTGGCACAATTTTTATGCCACTGGCCAAGGAATATATATGCCGATTGTTGGCTACACCTGAAGTGCCGAGTTATTGACATAATCCAGGGAAGGTCTTTTAAGAGTGCCGAGACTGAAAGGCACGAGTGAAACTCGTTCGCTTGATCTCAAAAGACTGATTTTCTTTAACGCTTATTTTCTATCTACACAATTTCACAATACTAAATCAAACACTTATGACCTAATAAAATATCTTAAATTATGCATTTCACAATTCATAAATTTAAAAACTTATCACTACTCGTTCCACATGGCACTCGTCACCAAAAAGGCGATATCCATGGTCGGAAGAAAAGATCACGAGGTGATAAGCGCTATCTGTCCATTCATGAAGTGATGTATTTATTGGTGATAAATACTTCACTTTAATGTTTGAAAAATGTTCTCAAAGGGATACATCACAACTTGTTAATCAAAAAACTACAATAAATCGCTTGTGTTAGAATTATTTTTTTGATTCAATTCATGTAGTTTTTAGTTCATTAAGAAATGTTCACAGATGTTTATCATTAATATTTGTTAAAAACATTGTAGTCGAAAGAAGAATTGATTCTTGTGTCTTTTTATTCAAAATACAGTAATCAGAATGTCTAGCAATGTATACTGTAAACTTGATCCAACTGGATATATAATACCTACCTTACTTATAAATTTGAATGGATGAGCTTCTGTTTTTAATTGAAAATTATTATCATTCGATACGGGAAATATTTGAAATATTAGCAATCCAGATAATTCTAATGGAATTTCGATAAATATGGCTAATTTATGGGGTTGACTTTTTGGTTGTGTTTTAGATTTGTGTTTATCGATTATATACCTAACATCTCATTTATTTTAGAGAAAGAGGAGGAAAGTGTTTCCGATTTTTATCAGCCTTGGCAAAACATCTTTCTTCTTGTTGCTTTAAATATTTGAAAGTTTTTCTTTTCTATCGAATTTATTTAAGAAAAAAATATTAAACGTAGTCTCGTTAGTTATTGAACATATATTATTGTTGTAGTGGTATAAGCACTGTTTTATGGGGTCAAGGGATCTCAAATCCTGATATTCTTCTTGCTGATTTTGTAGAAATATGCGGACTTTTTCATTAAGGGTTCTTTGAGTGACCTGAATATTACAATTTCCTATTTTTATCTTCTCGAGTTTGTCGAGTTTCTACTTCGCACATAATTAGCTCGAGGAATATTTCCAAAGTGTGTCTGATTGTTTCTCATCAAATATTGTGGTTGTTGATTCAAACATTAGGGATTTATTGTATAATTCACCGGCTTGAAACTATCTTGAGAATTTTCAACAGTATTTCGATTGAACATTCGCGTAGGATTTATAATTCATATTTCGTTTTGGACGTCTAGTTCCAAAGTGGAGATACTCCGTTTTATGTTATTATTCTTATCAACGAGCTAGATTGTAAGCCCTAACGGCATTTCTCATATTTTTTTGAAAAATTGTTTTGTATTGTACATCTAATGTTTTCCAAAATGATTTGAATACAACACGAACTGCAGCATAAGCTTGAAAGTTAGGCGTATTTGTAAATATTTTAAATTTATTATTTTGCACTACCCAAAAGTAGCTGTTAAGATATTATTTGCAGAGTTTCATTTAATAATGACAAAAATGGAAACCTACAAATAGTTAATCAACCTTCTCAGTTACAAAAAGGAATATTTGAATGTTTTCACTATCCGTTCATGCGTATTTTCACAATCCTTTCAAAACTAAACGAATGCACGTTTGAAAATAAAGACAACGTAAATCTGTATAGGACAAACTTCAGACATGCACTATCATCTGCCTAAAAAAAACTGTACGATAGAACCATGAACGTATTCCAAAATATTTCTGATCTGGATCGCAAAAATTATTAAAGTGATTCCACACGGCACAAACATAATGCTGTTCATACTTATGAGCGGGAAAAAGTATGCACACTACACACTATGTATTGTGCAAACTCTACCTTATAACGACGAGATAGTATAGATTATGGCGAACTTTCTGAAAGGTCCGACAGTTGTGCGCCACAACATGCAGCCCCGATACGCTCCGCGATTTTGAACTTTGGAAGTTTCGAGTCCAGCTTAGCTTTGTGCAAAATTGCACGTATGTGGTGTCGCCAACTTTGAGTCGAGGCTCCCTGGACCGCAGGCTGTATGTCCTCGCCTGCGCCTTGCATGCCTTCTCTAAAAAGGGCTCGACTGGACGCCGTATGAGCTCTATCCTCTCCTGTGGTTTTAGTTCGGCGGATGGCTCACGAAGGATTTGCAAGTTGCGTAACAGCGCGTACGAACTACCGTGTCCTATAATGTTTTCACCGAAGACCACGAAGTATGCGGAGAGCCCCAGGGAGACATGATGAGGGGATCTTAAGGCGCAGCCGATGGTAGACTACCGGCGATCCCAGTCACGCTGGCGGGCGTATGTAGGTGCGGATCATGACCAAACCGCTCCGAAACATTCACCTGCGGAGCATACACAGCCGTATAGACATGCCGGATCGTGTAATTCTCGATATAGGCGCGAAATTTGTGAATGACGAGAACAGCGGCGAGGCACTCCTGCTCTTAGACGGTTTAGTTCCTGTTGAGCAGCGTTTAGCCTTTGGAACATGTATGCCACAGGTGATTCACTGCCGTCTTTGGTCTTCTGCATAGCTACCACTTCGACATCACGTTAACTTGTGTCACACACTGAGGTCTGGCCTATACAGAACCGGGGCAGCGCACAAGCTATCTTTGAGGGCCTGAAACGCAAGTTTTGTCCCATACAAGGTACTTCTTTTTGGAGCGGAGTTTCGCGGGTGGGGTCGTTATCTGGGCAAAGCCAGGCACAAAACGACAATACCAACGGCACACGCCCAAGAACCGCGGTAATTTTTTGACGGTTTGCATCCTTGGGAAGTCTTTGATGGCCTTATGATACCGTCGCCGATGATGTCACCAAGATACTTTACTTCTCGCCTGAAGAATTAGCTTTTCTTCACATTGAGGGTCATACCAGCCTTTCTCATAGCTGCGGCAACTTCCTGCATAACAGAGATGTGTTCGTGGAAGGTAGCACTCAAAATCAGACGATCGTCCAGATGGACAAATACCTGAAAAATTAGGTGTGCTGGAATCACTTTGTTCATTAGTCGTATCATCAGTTGAGGTGCTTGCACAGTCCAAACGGGCACGGCAAAGGACGTCTTATCTTTCGAACACTCAACGGGCGATTTCTGCCAGAAGGCATCTTTTAGGTCTAAGCTGGAGATGTACTGCGCTCTCAGCAACTAACCTAGTATACCGTCAATGAGTGGTAGAGGATAGGCATCCTTCGCCGAGACTTGTTTGACCTTTCTCGCCTCTAGACACATTCGGACTTTCCGGGTGTGACCACCAAGGTCACAAGAGACGACCATGAATTCGAAAATGCGCTGCCGGGTTCGGCGATATTCCAATCGTTGGTGCGTGCGTGGTTCGGGAGGCCGCTGATGTTGTTGCAGTCTCGACCTCTTCCCGTTTTTCGGTCACTGCATGTATTTCACGCTCGTTTGTTTGTGTCAGGCCTGCAGCAGCCAAAACAAAAGACGGCTTTTGCTAACACACAGCTCTGATAGAAGTGCCCAGGCTCTCTGCAGTTCCACCAAACCAATGTTTTTCCCATCGTGTTCACCATATAGTTTCCGGCATAATCTTCGGAGAAAGAGGGGTCCTCCGTCTAACCTGGTTCATTTCGAGGGTTCGGTATGTCACCGTGGCTGTTGCAACCCAAAAAACACAACTCCTTCAGATTTCGTAGGCCATTTAGCACATGAACATGAGGCGTCAAAGTGCCGCGTAGTACGTCCAGTCGCTCGTGATGCCTTCCGTACTCTCTGAGCATTTGTACGGAAGACATTGGTACGTGGAGCAGACTGTTAATCTAGTCTCAAGTTTTGCGCAGTAGCTCTGTCACATGGGCGTCTTTCATTGGATGCACAAGTTGGCGAGAGAGTCAAAAGCGCATCTAAGAAATAAGGTAGGGACCTTGCCTTTCAAATAGCATTACACGAGTAAACAACGGGTACATTCTAGTGCCGTCAAATGCCGATGCTGTTTTGTATGGGAAACTGGTTCCTGGTGCCGTCAAAAACAGTGGCTTGGCAGGGTGGGAAGAGATCAGGTTATATGTTTCGAGCGAGAAGGCCTGCTTTGACGTCAGATCTCGTGAGCGCTAATTTCATTGACGTCAGATTTCGAGAGCGCTAATTTCACCAACGTCGGAATTTTCGGGCGGAGCCTGTTACCACCCCGCTGTTGAGGTCGACACCGTCGCGATGAGTGCGAGTGAGTTGACAGTATGGATCATGCACGTGTTTACGTCGAGCACGTGGATTGTGGCATAAATCGCGCAAATTGAGAGTCAGCCGGGTGCATTAACTAGATGCAATGTTTACTTTCACTTTTTTTAGCGTTTTGCATTGCATTCGAGAAACGTTTGTTTGTTTGTTTGTTTGTTTGTTTCTTTTGCGTGAAGATAATTATTCGCCGATATTGTGGATGCCGGCAAATAACGGCCTTCAGGCTTGTTTGGTCAATTATGCTTTCACATCAGCTTTGCATAATTGTGTTTTCGCCGGCACAGTGCCCGCTCAATCAACAGACATATTTCCATGCATCTATTCAAAGAAGAAAAATGTGTAAGCTAATGGAGGGTCCATTGATTACGTCAGGTTTTTGGGCGATGGGGACAGATTGAATATTCACGCGGATCTATCGATGGGGGCCTTGTCTACGTTATTTGTTATTTTCACATCCACGCTTGAAGGACAAACGAGCGCTAGCAAAAATGAATACAGTTTTTGTTATTACTCCCACTGCAGGGATTTTGTCGCGTGATGGCCATTTTGGATTGTTGCGTTCAAAATTGCCATGACTTCGGCATAATCACTGGATTTAAAAATTTTCACGATTTTACTTCAATCAAATTAATAATTACTGTATATTTCCTATTGGTCTTGAAAATTTTTGTATATGCAGTCAAAAATAGGTGCAATTGCATGTAAAAAGTAAAATGTATTTCAAATGATGATGGTTATTCAAATTATACGATTATTAAAGACGACTAAAAACTACAATTTTTTATTCGATGAAAGCTTTTTAAGGCATATGATCTTGCAAAGTATTGACTACAAAACATTTTACCATTCCAAGCGTTGATTACCGCAAATGCAAATTTGATTTCAAAGTTTAAGCAGTTTTTTAATTAAAAGACTATAAAAACTATTAAAAATCTTCTCAAATTATGCGAATCTCTTAAAACTTTCATTGAATTTACAACAATTAGTTTAGAATAAAAGATATAAAGTAATACCATTCGTATGAACCCTCTTTACATGGTAACTTTGAATGAATTTTTATTTTTAATTGTTATTTTTTTCCATAATCATGAAAGAAAATGTTGCTGCTTTTTCTTCAAAAATCGATAAGAATGTATAAATTTTATAAACATTTATTAGTGTGCTGTGCAAATCAGGTTAAAAAAATATTTTTTTATGAAAAAACCCGTAATTTTTCGCATTTTATTCTATTAAATTAACAAAACGGCTGAAACGAATTTTTATAATGTTAAAACCTTCACAAAGATGTTAATACACGTCAACAAACACCTTAATGATGCAAATATTATATCTGGTTTGGTAAATAAACATACGTCCCGTCCGAAAGATGGACCGTCATTTGAAGTCCAAACTTCGTTTTAATCAGATTAAAAAATCTGACATAGTACGACTTGTTGACTTTGAGGGATGTAATGGGTGTGAACCTATCACAACCACTTTCCGCGACATCACAAAGAATGTCGAAAGCGCCCTAAAAAATATCAGTTTTAGAAATTTTTGGTTTAAAAGTAAAAACCGAAAACTCACTTACCATAGTGTTTTCCGATGCTGTTGTTGTGAAACTTTTTGATGTTGTACTGTAAAATATCCTACATAGTACAGTATCTTTACAAATTTTAGATAAGCGATAACCCCCTTAACAGTCATACAGCAACATTGTAAAGAAGGAAAATTGTTTTAGATGTTACGTTACTAGCGCATATTTTATGAAAATAATTGACGACAATAATCGCAACATTATCAGGAAACAATAGCGGTAATCATAGTCAAGAAAGAGGTTGGGCAAATCATAAGTATTTTCCTCATTCGTGCTTTGGGAAAAGGTTCCGCAAAATTTGCTGTAATTGTACAGCAAGAATGCTCATTTTGTTTTAGATGTTGTGTTACTGGCACATATTTTATGACGATAATTAACGACGATAATCACAACATTGTAAGGAAACAAGAGTGATAATCATAGTCAACAAAGAGATTGTGCAATATCATAAGTATTTTTCTTATTCGTGCTTTAGGAAAGGGTTCCGCAAAAATCATATATAATAAAAAGCCAGGCAATACTGAAGTTAAAATTTTCGATAAATACTTGGATTGCAGAGATCCTCGTGGAAATAAAGCCGAATATTTATACGAAACCAAAAGGGTAAGTATCTCTTCATATATTTTCCTTGTACCTTATTATATATTTTTAAATATATTTTCTTTACAGAAAGCAGCCTTCTAAAGTACAAAGAGCAACTTCTGCTGCAGCTTCTCGAAGTCACCAACTCTCTTCTAGAGCTCGAAACCGATGTAAAGGAAGACTCCACATTGTTGGTCAACGGGACCTCCTCGGCAACCCACATAAAGGACTCCACATCGTCGATCAACGGGGCCTTCATGATCACGCAACGTAGCCTACCCGAAAGCACCTCCAGGGGGGAGATCTTACATCCTCGGCAGCCATCAAAGAAGGCAACAATACCTACAGGAAGAAAATTTTCCCACTTCTTTAGATTTAATTAAGAGACTGGCTTCTAAAGTGAGTTCCAAAACACAAAAAAGGCAAAAGTACTGCCGGCTAGTGATATTTGGCATAGCGTAAGTTTTAAGCCTTGTAGTTCTTTAATAAATAGTTTTAAAAAATAAATTCTTGGCAAGGGTAAAAAATGTACGCTATGTTAATAAAGTACTTAGATAGCGCTTTAGCAATAGGAGAGGAATTTTTTATATTCAGCTTGAACAATTCCATAAAGAAAATGAAAACTGAAGCTATAAAATCTACAACAGAACAGAAATATGCTCTTTTGGAACTTTTAACTAAATTTTCAATCAAGTTTAATGTACCGTTTTCAAATAGTGTACTCAGGGAAATGTTTGATTTCCTCAGTGTTTGTAGTAGTAGTAGTAGTAGTAGTTGTAGTAGTAGTAGTAGTAGTAGTAGTAGTAGTAGTAGTAGTAGTAGTAGTAGAAGTAGAAGTAGAAGTAGTAGTAGTAGTAGTAGTAGTAGTAAAAGTAGTATTAGTAGTAGTAGTAGTAGTAGTTGTTTTATCGACGTTGATAATTCCGTAGGTTCCAAAGAAAAAATGGATCTAAATAATTGTCCAAACGTTGAAAGCAGATTTAATGACAGAAACCAGCTCGGTCATGGTTTGGAAACCAGTTATGAACTGATATCCGAAGAGACAAAATTTTACAAAAAATTTAATATTGACGGAGTCAAGATAACCTTTCGTTTAAAAGATCTTTCTGGAGTCTCAGAAGATTCCCAAAAAAAGGCAAGGTCGGGTTGAGCATTAAACTTCCCAACTCTCTAGAAATAAAGCCAATTTGGAGTAATTTTAGACCAGTTGGCGAGCTAAGTGGTGAATTCATAGTTGGATTGATTTCAAATGTCAATCAGTCTAAAACCACTTTTCTACCGATAATATTATGGAATTAAAGGCCGATATTATCAACTTTCCCCTTGCCGGGGAGAACAAAACTTGGTTCTATTGAGGAGAGTGAGTTTGTAAGCCGAAAGAGATCTGTACTTGATGTGGGGAAAAATATGATGTGAATTGTCTCCCCCGAAGTATATGTTATGCGATTGAAAGGTGCGCCCCGAATTTGAACACCTACAAACAAAAAGAGGTGTTTGACTCATTAGATAAAATTGCAAAAAAAAAACTGTGTAAAGACGCATAAGTGGTTGTCGGGGATGATTGATGAATTTTACAAGACCTTTACAAGTATCAGAAATTTTTGAAAAATTACCAGATAATAGTCTTTGATAACCTCGGAAGTCCAAACTCGATTTTTTTAACTTGAAACTGGCAAACCCTTCGTGAAATTTTTCTCTCTCTATTACTCGAAACTTTTGAAACATATTTACGTGATTACTTCAATAACTGGGTGTTTTGATAAAGATTATGTCTGTTCTTTTTGCGATAAAATTACAGATTACAAAAGACATAAGTGTTCGATGAAGTGTTCATACTGTAACTCATTTCCACCATGTCAATTTGTTGATAAAATCAAAAAATGCGATGATGGCAATCGTAACTTTAGAGGAGATCATTTACGAAACAAAATCGATGATAAAAGTGTGCGCGATACATTCATAATATGCAAACACTGCTCCAAATTTATTGTTTCCTACAAAAAAAATGGGAAACAAGTCATACATGCAACGAATTCTACAGTCATATTTGTTGGAAAATTGTTCCCGAGAACCACAAGTGTTACATTAAACTGTACAGTGGTAAGAAAAAGTCAAAATTCTTATTAATTTTTTTCGATTGTGAAAGCACACAGAATACCCCTTTAGCAAGCAGTTCCACATCCTTTTCACATGTTGTTAATATGATAGTTGCACAACAAATATGCAAAAATGTGGTCTAAGTGCGACCCTTGAGGCCCACACGACTAACTTCCCAGTGGGGCGAATAAAATGCTACAATTTTCTTTTATTATTACTTACTATTATTAAACATTATTATTTTACTTTTATTATTTTTATCAATTTTTTATCTAACCATAAAAGCTTTGGTAGAGGAAGACGTCTCCACCACCTGCTCATCGTCTACCAAAGCCTCGGCAACCTCGTCCTCTTCGTCCTCGTCATCCTTCTTGTCCTCCACTTCGTCCTCAACCTCGTTCTTCATTTCGGCTTCGGAATCCACAACTATTATTGAGGGTATTTAATTATTATTTACAATAATCATTCGTTATTAAGAATGTTTGATCGTTACTGAATAACTATAATTGACTTTATATATACAATATACAATTATAACTAATATTATATGATTGTTACTAACAATATTAAATTATTTATAACAATATCCAATTATTAACTGCATTAGCGTCTCTACTCCCATTCACCCAAATTTGATAATATAAGTTTGGAATTTCATAAATTAATCTGTATTTTTTAAATAACATTTTTTACAAATTTGATCACAATTTTGCTAAAACGCACAACAATAACAACATTACTATGAAGGTATTTGGTATCTTCACGAATTAATAGTGCGTATCAACAGTGTAAAAATAAGCAATTTTTAGTCGTTTTTTCAGTTTTTTCATCCTAAATAAAAAAACGACTTAACTGATTTTGCTGAAAAGTCATTCAATTCTAAGTTACGTAATTACGCGTCGTTTAAAACCAGTCGTACGTCAATCCGATCTTTGGTTCTCGAGATAATCGAGACGAAAAATAATTCCGAACGCACATACGTACATCCGTACATACGTACATACGCACATACGCACATACACACATACGTACATACACACTCACAGACATCTCTCTAAAAACGATGGATTTGGATTCTAGAGACCTTAAAACGTGGAGATATGTCAAAATTTGGGATTCGCAAAATCGACCCCATTACAATAACTTCCCATAGGGAACTGGGAAGTTAATAATTGCCCCCAAGATTCAGACATGAAACGGGATTGCAATATTTGCGGGGCTAGACAACATATTCTTGAATAGAATATTTAAACCAACTAAATACTAGATCAAAATGGCAACTGCAAACACCAGACGAAATTAAAATTGGCACCCTAGTTCTACTGAAGGAAGACAACACACCACCACTGCATTGGCCTCTTGGGCGAATCATCGAGACGCACCCTGGTGAAGATGGCAGAACACAAGTAGTGACGGTAAAGTCACGCTCAGGAATTTACAAGCGTTGTATTACGCGTGTGGCACCTCTGTCACTAGATTGATTATGTATTATAGAAGATTTCATTATCTTCACCTTTAATTATGTTTTCATGTTTTGAACGTAGCCCGTTCAAGGCAGGCGGGATGTTCAGTATTGACTAAACTTCATCATAGTAGTCTAGCTATAGCTGTCGGAAAAAATAACTGTTCAGTATTAACAAAACTTAATCGTAGTAGTCTACTATAGCTGTCGAAAAACAAACAACAATAAAACAAAAAAAAATTGTTTTGCCTTCAGAGTGAATAAACATAATCGGTTCTGAATTCCTTTGGTTTCTGTATCAAAATAAAAGTAAATTTTTGCAAAATAAAAATAAAAAGAAATGAACTGCTTATTATTCGAGTAGTTCCGCAAACCCTGAAATAAATTCGATATTGGGTTCGCCAAAGAACACGAAAATATAAATAACCTTCCTGAAGTTCCTGTTCAGAAGGTTTAAAAATTCACTTCAAGGCCATTTGAAATGATAAGTGTAAGAATTCTTGAGAACGGAAGCATGATGATTTCAACTTTCGATAATGCTATAAAATTGGACGTGCAAGCTCGCTGAAGTTGCTTTAATCTAATGACGGTTAATATTATACATCGTACATTCTTTGCTTAAATTTATATTCGGTTGGTGAGTGAATCTAAACATTCGTGAATTTTTATTTGGTTGGCGATTATATCATTTACAGAAAAAAAAGTAAAAAACACAAAAATAAAAATAGAAATAAAAATAAAATATGGAGTCATTATTCTCCGAAGAAAAGCTTCCTAATGCAGAAATTATATTCAGCAATGTATATATTCATTGCATTAGATGCACATTAGGTGAGGAATACATGGATCAATCAGCCTGCGCTTCTTCTTGTTAATCGTTTCTGATTTTTTATATAAATAATTTTTAACAGATTTTGTACTCTGATTACTGTTATTAACTTACTGCACCTAACTCAACTCACCTCGAAAAATTATAATTCAAATATTTTTCTCGTGGATTAATTTATGGTTCAGTGTTTTACAATCATATACCTCTTTCAGGTATGCGCATGCTAGTTAAAAAATTGGAGCTTTCAAATTTGAGATAAGTTTTTTAAATTTTTTACTAAATTTTCAACAAACTTAATACATAATCACGTTTTATACACCCACACTCGGCGATATGACATCAATTTTGAGCCCTAGACCTGATGAACGAGAGGTAAGCCGAATAAGGTACACAATTTCTTATACCTCGAAAAAATTTCTATTTTTTTAAATTGCTGCCATGGTTTGATACTGTTTACATTGTGAGTAGACATTAGATGTTAAAACTGTGAATAGACATTTAGACAATTTGACTTTGGCTGAATTATGACAGCTTCGGGATCTATATAACTTCTTCTTATCATTACCTTCATCGAGTATAGGCGTGTTTTATTTCTCGGCTCAGAATATTTAATTCCACAGCGTTCCTCATATTCTCGCCTCAATTCTCACAGGTTATGGCCTTAACGCAAAAATATTTGAGCCCGCGTCTATTACTACAAGTTAATATAATTCATTGAATAGTTTTTTATCGACCGATTGCATTTCATTTTAAGTGATTTTTTGTGATCTGTGTGAAACACGTGTGCACGTACGTAGCAAATCGTAGCCGAACAAACAATTCTGTGTTAATCATGTGAAGTAAAATCGATTTAACAATGTCGGCAAACGCGAATGGAAATTTAAGCATGGAAAAATTACGCGGTCGCTAAATGTATGAAATCTAGAGTAGACAAGTCAAATCGTACTTAATCATCAAAAGCTTATGGATTGCCATAAAAGAAGAGGGAGCTTCAAAGGCAACATCAGCAGAAAAAGAATTGGATGAAAAAGCATTGCCTGAAATTACTCTATTTATAGAGCCGTATAATTTTTGTCTTATCGCAGATGTGAAAACTGCAAACGAAGCTTGGAAAAATTTAGAAAGTGCCTTTCAAGCGAAAGGTTTAACAAGAAAAGTAGACCTACTAGAAACATTAACACAAATGAAAATGACAGACTTTGAAAGTATGAAAGACTACGTAAATTTATTTACGGAAACTGCATTTTTGTGTACTAGTGTAGGTTTTGAATTAGCAGACGATTTGAAAGCATCTCTTTTGTTAGCCGGTTTACCGTCTGAATGTGATTGGCTTGTGCTTGCATTGAAAACCCAAAAAGACACACTGTCTTTAGACTCTGTGAAGAATACCCTTCTACAAGATAAAAAGTTCGATAAGGAATGTAACAGTGGCAATGCATTATATACGAAAAATGAAAAAAGGAAATTTCGTTGCCATTTTTGCAATAAGGTGGGTCACATTGCCAAATTCTGTTTTTCAAAGAATAAGAAAAAGAAGAACGAGAATGAAAAAAAGAACAGCCAAAAAATATGTCAGATACAGCACTGTATGCAGCCTTGATGACGTCGACAAAGCAAGAGAGTGAGTGGTGTGTCGACTCCTTTGAATAGAGAGAATAAGGAACCGAAATGGCCTATGCTGCCCCATAAGCGGTGGTGAAGCATTTTTACTACATACGCAACTTTTTTATCAAAGAGAGTGATAATCAATCCACGTTGCGCCTTGCTTGCCCCGCAATCCAAACATTGCACCAACATTGCTTACTACTCACACAGCAAGGTGAACAATACTTCCCAGTAGGACAAGTAATGCTTACTGCATCGATTCCGTAAGCATTCTTCGGAAGCTAATACGGATCGTTTTCGCAATACCGCATCGATTACTTTAACATGGCGATGTCATTGGCAAGATCCGTGCTAACTCCATTTCGCATTACCAGGAAGCGATGCTGGAATCAATGCCTCAGAATGTATTCCGTAATGCTTACTTGGTAATCGGTTCTGGAAGGCATTACTTGTAATCAATGATGGAATGCATTCCGACGAATTGATTTCAGCATCGCTTCCTGGTAATGCGAAATGGAGTTAGCACGGATCTTGCCAATGACATCGCCATGTTAAAGTAATCGATGCGGTATTGCGAAAACGATCCGTATTAGCTTCCGAAGAATGCTTACGGAGTTGATGCAGTAAGCATTCACAGTCCTCGAGAATAGCGCGGTATAGCAAACTGTTTGAAACTGAGATGAAAAATTGAAACACATGTATTCTGATAAACGTATATACATATAATATAAATAATTTTATTAATGATTGTGTATGGTAAAACTAAAACAATAACTTAAAAACTAACAAGAGACACAAAACTATTAAATATTTATGTACGTGTAACTAACAAGTTTTTTTAAACTTTAAAACTAAAAATTAAGACTACGAAACTGTTGCCTTCTTCCTGGCTACGCATGCTTCCTTGAAAATTCGATTTTTGTATATTTTCAAGGCATGCTTAAATTCTTTCGTGAAATTAGCCTCACAATATCCATGCTTGGAAAGCGCTTCTGTGGAAAAAAACAAAAAAAAATTTCCGTAATAGAACTTGCCGTGTTAGAAAATGTATACTAACTAAATATAGCTCCACATAAATTTTTGCATGTCTTCAGCGCCTCTTTCCCTCTTATCCCATCATAATTAAAATTTGCGGCAATTTCTTTTCCAAAAATTTTGTTTAAATTTTTTTGAATGCCATCTGGGCGAAGGAGGTTTTTTAAAATTGCCACCTGAAAATTGATTGACATTTTATTCTCCAAAACGTGCACATTAAAGTTTAACATAAGTACATAATAGTCCTCATTGCCTTCTATTTCCTTTTCTAATTGCAGTAAGTCCATTTTATTTTTTACTGGAAATTTCGTCAGCATTTCATCAGGTGCAGATTCCTGTTTCACAATCTGCTTCTGCAGCACACCTACTTCTCCAATAGCACGCATTAATTCTTTGTTTTGCGTAACAATAAGTTCTAACAAGGCATAAAAAGATGAAAATCTTTAGCTCATAATATTTTATAAATGTAATAAAGTAGATAAAAACCCGTGATGGTTTCAAGTTTTCGCTCCATATTTGTTATGCGGGTAAGCACTCCTTGCAGGGTAGGTGCGTCTATATGACGTTTAGATAGTGTTGAACTTTTTGATTTTGTAGATGTTGATGCTGAGGAAATTTTGCAAAAATTACTTTAAAAGTATTTAATACTGTATGAAGGTCTTACCTTTCAAAATTTTTGTATCGGCAGTAATGCCTGACGCAGGTGTAGCCTGATAAACAGGTACAGGAACTGCGAATGATGCTGATGGCGAATTTTCTGTTTTGTTAGTCATGGTCAGTCTTCAAATATAATTTGGTGTCGATTATAGTAAAATATTATTTATTTTTAATTGCAATTATATATATTTATGAAATACAGTCATGTAGCATTGGAATAATCAATAATTTGTCTTCATAGGGAAGACATACTAGCTTGAATGCGACTTCGTTCATGTTGTACGTTACTAATTCTTTAGATCTATCTAAGTCTGCAACCATTACTCCTATTGACCCTGATTCAACCGGCTCATTGTAAAAACTTCTTAAATTTGTAAGGCGTGTGCCAACTAGAAACTTTCCATTATTATCATTGAAGCTAAATATCATCATCATTTGTACTGAGAAAATGAAAATAAGAACGATAACTTACTATATCCCCGTGAATATTTTTATGAAACCCGAAAGAAATATCCTCAATTATTAAATTATTCTTAAGTACAATTTTGCTATTTATTTGCTGCAATATTTTGCTTGGCTTCTTTATCTTTTTTTTGAGAACGCTCATATAATTTTCAAATTTGTATGCTGAAAAAGTATTAATGAACCCAATTTCTTTAATACTGTCTGTTAAATGTAGAAGACTACGAACATTATATGTTACACTTTCTTTTCCATATACAGTTGGGAAATTTTCTACAAACAATTCGATCATATTTTTCGCCACTTCAATATTAAGTAAATAGTTTTTCGGACAAGACAATAACCGATATGCACCATGCAAAAGTAGGAAATGGTAGTAAGTATCAGAATCTACAATATCTTTCAGGACAAGAATTCCAGTATAAAGAATAAATTACCGAAACTCAGTGGCTTTCCATCTGGAAATTTCTGCTAAATCTCTCGGTTTACGAGCAAATTCCTTCGGAATGTGTGATGTAAGTGAAAGTAAACGTGTAGACATTTGACTTTTGTCTGCAGCGCTAAGTTTTCTGCCGGAAACTTTTCCGTTTAAAAGTCTCAACATGATTTTCCTCGTAACCCCTAAGTCCAAAAGATGCATTGGGTCCAAAGGAAATTGGGAAACCATTTTTAATCCTGACGTTTCCAGCAGCATCTGCCTGTTACGAAAGTAAGCATTGTGGTGATTCGAATACTCCCTTTGTTGAAAACTGTTGTCCGTTCTTAAAGTGGCAATATTGATGTTATAGGTAACTACATTATTCACAGTTCTTCCTGTTTGCAAGCATTTGCTACAACCGTGAAAAGAATTGTGACGAACTATACCACATACAAATGCTCTTGCTGGTGCGTCACATACAAAAGCTCGGATTTTAAATTGCAACCGTTTATTCATGCAAATGATACCATTGCTATGTAAATTTTTGATTTCATAAACAAAATCGTGCAGAAAATCGTCTATTTTAAATGGCTTCTTCCTTCCCAGGTATGCTCCAATCAAAATCACTGATATGCTCTTGATGTTCACTACACTTCCTAAAATTGGCCATAAACTGAGAGATGAACTCTTGAAAAGAGGTAAGCCGTCTATTCCAATGTCTACGATTACCTCATCGTAAGGAGATAGTATACTTGCGATTCCTTCTTATTGTTTCCCTAGTCCATAGTGGTAGTATTGTCCAGGAGCAACAGTTCTAGGTGTAATTTTTTCTCTACGTTTAGTCAAACCTTTTAAACTGATAGGCACGTCTAGGTGATCTTCTCTCAGGATTCGTAAAAGGGTCTCCCAACTTTCCCTTGGGCGGTTATATTTATTGTACCAATGTAATAGTTTGTCCTTCAGCCGGTTTTGTTCCAAGGGATTCACAATTTCTCCATTGTCCAGTGAACCATCTATTAAAGGTGAATTTTCGTGTATTCCAATGCTTAGTGCAGAATTGTCCACAAAACTCACATTGTCTACATCCGCCCCTTCCATATTTAAATATGAATGTTAATATGTTAACAGACTTTACTTCAAGAGATAAGAAAATATGTATGAAAATAGGAAATAGGAAACATCGGTTTATGATCCTCAGGACTTGAAAACGTGAGCTTTTATTTTAATGCAGTCGTCAAATAACTAGCGCATACTACCTACAAAGAATCATCATTTCAAGCATATTATCTTATAATAAGAAGTATTCGTCGCAAGAAGTTCCGGTTCAACGTCGTTATTTAGAATTCTTTTATTTTGGCCACTATAGTATTACACTTGAATTAATACATATTACATTGGTAATTTAACTTGTTGTTTTACGATATTTTAAATATAACATATGTCGCTGTTCAGAATTCATACGAATTTGTAAACTTTTGTGCATAAAAAATGAATATAAAATGTAACGTAAAAGTACCATGGAATGTCAGGCTTTTGCTTGTGAATATGTACAAGACCATACAATAAGTGTTTAATGTTTGTTTTGAAAATATTAAAATGCGAGATCCGCGCGCTTTAAGAATTAAAATTGGACCTTTACTCTAAGTTGCATTTTCCAAATTTAACTGCGTCGCAAAACTGCGCTACAACTAGCGATGATCATCGCCGTGACTCATACTGAGGTGAAAAACTCACCATGAGTCGACCTGCGTCACGTCATGGACCTGCGGCTCATCTAGCGGCTGGCCTATGTCGCGACAATATGTTACCATCGCTTCATTTTTGCATTACTAGGTAATGTATAGAAATGTTCAATCACTCAACGACTACTTTTCAGATTCCCTATGCATTCCTTTGGAATGCATTCCATTTTCCGACATAAGCATCGATGAAATCATGCGTTACAACGGAATTGATTTAAACACGTCCGTCGGCTATACCTTACCATCGCTTCATTTTTGCATTACTAGGTAATATACAGAAATTTCCAATCATTCAATGATTACTTTTCAGATTCCCTATGCATTCCTTTGGAATGCATTCCATTTTCCGACATAAGCATCGATGAAATCATGCGTTACAAAGGAATAGATTTAAACACGTCCGTCGTCTATACCTTACCATTGCTTCATTTTTGCATTACTCGGTAATGTATAGAAATTTCCAATCATTCGATGATTACTTTTCAGATTCCCTGTGCATTCCTTTGGAATGCATTCCATTTTCCGACATAAGCATCGATGAAATCATGCGTTACAAAGGGATTGATTTAAACACGTCCGTCGGCTATACCTTACCATTGCTTCATTTTTGCATTACTAGGTAATGTATAGAAATTTCCAATCATTCAATGATTACTTTTCAGATTCCCTATGCATTCCTTTGGAATGCATTCCATTTTCCGACATAAGCATCGATGAAATCATGCATTACCAAAGAATTGATTCCAAAAAGTCCGACTGGGTTGAAAAGCTCTTCACGGATGCTATGCTGTGGTGAAACTAAATGTCAAAAAGCACTTACACTGCATCGCCGTCCAGCCAATCCGAAATTAGGATGACGACATCGCGCGGTTCCGCGAATGGTGCATTGTACTTTTGCTCGTTTTGTCTTCGGTGCTGCACGTGGTGATTTTCGGCGCGTTGTGTAAATTCGCAAAATACTCGGTGGAAATAAAACATTCATTCGGAAAAGTGTAATGTGATTGAGAAAAAGTGCTGTACTATAAGTCGTTTAAGTGATTAAGTAGTGAAATTGTTATCTGTGTAAATTTCAAAAATGCGTTGCTGTTATCCTGGCTGCACGTCTTTGCTATGTCATAATATTTTGTGGCACTAAAAGGTAATTTAAAAAAAAAATTTTTTTTTTAAATTTACATGCGTTCGCGTGGACCATCTAGTCTACAATATTTAGGTACAGGAGGTGGTGGGAGAATACATCAAAACAATGGTGTGTTTTTATTTTTAGTAGGAAGTGTGGTTTCGGCGTGTCGGATGACATCCTCTTCAGGTGCTGTCACTTGTCATCCGTCACCGGACAGCACGACCACGGCTGGCTTGTTGATGGATTAAGCTCGTTATATTTCAACTATTTTATAATTTACATCTGCGAGCTATAACGACCGTCAATTGGTTCGCATATATGCCTTTGCTTAGCCATTTTATAACATGTGTTAGAACCTCCTACTCTAGTCAACAACACTGTTTTTCTAGTGTGCAATTTCGGTTCGCAACTCTGCTAACACTATTTAATGCACATTAATGGAGGTTCTTTGTTTGTTCCCAGATTATAGACTGGTTCTCAATTAAATGTTGTTGACTAGAGTAGGAGGTTCTAACACATGATATAAAATGGCTTAGCATAGGCATATATGCGAACCAATTGACGGTCGTTATAACTCGCAGAAGTAAATTATGAAATAGTTGAAATATAACGAGCTTAATCCATCAACAAGCCAGCCGTGGTCGTGCTGTCCGGTGACGGATGACAAGTGACAGCACCTGAAGACGATGTCATCCGACACGCCGAAACCACACTTCCTACTAAAATTAATTAGGAACCAGCCGTTAATCTGGGAACAAACAAAGAACCTCCTTTAATGTGCATTAAATAGTGTAAGCAGAGTTGCGAACCGAAATTGCACACTAGAAAAACAGTGTTGTTGACTAGAGTAGGAGGTTCTAACACATGTTATATAATGGTGGGTTGTTTTGATGTAGATTTATATCATAAAGAAAATTATGAAACTTCATTTATGAGTTTTCGAACGCTTTTAACTAAAAAAATGTAATTTTTATTTTCACTGTTTTAAGTAATTTTTTGCCAAATTTGAATATAACAAAACATTTATCTAGTCAATTAAGTTTATTACAATTAAAACAAAAGTTAAATGAATTATATATATAAATGTCAATATAACTATAATACTTCATAATAATATTAATGTATTATAATATGCAATCAAATAAAATATATATACATATATGGTATCAAAAATGTTTCATTCAATTTCAGCATTCTAGCTTGTTGCGGGGTTTAATGGGGAGCATTCATACATTGAAAGAAAAATATATTCCTATTTGCTGGTTGCGGTCATATATATGATATAAAAGAAACTGTAGCAACTGAATTTGAAAAATTTCAATTCTGTTCTCATTGAAGTAACACAAAGTGAATTGTATTCTGTAAATTAAAAAAGTTTTGCGAATTTTCTAGTATTGAAGTGGATAGTACTTGCTGGAACTACCATGTGCGAACTCATGATCACAAAAAAATTCTGCAGAGTCCATAATTGAAAATTTGAAAAGCATAAAAATTGTTTTGGCCAGCAAAAGGAAGCTCTTATATATGAAAACAAAGATGAAAACCTTTTAAATTCGGATGAGTTTTTCAAGACGATGGAAGATCCGTTAATGAAATATGAGGGCACTGGACAAACGCGTAACGCTAAAATGGGCTTTTTGCTGAATTAATTGAAATGGAAAGTATAATAAGCATTAAGTCGTTCTATACTGAAATGCAAGCGATACTGCAAAAAAATGAATTAAAGTTAACTTTCAATAATATGGCTAATGAAACCCGGAAAAAAATGGAAGAATTCCAGGAGAAAGACAATGGATGGGCTCTCATCAAAATCACTCACTGCGAATTAAATATAAATGGTTTTAAACCCTTGAGAGGAACAAATTATATTCCACTACGAAAACATTTGACCAATAAGCGTGCTTGTATCAATATTATTAACCGGTTATTGTTTTGAGTGGCGCAAAATTTCCGCTATGTGTCCGACAGATCATAATTCACAAAAAACTACATCATACCGAATTGATGACATTGCCGACATTGTTATACTTCTTCAAAATGGTATAGTGTTGAATTTTATGTTTCCAGTTTCCGCTACAGGTGCAAGATATAGTCAAATTTGAGGAATTAAACCAAACAATTGGTATTAATTTATTTGAATACGATGAGTTAAAAAAGGTGATCGATGCATATCATGACACAAAACAAAAAAATTGCCTCACATCAATCTACTCCTGTTGCAAGCCGACGAGGATTATCATTATATTTGGATTAAACATATTTCAAGGTTTCTTTTAATGAAATGATATGTGTGTGTGTGTATACGTTAATCTAATCGTGAAATGGTAGCTGGTCTGTCTGTTTGTGTGTACAAGCGTGAATTATTATTTTTCATTTTTCTTCAAATATTGATTCGCAGTCAACGAACGCTACACAATGGTGCTATCTATGTTTGCAATAAATATCTCCAATATTTTATTTCGAGTGAAATCCTTGAAATGTATAAAAACGACTGTAGCAGAGTAGTTACGAAAATGGTTGAACCGGAGAAAGCAACACTGCAGTACAATAGCTATGGACGACAACTCGATGTACCTTTTGTCATCTATGCAAATTTTGAATGCCTTCTTCAGGATCTCGATACATGTGCACCCGATCCGATACTTTCATCAATCTCAACAATCCAAGAACTACTTTCTCCTATTTTATCAAGTCTTCATTCGATTCAAAATTAGACAGATTCAGATTATATAAAGGCCCAGATTCACCCAAAAACTTCGTTAATTCCATTGTAAATTTTGTAGAATGGTTATATATGAAACATTTCAAGAAACCAGAACAATGGATGCTCTATCGTTGGAAGAAGAAAAGATTTAAAATGAATAGATTTTCTGTCATATTTGTAAAAAGGAGCTTGGCATTGATAGAGTCCGAGACGCTTGTCATTTTACTGGAAAATATAAAGGCCCGCTCATATCGAATGTAACTTATTGTATCGAGTACCAAAATTCTTCCCAATATTATTTCACAACCTCTCAGGCTATGATTGTCATTTTTTCATAAAAGAATTAGATAGCATTGATGGGGAAATATCTAATATCCCCTTAATAAGGAGCTATACGTTTCAATATCTAAATGAATTAAAGTCGATGAGTTTAAAACAATCGGGCTTAGATTTTTAGACTCAGCCAGATTCATGCAGAGCAGCTTGGATGCACTTATGAAAAATCTATCTCCAAAAGATCTGAAAACCGTAGGTTCAGTATATGAAGATGGAGAAAAATTGCAACTGCTAACCAGAAAAGGTGTATTTCCATATGATTATATTAACTCATGGGACCGTTTAAATGGAGTTTGTCTACCACCTCGAGAGAGTTTTTTTCAATAAAATGACAAATAGCGATTGCAATGAGATTGACTATAAACATGTGGAAACTGTTTAAAACGTTTTTAATTGTACGACGATTTGGGACTATTTGGAATTATATCTGAAGATAGATGTGTTGCTCCAGAGAGACGTTTTTGTAAATTTCAGAAAAGTTTGTGAAAATATCTATGGACTTGACACTTGCCATTATTACACATATTCTGGGTCATCATGGGATGCCATGCTCAAAATAACATCTGCTAAACGTGAGCTTTTAATAGACATGCATGTTTATGCATCAATTCATACAACGAGGAATCAGAGGCGGTATTACTCAATGCTCACATCATCACTCGCAAGCTGACAACAAATACTTGAAAAGTTATGAAAAAGAGGATCCTACAAAGTATCTGATACATGTAGACGCAAACAATCTTTATAGTTGGGCAATGTCACAACCACTTCGCCATGCTGAGTTCCGGGGGGTTGAAAATATAGAAGAGGTTGACATTCTCAATATTGCAATGGACGCGGACATTGAATACATATTGGAAGTTGATTTGGAGTATCCGACAACAACGCACGATGAACATAATGATTTACCTTTCCGTGCAGAAAATAAAAAAAGCTCCTGGTTCCAAAACTGCAAAGTTGATTACTGATTTAACTAGCAAACATAATCATGTAATTCATTATCGAAATCTACTACAATGCATTTAATATGGATCGATACTCACCCGAATCCATAGAATTTTACAGTTTAAACAATCGTATTGGATGAAAGAATACATAGACTTGAATGCGCAACATCGCAAAACCAGTAAAAATTTGATTGAAAAAAAACTTTTTCAAGCTATTAAACAACGCAGTATATGGCAAAACGATGGCAAATGTTGATGAAACAAAAGACGTAAAGATCGTTACTGATTGGAAAAGTCGAGGTAGACATCCAGGCGCGCGAAGTCTTATATCGAAACCAAATTTTCATAGTGCAGCCGTTTTTACCCCTAATATGGCGACTTTTCAAATGGATAGAGTATTTGCTGTTATAACAAGCCGATTTACCGTGCATTCTCCGTGCATGATCATTCAAAGTTGAAAATGTATGACTTTCACTATCGTTTTATGAGACCCAAATATAGAGAGAAAATTATTCTTAATTACATGGATACGGATTCATTTCTTTATACTATACAAACCAATGACTTCTTCAATGATATTCAACAGGATATCGATGATAACTTTGACACGTCTGAGTACGCCCACGATAACAAAAATAACATACCGCTGAAAAACGGAAAAGTGTCAGGAATGATGAAAATTGAAAATAATGGAAAGATTATGAAAGAATTTATAGGATAAGATCTAAAATGTATTCTTTAAGTGTAGAAAAAGATGAAATTGTTAAAAAAGCACAAGGTGTCAAGGAGGTTATAATGGATGGTCTAAATTTAGATGATTTTAGAGACTGCTTGTATAAAAAAAAATATTTACAGGTAGAATGTACGGGCTTCGATCTAAACTTCACAATTTGTATACTGAATGTATAAATGAAGTTGCGTTAAGCTATGTAGATGATAGAAGATTTCTAAGAAAAGACGGCATTAGTACATATGCTTGGCGACTTTATAACACTGTAATGGATATAGACTAGAAAAAAACATTATCATAAAATGAAAATAAATTTCTTGAAATTAATAGGCATTTTTCTTTCTGTAAAAGAAGCAATTATCATTAATTCATCCATCAGCGTCATTGTTATCCATGAAGCACTGCACGCAAATTCTTATCACTCTACTACTTTAAATGACCTAAAATAACCTTCAAATTCTCTACATTTTTACAAATATAAACTCATTAACATAGACAAAACGATATCTCTTATCACATCGTACAAATAATATTTCATTAAATACTGAGTAACCTCAATCAACAACTCTCTAATCGTTTAATTAGAATCTCTTGGGGCCTGAACTATTGAATTTGTATTGTTGGGTAGTAAGTTTAATGTAAAGCATAGAATCGTATTTTGGTAGTAAGTAGAGGAGCTCAACCCATTTTTAGCAATCTTTAGCAAAGCAGTTCAATAACAGATAAAAAGCAGTTCAAGCTAGACACTGGTGGATTCCCGTAAACAAAGACGTCATCGTTTCATCGAGACGCGTGCCGCTTAAGCTTCGAAGCTTGCACTTCAAAGCAGTTCATAGCAGCTAAATAACAGATAAATATCAGAGCATATTAATAGCACTTCAAGCACCCCACGTGCCAGGCAAGTGGCACGCAATTTGTCTGGTCATGATGACGTCATATGGGCTTGAAGTGAACTAGAACTCCCGTATTTATACTACTCCTTTCGTCATGTTTAAGCCCAATTTAGATAATAACTTCATTTGGGGATCGTTTTTGTGTTATTCTTTTATTGAAAGACTCATTGATTTCTGATCAAATTGAATTTTTGATTCGTTTTTGTTCTTCGTTGGTATACTTCTTTGTGCGTTTCATTCGGACTGCAATTATTTAACTTTAAGGTTTATGGTTTGTTTTATAAAATAATGTCGTTATGAGTGCTTCTTATTATCTGCGCTGTTCGATTGTAACGTTGTTTTTTATGTCTTTCCTTTATGTAGTTTTTGGTAAAAACTTTATCTCTTGGGGCATTTCACGTGAAACGGACAACGAAAAAAGTGAGCTTCTGAAATTCGTTCATATTAGGAACATCTACACTTCTAGGGTATCAGTGGCTAGGGGTGAAAAATTACTGTGGGTAAGCTGCTTACTGTTTGAGAGACATGGACCCTTAACAGACAAAGCTGTATATTATGAGCATATAGAGAAATACTACCGTAATCATTCTTTCTATTGCATACATTTTACATTACGATCAGTTATGAAATATCACCCACAAGAAAATCTGCAATAAGTTGAAAATAACACTTGACCACTTTCACAATTTCACAAAAACCATCAAATAACAATAAACTCTTTTGACGTTCTGTAGCTTACTAGTAGAGCTTATGTGAATTTTCTGCTACAACAATCAAGGTATAGACATATAAGTTAGCCACGCGCATCCGGCTAAACACGCGAAATTAGCAAAAAACCCCATCAACATCTTAATACCACGCACATCCGGCCCAACACGCGCATCAGCAAGAAAAACGACATCACAACGAGAAAATGCAATCTGCTGATGCAGAGAATGAGGTTAAGGAAGAATAATTATTTGGTATTGTAGTCAGTCGTAAATTAGAACTTTACAAATAAAGACGGACAAAAATCTGATCTGAATTATTTTGTATTAATTGGCTTTTTGTCGCTAACAAAACTTTAACTGGCGCCCGAGCAGGGACTGTTCGTAACGTTTATAAAACAGGAGTGTTAATTGTCGTGAGTTACGTGACTAACCAAAACGTGTCGTCACAATTAGCACAAGTGATTAAACAATTCACCAGCCCTACAACGGAAGAAGAAAGAAAGTGGCCCCCGAGTAGTTCAGGAGTAACAAAACAGAAACCGAGGAACAACCAACCTCTAGCCACCCCTGCGATACGAATGGTCCAGAACCCGAACATGCTAGCGACGCCATACATTTTTACCCTAATGTAAGTAAGCCATTTCTTTATTTTTCCTCAAATTTTTCTTCGGATATTAAACTTAAAGCGTTTAGTGCTCGTGATTTTGTTATTCCGTGTTTCGACTCAAATGAAAAGATAGTGATAAAAATACTCGTTCTGTTGAAATCCACGAAAAATTCAGTTGTTTGGTTATCGATTCATTCCCATATCAATTCCGATCATTTTCATACATTCAAACTTTGTGAACACATAACTTTCTTTTATCTTCAAATTGTGCGCATATTTTGAACATCTAAATTGAATCTATCTCGTGTTAAACGATGACAAACCCATCGAATCTCGTCAGACCTGCCAAATTGAGCGATGCTGCCGCCAGTGCCTCTGCGTCTAACGCAAGCAATGAAAGCCCAACCACGCATTCAAATAACGAACTCGTCTCGATGATTACCAACATAGTGCGAGACGCGTTGGGGGTCCAAGGACAAGAGCTGTTTAATTCTCTAATGAACCCTGCTTCGGATAGCAGCGAAGACTACGACGTGCCAATCATTATTGGAGTCGATAGAGTGCTATCCGACATGGACAAAATCCCGGATGTTGTAAAGAGTCTCAGGGAGTTCTCAGGACATGCCGGCGAATTTAATTCATGGAAGAAAAGTGTAGAGCGTATCTTGAGGATCTACCAACACCTCAAAGGAACGCCCAAGTATTACGGAATACTTTCCGTAATACGAAATAAAATCATCGGCCAAGCAGACGTGGCTCTTGAGTCATACAATACTTCCCTCAACTGGGAGCGTATCTCAAAATGTCTGTCATTGCATTATGCCGACAAAAGGGACATCGGTACTCTAGAGTACCAGATGACTACCCTCATTCAAGGTCTGGACACTAGAACCGAATTTTATCAGGCGGTTTACCATCAGTTGTCTCAGATACTCAATAAATTTGATCTATGGACCTGAGCCAAGATGCTCTAAACGTCATGACTCAGTCCTACAGGGCAAAAGCCCTAGATTCATTTGTTAGAGGACTTGAATGCGACCTGCCAAATTTTTTGAGCATGCGAGTAACATATGGTAATGTTCATTCACCCAACATTGCAACTGTAACATATGGCCATGTTCATTCACCCAACAGTGCAACTAGTTCAGAACCGAGCATTGCACCATATACTAAAAATGCTGTTAGCAGCTAATTGCTCTTTCATCATATTACCCGCAATTCACCTGGGTCCGGTAAAATTGATGACACCAGAAATAAAAATGGATCAATAAAGGAGCAATTGGCTGATCGATCATCAGTTGTTATATCGCTAACATAGGATGAAGACCAAAATAATGTTTTAACTGCAGAAACCACAAATTGTTTTTTTTTAATCAAACCGTGAATGAATACATAATTTGCGTGATCCCGCCGATTTGCCACAGGCCCTTCATTATTGCTTAAAATTAAAAAAAAAGTCAACTATCGCACGCAGCACGCCAATTCCTCTCACATCCCGGTGAGAAATCAACATTACCAACTACCTCCTATTCCTCCCAGAAAAGTGAACTTGCCTCCTAGAGCGAATCCCACGCCATTGCCAAGAATGCACCCCAACCCTATTCCAGCTCCAAGAGGTCCGTTCTTCCCGGAACTAGTCCACAATCCTCGAGCTCCGGAAATACCCCAATTCAGTCTGCAGCCCTGGCAAAATAATTATCACCAACAAGGAGTCGCACCAATACCTCCTCCTAAGCCCCAAGGACTACCGGAACCAATGGATGTCGACGAGTCCATAAGAACTCGCATGGTCAATTACGCCAACAGACCACGACTTAACGACAGATTCCTGAAACGCACGCAACCCCAGCAATTCCATACAGAACATAAATTCCAACGCATCTTTCACGCCGACTCAAACAACGACGGCGAACCTACCCAAGACGAATACGAACAGACATACAAAGACGAATATGAACAGACATACTCGTATAATGAGGAAGACAACCAACCTGTAACAGACTATCTCGAACAAGAACAGCCGGAACAATTGGAAGACATATATTTTTTAGACTGAAGCTATCATACTTTGAATATGTTGCGAGGAGCGGAGAAACCTTTAAGTTTTTGGTGGATACTGGTTCCAACAGGAACTATATTCAACCGCGTCATATAAAACGCCCGATTCCCAATGAAAAACCATTTCTTGCAAACTCCGTCAATGGTAACGTTAGTATCACACTTACGTACAATTATTCGGACCCAACATACCTAAACTGAAATTTCTAATTCTCCCGTCTCTTATATCCTTTGATGGAATAATTGGTAACGACACTCTCAAGTGTTTGAATGCCGTTATTCACACTAGCAAAGGCCATATAATCTTAAGTTCCAATCTGAAAACTCCCCTGAAAGAACACCTGTCCGAAACAGTTAACTCCATAAACCTTAGAACGGACCATCTCAACGAAGATCAGACTCGTAACATTAAGCACATAATTCACAGACACCGTAACCTTTTATCAGAACCAGACGAGAAGTTAACCTATTCTACACGGGTTAAAGGCGAAATTAGGACAACAACGGACGACCCAATATACAGTAAATCCTACCCGTATCCGAGAGCTTTAAAACTCGAAGTGGAAAAGCAAATTCACAAGATGCTCGAAGATGGCATCATCAGGCCTTCCAAATCGCCCTACAATTCTCCAGTCTGGATTGTCGGCAAAAAACCTGACGCTTCGGGTGAAAGGAAATATCGGCTAGTTATAGACTACCGAAAACTCAACACAGCTACAATTGCAGATACCTACCCAATACCGGAAATAAATGAAGTCCTTGCCAACCTCGGTGAAAATAGCCTTTTCTCAGTACTTGATCTCAAGAGCGGTTTCCATCAGATCCCGCTAAAGGAATCCGATGTTGAAAAAACTGCGTTCTCTGTCAACAACGGGAAGTTTGAGTTCACTCGACTCCCCTTTGGCCTGAAAAACGCGCCCTCAATATTTCAGAAGACTCTTGACGACGTGCTCCGAGAGCATATCGGCACACGTTGTTACGTCTATATTGACGATATTATCGTTTTTGGTAAGGATGAAAAACAACATCTTGAGAACTTAGACAAAATTTTTAGTACTTTAGAGGCTGCAAACTTCAAAATTCAATTGGACAAGTGCGAATTTCTTCGGAAGGAAGTAGAGTTTCCAGGGTACGTCATCAGTAAAGAGGGAATTAAGACCAACCCCAAAAAGGTACTGGCGATTGCCCACATGCCGCCACCTAAAACCCTCAAGGAGCTAAGATCATTCCTGGGAATATCCGGCTACTATCGCCGCTTCATCCAAAATTACGCAAAGATAGCAAAGCCACTGAACACAATCTTACGAGGCGAAGACGGGCGTATATCTACCAAACACTCTAAAAATAAGCTCATTCATTTGGATTCACATGCTTTAATGGCTTTCAATAAACTAAAAAACTGTCTTATCTCAAAAGATGTCGTTCTGGCACATCCTTGTTTTCAGGAAAAATTCGAGCTCACGACCGACGCTTCCGAATACGCAATCGGCGCGGTCCTCTCACAAGGCAAGCGGCCAATAACCTTTCTTTCTCGCATGTTGACGAAAACAGGTTACGCAACGAACGAGAAGAAAATGTTTGCTATTGTGTGGGCTCTAACTTCTCTTAAGAACTATCTTTATGGCCCTCAACGGGTTACCATCTTCACAGATCACCAGCCCTTGACTTTTGCTCTTAGCAATAAAAATACGAATAAAAAACTCATAAGGTGGAAATCCTTCTTAGAAGAGTTTAATTATGAGCTCAAGTACAAACCAGGCAGGACTAATTTATTTGCAGATTCATTGTCAAGACCACCGCAAAAGACTCTTGCAAATTCGCTAACACCCACCGAACACAGTCACGCAGGTTCACCACAAGAACTGACACCTACTGTTGAAACACCAATCAACGCTTTTCGCAACCAACTTCTATTGGAAGTAGGTATAGAAGATAGTTACCAGATCATTAACCCCTTCGATAATTACTACCCCTACATTATATTAAAACCTAGTTACACTGAGGAACAGCTCACAGGTATTCTCAAAAGATATCTGAGTCCGACCACACTAAATGGAATTTACACCTCTAGAGAAGTAATGGGGAAAATCCAGGAGATTTGTCCTCATCACTTTAGAAACTATCGAACCAGATTTTCCCGAAAGCTCGTCGAGGATATTCCCAACGAAGCCCTGCAAAACGAAAGAATCCTACAAGTACACCGGAGATAGGATGCAGCTCTTACAAAACTTCTATTTTCCGAGAATGTCATCCAAAATTAAAGCCATTATGAAACGGTGCCAAACTTGTAAAGAGAACAAGTACGGTAGGCATCCTAACAAGCCTTCCTCGTGTCCAACACCAAAAACCTTCTTACCCAGGTCATACGGTTCAGCTTGATCTATTTTCAACGGAAAAATACCGTGTATTGACAGCTGTGGACAAATTTACGAAATTTGGCCAGGTTAAAATAATCGCGTCCATGTCCGTTAAAGTTATAAGACAGCCGTTACTCGACTTATTATTCTTTTTCTGCGTCCCCGAGAGAATTGTCATCGACAACGATGGTTCTTTTAGGGCAGATTCGATAAAATCTCTTATGGAAGATTAACTAAATTCTCTGTTCATACTACCCCACCGTACAAAAGCGAGGTAAACGGACAGGTCGAACGATGGCACTCCACACTCGGAGAGATCATGAGGTGCCTTAAAACGGGTGACCCCCGCGTAACTTTGAGGAGCTTTTACAAGGAGCAGTAAATGAGTACAATTTTACCATTCACTCGACCACGGGTAAAAAGCCAGTAAAACTTCACTTCGGTCGAATCCCCGGAATTAATAACGAACAATTCGAGAACATCAGATTGACCAACATCGAAAGACTAAAGAGGAAACAAAAGGCAGATCTTAGGACACACAACAAGACTAGACAAACGACAAAGACTTACGACATAGGAGAAATAATTTATGCCAAACTGAACAAACGAAAAGGTTCCAAGCTAACACCTAGGTACAGACAAGAAGTCGTCAAGGAAAACCGTAGCACGACCATACAAGCAGAAACTGGAAAAATAGTTCACAAGAGTAACATCCGCAACTAAATTTCCATATTAGATCCACCTTACCGTCTATCTACGCTAACGTTCAGATATTGGACTACTCCAACGCTCACATATTAGCTTTCCACACATGACAAACTCGGCTACAGGACGGTAACTTTAAGATCACAGATGTGACCAAACTTCACCAGTACGAATATAACAAATTGAACCAATCCCTAACCTGCCTACATTTCAACAAAATTCTCTTCCCTCATACCCGATAAAACAGGTCCAGCCAGTTCACCAACTTTTCCAATATTTGAAACCGAGAAAAATGGATCGCAGGGAATTCTGACCATGGAGAATTTCTTACCATTAAGGAAAAAATTACAAGCGTCCTGCAAAACAACAACCGACATCTCGTCATTTACAACGAGCGGATTAATAACATCACGGGAATCACTAACGACATCCAAAGTTTATTCAGGGAAAATAGCCAAATGAGTCTTACCACAGTATTACTTCTAGAATTCAAACTTAAAATAATCAGGGAAGAGTTAAAACTATTAGGCATGCCACTGGGCCAAATTTAGGATCATAAATTTGCTAATTTTGCCAAAATCTGAAATTAAAATTACTAAACATATTGCATGTTACCATATTCATCAATAAAAGAGGCCCTAAATTTTTCCGAAATTAAAATCATGGCGAACTTATCTTCGATTCTGTATATTATAAATATTTCAGTAGCCACGCCAGAAATTTATAAAACATTGTTAATAAAACAAACAACTTTGTCAATGAAATTCATAACAATACAATACAATTGCTAAATCAGATACAAAGATATTTGGCATCGAAAAAGAATGTAAAACCGTAAATTTCATATCCATTTGTGTACAAAATAACTTAATAGACATTAGCAAGACTCCTTGTATTCCAAACCTTTTTGAAACCTGTAAGCGCTTCATGTTCGAGGGTCAACAGTCAACATATCTAAACCATCGACCAAATATGCTCCGATAACGCAAGAGGCGACCTACTAGCTGAACGGCACATTCCTGATCAAATTTCGAAACATCATCTAATAGCTCGTCAGCAAAACATTTTTCTAACGATCGAGGAAGATCGAATCTGAAGAGGGAAGAGTTAGCCACGCGCATTCGGCCAAACAAGCGAAATCAGCAAGAAATCCCATCAACATCTTAATGCCACGCACATCCGGCCCAACACGCGCATCAGCAAGAAAAACGACATCACAACGAGAAAATGCAATCTGCTGATGCAGCGAATTAGGTTTAGAAAAATTAATTATTAACTTCCCAGTATATGGGAAGTTCTTGTAATCGCCTCGAAAATCGAAATTGAAATTTTCGACATATCTTTACGTTTTGAGGTCTTACGAGTATATTTTAAGTGTTTTTAGAAAGAAGTATGTATGTGTGTGTGTATGTACGTACGTACGTACGTGCGTTCGCGGACAGTTTTTCTACGAGCATAACTCACGTAAACAAAGTTATATCGACTTCGTTAAGGTGTCAATCGAAGTCTTTGCAATCTCAAGAGCTGATTAGTTTTTGGGACACTTCGTTCGGGGGGTTTGCTGTTTTCACCCCTTGAAGGTCAACCCTGTCATGCGCTATATCTTGTGCAACAAACAAACGATTTGCTTCATCAAGGTGTCAATCGACGCGTATTAACATTTTCGTGATTTTAACAAATTTTTTAAAAAAATGGTTTGAGCGGTTTTTTAATTTTTTGCAAAAAAGTGCAAAAAATTGGAGTTTTCTTCAAAAACATCAAATTTTTAACTTTATTTTCAAGTCGCAGTAATCAATTTTTATAAAATTTATATACTCCAAACAGTTGTTATAAAAAAAAACACCAAATTTTTTTTCATGATTACAAAAAAAATTAAATTAAAAATAAAAAATCATTAAAAGTCATCATGTCCTTCATGGTGATTTATGTCAGTCATTATATCTCGAGAACCAAATATAATCTTTGCATCATTAAGAACTCAATCGACGCGTATTAACATTTTAATGATGTTTTTAAATTTAAAAAAAAATCTTTAAAGCCATTTTTTTAATTTCATAAAAAAATTGAAAATTAGTGTTTTTCTTCATTAAAAATTAATTAATAATTAATAAAATTAACATCATGATAATAAATGTTTATAAAATTTATAAATTTTTATCAATTTCTGTAGAGAATAGTAAAATATTTTCTCATGATTTCAAAACAAATTGAATTGAAAATTAAAAAAATCATTCTGTTGAGAATAACACTAACTCTGATAATGTGACAACAATGTAATACTCACACCATGATGTAAATATTCTAGTCATAAGTATTATTGAATAAAGTTAGTCTTGTACCAACCTTTGAACCAGCTGGGTATTTTAATATCAACAGGTTATGGGCCCAGTTGCGCGCGGGTTGCTCCATTAACTGCAAGTTATTTTTGATTGCTTTGCACGCGCAGGCTCTTTCGAAATCTGGTTTCAATAAGTTAATTGCCATGGCGAATTTTCTCGCGAGTATTCCGAAATTAAAAGGTCGTGTTAATTACTCTGATTGGGCGTTCGCGATCATAAATTATTTGGTGCTCGATGGTTTGGAAAACACAATTAACGGTAAGGAAACAGACACAGTTAAAGTAGCGGAGGCGAAATCGAAGCTGGTTCTATCAGTGGATCCATCCTTATTCACGCATATTAAATACGCCAAAAATGCGGAAGAGATTTGGATAACGTTTAAAAGGATGTTCGACGACCAAGGTCTAACAAGGAAAATTTCTTTGGTGCGTTCTTTAATATCAGCAAAATTGGACGATTTCCCGACAATGAAAGCTTACATTTCACACGTTATAGATACAGCTCAAAAGTTAAAAGGTACTGGTCTAGGAATTACTGACGAATGGATTGGATCATTGCTGTTGGCCGGTTTACCCATACCGAAATATTTACCAATGGTAATAGCAATCGAGCATTCTGGAATCGCCATTACGGCTGATGTTGTTCGAACTAAATTACTTGATTCCGACGAAGGTGAAAAAGTTGAATCAGCATTTGCAAGTAAACGGATAGTTAAACATAAAAAACCAATAAGATGTTACGAATGTTCGCAAATTGGTCATACGCGATCACAATGCCCAGTACGATCAAAGTTTAGAGCCAATACCATTAAAGGTAATAAATTAGAAAAATCCAGTTTGAAAACGAAGGGCGCATTTTGTACTGTGTTTTTAACGGGAAATTTTAGCAAATCTGATTGGTATATAGACTCAGGGGCATCAGCACATTTAACAGTACGCGAAGAATGGCTGAAAAATAAATCAAACGCTCATGTTCGTGCAATCAAAGTGGCAAATGACTCAAATTTATCGATTGAATGTGTGGGTAACATTGACATAGAAACAAGTGTTGGTAATGAAATATGCAATGTTACAGTGAATAATGTACCATTTGTGCCGAATTTAACAACCAACTTGTTATCAGTCAGCCAGTTAGTCAAAAATGGCAACAGTGTTTCATTTGATAATCAAGGATGTCGGATTTATAATGATAAAAGAGAATTAGTTGGCACCGCGAAGTTGATAAATAATATGTACAAATTGGATGTACACAAAGTTCGAGTAGCAGAGCGTAGTAGATGTTTTCTCACGTCAAATGGCAATTCAACTTCAAACTTGTGGCACCGTAGATTTGGCCATATAAATGACGCAGATTTATTGAAAATGGAAAAGGGAATCGTCAATGGAATAAAACTAGGAGGTAAATTAAACAACAAACTTAATTGTGTTTTTTGTTGCAAGGGAAAACAAAGTCGAAACCCGCTTAAATCGAATGGCACAAGAGCGCAGGCAGTGTTGGATTTAGTTCATGCAGATTTGTGCGGGCCGATGGAGCATAAATCAATTGGAGGTGCGAGATATTTTTTGCTATTCATCGATGATTTTACGAGAATGGCATTTGTATATTTTTTGAGTCACAAAAGTGAAGCAATTAGGCGGTTTAAGGAATTCAAGGCGTTGGTAGAGAATCAACATAGCCGAAAAATAAAAGTTTTCCGAACAGACAATGGTAAAGAATTTTGCAACACCGATTTTGACAATGTGTTAAAGTTTAATGGTATTCAACATCAAAAATCGAATCTATATACCCCAGAACAAAACGGTTTGGTTGAACGAATGAATCGGACCGTGGTGGAACGTGCAAAATGTATGCTGTTTGATAGCAAACTTGGTATGAGTTTTTGGGCTGAAGCAGTCAACACAGCAGTTTATTTGATCAATCGTTCTGTGGCATCAGGTTTAACAGACAAAACTCCACATGAAGCTTGGTCAGGAGTGAAACCGAACGTTGCGAATTTACGTGTCTTCGGAAGTAAATGTATGATGCACTTTCCGAAGCAAAAACGAACCAAATGGCAACCAAAGGCAAAACTAATGATATTCGTTGGTTATGGTGAGGCAACTAAAGGCTACCGCTTATTAGATCCACACAGCTTAAAGCCGTTTCATAGTCGTGACGTCGTGTTTATGGAAAACGATATTGAAAGTACATCAAATATCGTAGTTGGAATGAGTGACTTACACAAACGAAGCTCAGAAAACACAGCCATCGGTTCAGCGAACGATTGTTTTGATTCAGTGGGGGAATATGAACCCAAAGTGAATAAAAAATGGCTTGAAAAAGACGATAAAGAAGATCCTGATTATGTCCCTGATGAAAGCGTTGAAAGACACGACGATGACTCTTTAATTAGTGAATCAGACATTAATACTCCACGTCGTTCGAATCGTGTACCGAAACCACGTAAATTTGAAGGAGTTGTCACGCATATGTGTGGGATGAACAAAAACGAAATTGACCCAACTACTGTTCATAAAGTATTAAACGACTCAAATAAAATGTCGGACGAAGTCTGGGATGCTGGAAGCAAAGGTGGCTCATCTGGATACCAGGACGGGCAAAGTTATCGTGGTGGCGAACAGTCCGACTACCGCAACAGCGGCCGCCAGGACAACCGATTTGGCCGGGAAAGGAACTACGGTGGTGGAAGAGATGGCGGCGGTGGTAGGGACGAGTCGCAGAGATACGGAAGATCACAAGGACGGTTTTCGTAAGTGATGGAAATCGATTCCGGCGACGTCGGAAAGATCATTGGGCGCGGCGGATCGAACGTGAAAGAATTTCAATCCTTGTTCTCGGTGCACGTGAACGTCGACAAAAACTCCGGTTATGGCGGCAACACCAACGTCTCGGTGTCGGGAGACGATCAGCGCAGCGTAGATGACGCGATTCGCCACATGATGGAGCAGTTTCTTGGAACAGCCGTCGTCAACAAACAGTTGCTCTATCCACAACGGAAGCTGAATATATGAGTTTGTCGACTGCAACGCAAGAATGTCTATGGCTAAGACAATTGGTAAACGAATTTTGGCCGCTAACCAAAGCAACAGAAATATTTTGTGATAATCGCAGCGCAATATGTTTGACTGAAAACGACACTTATCGTTCACCTAGTAAGCATATTGACGTCAGACATCATTTTATTCGTCAGAAGTGTACCGATGCCCAAATTCGAGTGACCCACATTGGTACAAGTGACATGGTCGCCGATGTATTAACAACAGCGGTAACTAAAGAAAAGCATGTCTTTTGCTCACAGAATATGGGAATTGAATTTTGATCAAGTCATTGTAAAAATTGTACTCAAAGTCTAATCTTTATTGAATTGGAAATAATTTTTTTGAATGAGCATATTTTGAAATGAATTTTTGTATTGAATTTGTTTGTTTCAATTATGTAACGATTTTTGGCATTGAGATATAACAAAAATCATTTAGTGGGGGTGTTGAGAATAATACTCACTCTGATAATGTGACAACAATGTAATACTCACACCATGATGTAAATATTCTAGTCATAAGTATTATTGAATAAAGTTAGTCTTGTACCAACCTTTGAACCAGCTGGTTATTTTAATATCAACACATTCAAAGTCACCATGTAAAAAGGGTTAATACGAATTTTTATACCTTAAATCTCTTATTCCAAAGACATTGTTGTAAAGTCAATCAAAGTTTATTATTATTTGCATAATTTGCGGAGATTTTTAATAGTCTTCACAGAACCGTGTTTTAACTTTAATAAAAACACTGCTTAAATTTTGAAAACCAATACAAATCAAATAAAATTTTCAATTGTGATAATCAACGTTTTGAATGGTAAAATGTTTTGTAGTCAACACTTTTTAAGATCATATGCTTTGAAAAGCTTTCATCAAATAAAAAAAATTAGTTTTTAGGAGTCTTGTTCTTTAGTATTCGTAAGATTTCATTTACTTCCTTCATCATTTGTAATACATTTATTTTACTTTTTACATGCAATTGAACCTATTTTTGACTGCATAATCAATGTTTCTCAAAATCAACAGAAAATAAGAAATAATTATTAGTTTCATTGATGTAAAATCGTGAAAAAATACAAATTCAGTGATTATGCCGAAGTGCTAGCAGTTTTAACCGCAACTATTCAAAACGGCCATCACGCGACAAAATCTCTTCAGTTGTCGTAATAACAAAAACTGCATTCATTTTTGCTAGCGCTGTTTTGTCCTTCAAGCATCGATATGAAAATAAAAATAACGTACAAAAGGCTTTGTAACCTGTCCCCCCTCCGATTGATCCACGTGAATATTAAATCAAACCAATCCACGAAAATCTTTACGTAATCAATTAACGCTCGCGTAGAAGTTACGATTAATATTAAGTCATTCCAATAACTTTTATGAGAGGTACATTTTTATTATTAAAAGTAGTATTATTTCCATAATTATTATTGTGTTTAATATTTTTAATATTTATGTAAATATTACTGGGAAGTTGTACGTGTGGACCTCAAGGGTCGCACCTCACGGCTTGTTTGATATTGTAGTCAGTCGAAAATTAGAACTTTACAAATAAAGACGCAAAACATTTGACCTGACTTATTTGGTATTATTTGGCATTTTGCCGCTTACAAAAATTTAACTTATAGACTATTGCAAAAGTATGTATTTCTAATTGGGAGTTTTCGATGATTTTCTAGCATCAATTCTCACAGCTGATTCGCAAGCCGGGAACGCTACCGGCTTTTGGATTTGTTTCCATATCCTATTGAGGAAAACCGAACTGCCATTCCAACAAACGGGAGTTGAATGCCCACCGCACCTTAAATTATTGATGAATTCAAGACTCGGGAAGCTTCGCTGCAACACTTACAGATGTTGATCGCTTTGCTGGCTATTATGTAATTATGAGGATGTGTAGAATGAAGAGAATGGAATATGATGGAATAAACACTGAGATCAAGTGGAACGTTTTCATGCACCATCGAATTCTCTGATGTATTCAATTTCCTTCAGTATTTGAATTGTTGCGTTTGCACGGCCATCCCTCGGAGCTAATGTTGCCAAATTTTCGAGGACCGCAGTTAATCGCTGGACCAAGGCTGCATCCATTTTGGTAGTTACATATTTTTTTCAGCTTGTAACCAAAACTTTTACGATTATTCACACTGAGAGGGTTGACTTCATTTTGTTGGGTCAAAGGGGCCCTTTTACTGATTTTTAGTGATTTTTTATTTTAGCGGTTTTGATTTGCAATAGGTTCCTCCCGAGTCTCAGGGTATCTTTCAAGACAAAATTTAAGGCTTTTGTGTCCCTAATTGCGAACTAATGAGTAGATAATATCGGTTATAATCGAAAAGGATTTTGCGATAGCACGATTCCACTTTAACCGTTAATTGTTGTGTCGACGAGCGTGTATTCGAATTAAGGATCCTGTCCATTTGGATCAGGATCCTACCGATTGCGCCAATAATATAACTCAAATGAACTTGGGCTAAAAAATAAATTTATTCAATTTAATGCACCCGACGTCGCTAACAAATAACTACTACTCGCTTATTCTCTAAATGAACTTTTATAAACTATTTTTGCTGGCTCAATAGTTTTGCTTCGCTGGGAACTTCTACAGTTGTTATGGTAGCAATTATATTCCCAATGTTTACTAAGTACAAGACGAGATGCTTGGGTATCGGGTTAAATACGTATTATATATATATATATATATATATATATATATATATATATATATATATATATATATATATATTGGGCGGGGGGGAGGTGGAAACCTTCATAGGCACTCCCCCTAGAGAAGGCCGGTTACGGTTTCTCATGGGAGAGTAGTGTGGGACTTTAACCGCACTAAAACCACCCCCTCTTCCCCTTCCTCTCCTCCACGGGACTACCGTTAGGTATTACGTCGTGGAGGTGGCTCCGCCACAGCGGCAATCCTGATCTTAGGTGGAGCCTACTGTTCTCCCAAGTTGCCTCGTGAGCGCCTCAGCTCACTCTGCACGTGCGCAATTGTCGAGTTTACCACCGCCCAATTCCACTCCGACTTCAGCATCTCTTCCACAAAGTTGTGCGGGTTGATGTTCGTTCCCAGCACACCTTCCAAGCATTGCCTCGCCACATTAAATCTGGGGCAATGGAACACACCATGCTCCGGGTCTTCGGGAGCATTAGGGCAGCTAGGGCAATATGGTGAATCGTCCAACTTGAAACGATTCAAATACCGCCGATAACCCCCATGCCCTGTCAGAAACTTAGTCAGGTGGTATTTCAGTTCGTCATGCTTGTGTTTCACCCAGGCGTCAATATGTGGGATCAATCCGCGCGTCCATGATCCCTTTTTAGATTGCTCCCAACGTCTTTGCCATTGTCGAAACGATTCTTCTCTTTCCGCGTTTTTTATTCCCTGCCGCATCGCGGATGGTTCCGAACGCCTTCTCCGGTACAAGCGGCTCATTTCATCCGCAAGTATGTCGACGGGGATCATTTCTGCGACCACGTACGCGGCCTCAACAGTTCTAAAAGCGCTGCACACTCTCAATGCACTGAGACGATAGACTCCTCCTATCTTTCTCCTGCTCACTTCAATTTTAAGAGTTACAGGTGCTGCATAAAGCAGAATAGAGCTCACTACTCGAGAGATTGCCCTTCTACAGCTACTTTTTGGGCCTCCAACATTTGGCATCATGCTGCGGCCGCCTGCCTAGTCTTGGAGCTTGCATAATCCATGTGGGCCTTGAATCTAAGCTTCGAATCAATCAAAACCCCCAGATACCTAATGAAGGGTTGAGAGTTGATGATATGCCTCCCCACCCGGACACTAAGGATATTGTTTTTTCGTCTGTTGCTTATTAGGACTGCCTCCGTTTTTTGTTCCGCCAATTTGAGTCCGGACGTTTGCAGCCACGACTTTATAGTACTGATAGCTTCACTTGCGTAAACTTCTACATCTCCTAGATGTTTAGCAGCCACTATCGCAGCTATATCGTCCGCGAACCCAATAACCGTCGCCTCACGTGTAATGGGAAGCTCAAGCACTCCGTTGTACATCACATTCCACAGAAAGGGACCAATCACAGAGCCTTGCGGGACTCCCGCCGTCACGGTGTATTCTCTAATCTCTTCGTCCGTTTCGTAGAGAAGCGTTCTTTCCAATAAATATCGCCTTACCTATTTTGCCAAATAGTTCGGGACTCCTAAATTAATCAAGGACGCGTTGATTTTCTCCCAGTTTGCCGAATTAAATGCGTTTTTGACATCCAGAGTTACTATAGCGCAACATTTCTTGGCGCCATGGCATTCTTTGCCAATCCTATCACCGAATTGATAGCGTCAACTGTAGAGCGTGCTCTACGAAAACCATACTGAGAGTTGGATATACCACCTCGGTCTTCAATAATGGGAGCCAACCTGTTGTATATGATACGCTCCAGCAACTTACCTATTGTATTCAAAATGCAGATGGGGCGATACGACGAAGGTTCTCCTAGTGGTTTGTTTGGTTTCGGCAACAAAACCAGTTTCTACATCTTCCAGATGGTAGGAAAGGTCCCTTCACGCATGCACGCATCAAATGTGCTGGCGAATACATCCGGCCTTGTCTTCACCGCTACTTTTAGGGCTTTGTTAGGGATACCGTCCGGGCCTGGTGCCTTGTTGTCCTCCAACCAACTGCACGCTCTGATCAGTTCCTCTTCAGTTATCGGTGGAATGGATGCCGGGTACACTGGGAGATCTGATAGCATTTTCGAGCTCTCCCGTTGAAGGAAGAAGGAAGTGGGAAGTTGCTTGAAGCATTCCCTTTTGTTCTTTTTTATGGCGTGTTTAAGTCTGCTTCGTAGCTCCCTAAACGACTGCTCCCATTCTTCGTGATCAAGCCTTCCCCGCGCTCGTTGGCATCGTCTCCTGGTCTTGAGACACTCAGCTCTTAGCTCTGCGATTTCAGTACTCCACCAATAATTTGGCTTCCTACCTGGAATGCATCTTCTTCTCGGCATCGCCGTATCACATGCCCGTGTCAAATGTGCTACCACTTGCGAGGCTTTTTCGGTAGCTGTTCCCCTTACGATACAGTTTGCGTTCATTGTTACAACAAACGCATCCTGATCAAAAGCCCTCGTAGACCATCCCATTTGCAGCTTTCGTCGAAAAGTTTGACCCTTGTTAGCTCCGCAATCCAGCCTTAAAAATATTGCCTGGTGGTCGCTGTGGGTGATATATATATATATATATATATATATATATATATATACATATATATATATATATATATATATATATATATATGTACAAACATACATATATATAAATATGTATATTTTACGGTATTACACTGTGAGTTTCCAGATTGTTGGAGCGCGTTTCGCGTAGTCGCTGCGATCAGATCTATTTGTTCCTCACCCAAAGTGTTTAGCAGAACCGCTAACTTTTTAGATTTTTCGTCTAAAGCTGGACTTCTTCGTTTCTTAAGACGTCGACTGCTCCAGTTATTTTTTGCTTTTGCCAAGCTTTAGAAAAATATGAACAATTCTTGAACGCGTAGTAGCGAAACACATGCCTTGTTTCATTCTAATAACATTTTTTATTGAAAAATATATCCCTGTATTTCTTGACTTCGAACTATGCTTTAAATCAATCTGCATAACACTGAAGACAGGATTACCTTAAAATGCTATTGATACATTCGGATCGCCAAAACAACCTGCAACTTATCTTTTTTTGCACAAATTGCATAGTGCGAAATTCAATGGAGGATATGAGATGTCCTTATTGCAACTTTTTGTCTGTGAAATTAAATTTTACTGAACGAATATAATCTGATATAATATTTGCAAATGAATTTAACATATTTCAATTTTAAAAAGGACTTAAAGAATTCGGCTGTAACGCTATTATCTGCGTTATGTGTAACTTACATAGGCAATTAAAAATAGGTCGCCAATGCCAGAATGGTAACAGTGTCTTTATTTTGCGACGCACGCTTGGACACTTATACAATTTGCACGATATTTGAGATTATTATTATTCGAAAGAATATTACAGTCGATTCGTTACTAGGAACGACAGCAAGGTCCCGTTCGAAACCCTCCACAATAGCATTGACTTCTGCTTATCTATCTAATCCTATATTCCTATCCTCAAAAAATTAAATCCAAATTTATTTAATTCAGAATCCGTAACCTAGATTTATATAATATATTATATCATCCAATGTCCGTAGCCTGAGAAAGTATATCCAACCCATATTTATATAATCCAATACTCTAAACATAGATGTATGTAATGTCTCATATAATTTAATATCGGCAGCCTAAATGAATTCGATATGTATGTGTGTAATTCAATGTCCTCAACCTAGGTGAAACTAGTCCCTATTTATGTCATCCCTACTATCGAATATAATAATTACGCGTCTACTGACCTGAAGTGTGGACTGAGCTTTCTATTTGAAATTGCCTAAACGGTGTACTGTCAGTGGTTGAAGAATTTCAAGAAGAGGATAGCATAATTTTTTTAGGCATCCTTTTTTACCATTTCTGAGCAGTGAAGAGCAATGACCGTTACAAATCACCACCAGTTTTTTTCTCCTGACTGTCGTTTTATGTAACTAAGAAAAAACACTTTTAGTTTTTTCTAAAAAATATATTATTTCATAAAACAATGCTGATCTTCAGCCGTGCAACTTACTACTCGCTTACTTATTCTCTAATCTTGACATTATATTGTCTCGGTTTGCTGACTCATCGTTCTGTACCGTGAGAAGATATTCGCGAAATTCTCGGAACTATGATGATGTTTACACAGCTGCGGATGCAGCTGTGTCAACATAGTAATAAAAATGCTGACTATCGAAAGCATTGCGATCTGGATATGTAACCTCTCCCCCGTTTAAATTAAAATTCTCCGGAATTTTTCCACTTTCTGGAATTTTGTTGGAAGTGAATTTCAACATTGATTTTTTTTATGCCTCAAAAACATCGCAAGTAGTTATTAATAAAATCGTTAGAATCGATGAGCCAACAATGTAGTGTACATTTTTATGGTATCTTATATTATTGATATATTTTAAATTGACAGTATTTGTAAGTATAATATTAGTAAAATTGAAATGTTTGGAAAAAATGTATTTAACATTGTCCGTGTAGAAAAATCTATCCACAAATTTTTCGTTAGTATTACTGAATGTTTGGTCTAAGTTTTGAATAGAACAGTTACTAACTGTTATCAAATATTTCCATTTAAATTTATTTTTTGGTCGTCACATTATTAATTAATTCAATGTTTTTTCATATTTTCACAAATCAAAATAAGTTTTTCTTATTTCTATTACATCAATTTTAGTCAACATACAGTCATTTCTCATAAACAATTATTTAGAGGTTCTAACTCGTTTTTGTACTGCGATGTATTTTCAGAAACATACATTTTCTTCTTTATTTCGAGAATATATTCGTCGTCCATTATAACTTGCAAATAATTAGTAGTGGGTAACGCTGTTATCAATTTAAAATCAACTAGTTAACATAAGTCTTTAAACTGTAATAGTCCTGTTTGTACTTTTTTTTTGTTTGTTTGTAAAAGTCAAGTTTTGTTTCGATTGGTGGTAGCACTAGAGTTAGTAACATCAGTGTGGGTAATACTAATGTTATCACCTGCAAATTTACGCGGTCTTTTAGTATTCGTTGGATGCTCTTTTTCTTTAACTTTTATTCTATATCTTGGTTGATTCTTATAGTAATTTCGTTTATAATTTTTAACTGGAATTATATTTCTACTTTCTTGATAGTCTTCTCTACTTTTATTTAGGTTACTAACAATTTTCTCTTTTCTATTTTGTGCTAACTGGACCATACGTGCAGGACTAGCTTGCATAGCTTGGTCAGGCGTCATTCGAATTGTTGTATGGTACCTGCCGTTGTAATTGTTCACCGCTCTGTGAATTTTTTGGACTATACTTAAATCTAACTTACGCATTGCTACTAACTTTTCCTGTATGGTACTGTGGAATCTATTTATATCGCTGTTTCCCGTGTGAGTGTTAGGGATAGTTAAATGTAGCTCTACTTGCTGTTCCCTTAAGAAATCTTGCAAGTTTATGGAATTAAATTCATTTTCTCCTACTAGTTTCTTTGGTTTCCCGAATTTAGAAAAATGTTCTTCCAGTGTTTCGACTTTTTTCGTCCAATGTATATTTGGTAGATGATATGCGTATACTTTCTTCGTAAGTTTGTCTATCAAAGTTAAAAATGGCTGTTTTAGGAAGTAATAGACATCCATGTGAAGAATTTGGTTTGCATCTTTTGGAGTTTCACTGATTTTGTATTTTAATTTGATTGGTTTTCGCTCGTATTTAGTTTCCAGACATGTTTTGCAATTGTTTATTATTTTTGTGATTTCTTTCGAGAGGTTTGGATAGAATATCCTGTTCTTCAATTGATAATAGGTTTCTATTATTCCACTATGTAAACTTTCTTGGGTGTGATAAAGTGATATTTGCCTTTGTGCTTCTTCTAACGTTCGCATTTCAGTCGCGTGAAGAGTAGCTTTAATGAACTTTATATTCTTTTCTCGTCCAAAAAGCTCTATTAATAATTTTTGTATTTTGTGATATTCATGATACGATAATTCGGTGTAAATACCGATTTTACCGGGTACAATAAATCTTCTAAATAAACCAATCCAATGTTCTCGATTTTTCGTCATATCAACATAAATTATTCTGCGATTATGCAGTGTTTCCATTTCTTGTTGTACATCACAGGTTAAAATCAGCTGAGTTCTATATTTATTAACAATAGTCTCTTTTATAGGTATGTGATCTAATTGCTGTTCTTCTTGAGAATGAATCGTAGCGTCATTTGTTAAGGCGTTTACTGATTCGTTCGTCAATTGGCTTTTATCTTTGTTTTGAGGAATCCTACTCAAGAAATCGGCAACCTTATTTTGTTTTCCTTTTAAATACTCGATATCAAATTGGTATTCTTGAAGTTTAAGTAACCATCGTTGGTTCCTCTGACTAAATTCTTTTCCGCTATATTTTTTGTTAAGGTATTTAATGGGTAAGTGATCGGTGATAATTTTTAACCGATTACCCCATAAATATGGTCGAAAATACGTCACAGCCCATATGATGGCTAAAAATTCTTTATCAGTTACTGAATAGTTTTTTTCATGATCGTTCAGAGATCTTGACGCGTAACAAACTGGTTGTTCGTTTTGTGTTAAGACAGCTCCTAAAGCATAGTTACTAGCATCAGTGTATAAAGTGAATGGATTCGAAAAGTTTGGAAATTTGAGTATAGGATGTTTAATTATGCTCAATTTTAGCGTCTCAAACGCTTCGATGTATTCTGGATCGTTGGCATTTATATTTTTTCCTTTTTTTAAGTATTTGATCATAGGAGTGGCAATTTTTGCATAATCCTTAACAAATTTCCTGTAAAATCCCGTAACACCTAGAAAACCTTTTAGTTGTTTGTCTGTTTTAGGTAAAGGGTATTCTTGGATACATTTTATTTTATTAGGATTTGGCTTCATCCCTTCTGACGTTAAAATATGACCAAGAAACTCTGTGTTTCTCTTCATAAAAGAACATTTATCGAATTGAATTTTAAGATTATGTTCTGTAAGTTTATTGAAGATAAGTGTGAGAGAATTAATGTGCTCTTGTAAACTAGTTGAGAATACTAATATGTCGTCTAAATAAACGACACAAATTTTGTTTATATGTTCCCGGAGTATGTCATTCATCAGCCTTTGAAAGGTGGCTGGAGCATTCTTTAAGCCAAAAGGCATTCTGAGATACTCATATAATCCAAACGGAGTAACAAACGCAGTTTTTTGGATATCGTTAGTGTGGACCTTAATTTGATGGTATCCCTTTGCCAAATCAATGGAAGTAAAGTACTGGGCTCTGCCGAGCTTGTCCAGGATACTATCTATGTTTGGAAGGGGGTACTTGTCGTCTAAAGTGATTTCGTTCAGTTTGCGATAATCAACGCATAGGCGAAATTTTTGCCGTCCCGAATTGTCAATTTTCTTAGCGACAACTACAATTGGAGAGGCGTCTCTACTATTGGATTTTTGAATGATTCCCTGTTGTTCCATTTCCAACACTTGCTTCCGGACTTCTTCTTCGTGTTTTGGAGGGAGTCGATAGAGCTTAGCATGAATAGACTGGTCTGTACTGGTTTTTATTTCGTGGCAAATAGAATCTGTCTTAGTTAGTAGATCCCCATCTTTATAAATAAGATGTTTGAATTTTTTAAAAGAGTTCTCACTTCGTTTTATTCTTCTGCGTTCAAGTGACTTAAATCTACATCTCTGTTGTTAGAATGAAGCTCAAAACAGTCGAAATTTAAGCTATTTTCTGAGGAATAAATGGGAATTGAACTACCATTGTTCAGAGTTAACGTTTTATTCTCAAAATCAATACTTTTACATATTTTGCTCAACACATCCATACCTATTAGTATATTGTATGGTTTATTCCCTAAATTACGTTTATACCATTTAATTGCTCCTTTTGGATCATAGTTGAACTCTTTTGGGATGCCTGTACTTATGAGATCTACAATTTCAGTTGTTACATTGTTGATCGTTTCTAAGTTCATTTTTATTCGGTCTAATACTTTAAATTTACTACAGTCAACGCTACTGGAGTTGATAATACTCATAGTTGAGCCCGTATCGAATAAACATTTATATTTTACTCCGTCGATCGTAAGATTAGCAAATATTTTGTTTCCGAGGCCTAGTTTATAAAAAACGCGGGCTCAATATTATGAACCGCTTCGTTCCTTGCACATTCAACAGGATTTGTATTAATTTGGCCTATATCCATTGGTTCGTGATGCTGAAGTGCATTTCTGAATTGCCCAGAAGGATTAAATGTGGGTCTTTGATATTGACCTGGATAATTGTTCTGATTTGTTCTAAAATTATTACGGAAGTTATTGTGCCTATACTGTCCCGAATTATTATTATTAATCCTTCGTTGACCGGAGTTAGTACAAATTTGCCTGAATTGGCCGGAATTATTATTATTCTCATTATTGAAGCTACGGCGATTATGATCGTGAAAGCTAGAGACATTTCGATGAATATGGTCGTTTTGTAACCTGTAATTGTCGCGTCTGTAATTAGTATTTTTAGTTTGTGGATTGTGTCGAATATCACTTGTCATAAGGCTTTTATCTAAGTTATTGTGATCATATCCCACATATGAATATAACATGGTTTTAAGAGTATGGAGGTCGAATATATCCTTTACATCTCTTGACAGGTTTCCTGACACTAATTGTTTAACACGATTTATGAGTAGACTATGAAACGTATTCTTAATATCACTTGATTTTGTTTCGTAAATCGCGAAAGCATTTATGTCTCTTACAATGTTTTCTATTTTGAGGCTTAAATCTACAATTGAACTTACTTTTAAGTTTGTAATTTTCCATGAGATTTCCTTGTAGTTCACGCATGGTCGAAAATGTTGCACTAGGAGGATTTTTGCTGCTGCCCAATCTGCAGGTTGATTATTTAGGAGAAGATCCTTTGCTCCACCGATTATTTTTCCGTTGAAAACTACTCGCCAAAGCTCGGGTCTCAAGGATGCCGCTACTGCTTCCATGTGTGTGTCCACCGCATGAATAAAGTTGGCCAGGTCGTTAGCATCTCCTTCAAATTGTTTTAAATATTTAATTTCCGCCATCATCCTGGCTGCCATGCTTGGAGGTGGAGTAGAAGGAGTATTGAGAGAAGACAGTGATTCCAATGCTGCTATGAGTCTGCTTGTAATTTCCGTGTCCATTGCGTCTGGTGTGATGAACTTCAGGAGTTTATCCTCGATTTTCCGTGGAATGATTGGTTGATTGAAACCAATCAGGAGTACAAAGTTAAGAAGTTGGTGTTGGTAACTTTGATAAGTAGGTGAGTTGTTTTAGTTGGGCCCAATGTATAGATCTTCGATAGATCTTTAGAGGTGCACAATTTGATTAATTAATCAAATATTTCACTTTAAAAGGCTCACTGATTTTTAGCTATATCGCGCCCGATTATTCTGCGTACAGGAATCTTCCCAGTCTCAAGAAGGTTTTTAAGGCTTTCAATACTTTTGTGCCTCCTGACAAGAATAATTTACCGGATTGGTTATTTAATTTATTCTGATTAAAAAACACAACGCGTATTTTCGTTTATTGGATCCTGCAAGTATAGACAGGATCCTACCGACTGCGCCACTAAGAAAAAACACTTTTAGTTTTTTATAAAAAATATATTATTTCATAAAACAATGCTGATCTTCAGCCGTGCAACTTACTACTCGCTTACTTATTCTCTAATCTTGACATTATATTGTCTCGGTTTGCTGACTCATCGTTCTGTACCGTGAGAAGATATTCGCGAAATTCTCGGAACTATGATGATGTTTACACAGCTGCGGATGCAGCTGTGTCAACATAGTAATAAAAATGCTGACTATCGAAAGCATTGCGATCTGGATATGTAACCTGTACATACATGGATATATATTCTTTAAAAGCATAGTTTATCTCTTTGTTTGAACGAGAACTCTATAATTGAAAAAAATCACTATGAGTGCTCACAAAGTCAGAAGTTTTTAATTTTTAATGATTTATGCCTTTATTACAATCCGTTATAAACGTTCTACATGAAAAAATTTAAATTTATATCCGGAGCCATTATTGGTTAATCAAGAATTTTTGCAATTTCAATAACGATTTTTAACTATGAGCTAATCGCACACTTTATTTACAATTGTTACACTATTACTAGTTTAATTGTCCTTCAATCGGTACAAATTCACAAAAACAGTTTCTAGTCACTCTATGATTAAAAATAAAATGCACTTGCCGCACTTTACAATCGCTTCTTTTCTTCTTTTAAGCTCTTTCGCATATAATTCAAATGAAGATATCGTTGTCCTTGGGCAACTTCCAAAAGCTGCTAAACTATCTACAGTGATGATATAACTGGTCATGTTTAACCCTTTTGTGGCGATCTGTTGACATTATTTGGACTAGTCGTAGATGGAATTGATTGCTGAATTTGCAATGACTTCATACTTCGGTTCGTTTTTCATACACACTCTTCGATTATGAATGATCAAGATTTGAAAAAGCTCGGTATTAGAGAACAAATATCCGCTTGGTGTTTGAGCTCGCTCTTTTCGGCAAGACATTTCATTTATGACCAAAATTTAAATACTTGACTTGGTTGGTGTGTCTGTCTGCAAATCATTTATTAGGAAGATAAACGGCAAGTGCAGGGGTGTGCCCGTACAACTGACAATCACGGCACGAGTAGGACCCTGCTTATTTGGCCATGACAAAAGTTTATCAAAATTTAGTAAGATTTGGTTTGAAAGTTTTATAAGTTTTGACCCATTCAACGACCCATCTACGAATTACATTTTGCGAATAAGAATCTTTGTTGCATGTACATTTTTGTTTTGAACAATAAACAAAACAAAACATTAACCATGTTAACCCTAGAATACTAATGTTAGTCGATTCGACTAACAACGATCAGTTTTTTTCTGTTTTTTTCTAACGAATTCATCGATTGAGTTCATATTTTCTATCAACTCAGTTGCCAATAAGACCCTTACAAGAGTGATCGCGCCGTACCGGTAAGTTCCGCAATATTCGAAATTTTTCCTACTTGTTAGCCCGATCGACTAATAATTAGTATTAACGTAACTTTTTTTATGGTGCCATATTCCATAATTTCGAAATTTTTGTTGGGTTTATTTTATTTTTCAGTGTTAAAATGGCTACTTCTTGAACACACCGTGCTCAAAAATTGTTGAATGACAATTTGGTCCGATATTTGAACGAAGGCGATTCAAGCAGTGACATTGCTTTGACTTTGCTCTCATACAAACCTAAGCCTACTAAAGTTGTATACTTGCTTTCATTTTGTTCAGAAGAGGGAATTGTGAATACAGAGACAAAGAAGCCAAACATGGTTGAATTCTATAACCAAACGAAAGGCGGAGTTGACACTTTCGATCAAATGTGCTCCAATATGTCTTTTAGTCGGAAAACTAATAGATGGCCAATGTTTCTCTTTTATGGAATTCTCAACATGGCTTTCATAAATAGCTACGTCATATATTGTGAGAATAAAGTAAATGAAAAATAAAATCCATTGAGTAGGAAAAAAATATGAAAGAAATGCACATGGGTCTTGTAAGCCCCTTCATGTAGAAACACCTTTCTGTTAAAACATTGCATAAGAGACTTAGGGCTAATTTAGAAGAATTGATGCCTGGAAGTTTCAGAAAAAGTAGCGATCTATCCACTTCTGACCCTGAACAAAAAAAAAAAGAAAAATTTGCGCCTATTGCCCTTACAAAATACATAGAATGACTAAGGCGACGTGTTCTAGATGCTTGAAAAGTGTATGCAGTGAACACAAACTGGACGTGTGTGTTAATTGTACCAAATAATTTAAAAAAATATTTATTTACAAAGCTTATGTATCCCCAAAACAGGTTTAAATTGAAAACAAGATTTTTTTTTATATTTTTTTTAAACTTTTCATTACTACTTGAAAAACTGTTGATTTTGATCTCAAAAAAGTACTGAAAATGTGAAACATGTTTTATTTTCAAATAAAAAAAATACTATTTTTTTCTTCTTTTATTCTTGAGAGATGTTAACAAAGCTACTTCTTTAAAGTCTAATATACCAATATTATCAAGGAATTTGTCTTTACATGCATTTTAAAAAGAGTTAGTCGGAACGACTAATGATTAGTATTTGCGTTCGAAAAATATGATTAGTATACTAGGGTTAAAAAAGTTAATACAAATAATACAACTTCCATTCTAATTATTTATTTATTCTAATTCTATCGTTGTGGTGTCAATCAAAGCGGATTATTTACTTCTTAGAACATGCAAAAATCTTGTTTTGCCTTAAAAATTAAAATTGAATTGTTCGGTATTTGTAAATTTCAGGTGTTTTAAACAGTTTCCCAGTAATATCTACATAAACATTAAAAAAACTAAACACAATAATAATTTTGAAAATAATATTATTTTGAATAATAATAATGATAGTACTCATAACAGTAATTGTAATGAATTAATATTAATCATATCTTCTACGGGAGCGTCTATTGATTACATGAGATTTTTGGTGATTGGGGGAAGATTGATTTGATTGATTCACGCGGATCAATCGGTGGGCGCCTTTTCTACGTTATTTGTCATTTTCATATCGATGCTTTAAGGACAAATGAGCGCTAGCAAAAATGAAAGCAGTTTTTGTTATTACGCCCACTGAAGAGATTTTGTCGCGTGATGGCCATTTTGAATAGTTGCGTTCAAAATTGCCATCCTTCCGGCATAATCACTGAATTTATATTTTTTCACGATTTTGCGTAAATGAGATTGATAATTATTTCTTATTTTCTGTTGGCCTTGAAAAATATATAATATGCAGTCAAAAATACGTTCAATTGCATGTAATAAGTATAAAAGAAGTAATTGAAATCTTACGATTACTAAAGAATAAATCTACTAAAAACTACAATTTTTTATTTGATGAGAGCTTTTTAAAGCATATGATCTTGCAAACTATTGACAACAAAACATTTTACCATTCAAAGCGTTGATTACCACAAATGCAAATTTGATTGAAATTTTTTTGGTTTTCAAAATTTGAGCAGTTTTTTATTAAAATTAAAACACTCTTAAAACTATTAAAAATCTGCTCAAATTATGTGAATATTATAACACTTTGTTTGAATTTACAACAACGTTTTTAGAATAAAAGATGTTGAGTAATATCATTGTAGTGGATCTACACGTATCTACACAATCAATCAGCATTTTACTATAAACTAAACCCACAAATCAATAATCAACGAGCAGTCGTAGAATATACAAATGCATAATTTGCGATCACCTTGTAATGCTCACCTTGCATACTCGTTTTGCATTACACATAATCTACTCACACGAAAGTCCAATTCATGTTATCGCTAAAAATAGACAAATGAACGAATGTTTATACTAACCCATCGCGATCGCACCAGACTAAGCGGCGCCTAGCATTGGCAGGTGCAATGTACACACAAAGTAAGAAACCTGAGTAGTCATTACTCATGGACTATTATGAGTGTTGCATACTACTCATGGACTATTATGAGTGTTGCATTTCACTCATGGACTATTATGAGTGTTGCATTTCACTCATGGACTATTATGAGTGTTGCATTTTAAATTGGGTCATATGGAAAAATGCTGATCGATATTTTGATTGGTAGAATGAATTTACCATATTCAATTCTTCCAGTTTTAGAGTAGGGATTATGTATTAAGTAGAATAAAATATTAGAGTAGGGATTATATGTTAAGTTGTAAAAAGTGTATAAAAGAAAACTGTAGAAAAGAAAATATAGTCATAGTTAAAGCGTACTTTTGACTAGTTCGTTCCACCAGATTGAGCTAGAAAAAGAATCAAGACCTTTAACCGCTTTTTCCACCAATGATGGACACTACCAATTCAAAAGATTACCTTTTTGATTGAAAATATCATCAAACAGCTTCCAAAGGATGCTCACCATTGCCTTAACTGGTCTAAGCGACTCAGCATTCTTATACGTAGACGACATCATGGTTTTCGGATGTAGCATGAAACATCATAATGAAAATTTAAGAACAGTTTTGCAGAGACTTCGTAAGTACAATTTGAAGTTAAATGCAAATAAATGCAAGTTTTTAAAATCAGAAGTAGTGTATTTAGGACACCTTATTACAGCAGATGGTATAAGAACAGACCCTGCTAAGCATGAAGTAATCAAAAATTATCCCATCCCAAAGACCGCGGATGACGTGCGAAGATTCGTAGCTTTCTGCAACTATTATCGACGCTTCATACCAAACTTTGCAGAAACGGCAAAGAGTTTGAACTCTCTTTTAAAGAAAAAAGCACCGTTTGTTTGGGAAGAAGAACAGCAAAAAGCATACGAACTTTTAAAACGCAAACTGATGTCACCTCCTATACTTCAATACCCTGATTTTGAAAAACCCTTCATACTTACTAAAGATGCGTCAAATTTCGCACCAGGTGCTATACTATCACAAGGAGAAATTGGTTCAGATCTACCAATCTCGTACGCGAGCAAATCCTTAAATAAGCACGAATTGAATAAACCTATCATAGAAAAGGAACTATTGGTGATACATTGGGGCATAAACTTTTTTAGGCCATATTTATATGGACGGAAGTTTATAGTCGTATCAGACCACAGACCTTTGGTATCATTGTTTACACATAAAAATCCATCTTCAAAACTTACTAGAATACGTCTAGATCTATCGGACTACGATTTCGAGATCATATACAAAAAGGGTAATATAAATACAAATGCGGATGCGCTGTCAAGAATACAAATGAACACTGAAATGCTAAAATCCATGATACCTCCGACAAACGATGAAAATATTAGCAAAAAGTTATTGGCGATAACAAGAAGTAAAACGAAAAAGGTACAAAGTGAAAATAAAAATACAGAAATCGACAAGCAAAGTGGCAACCAAAACGAGGAGATTGATCACCTCCATGCGTTTGATTGCACTTCTTTGTCAGATATTAAAGGGGCGATGAAACTGAAATTTTATATGCTAGCTAGCAAGAAAAACAAGAAAGATGATATATCTATAACTAAAGAAAAAGATTTTATAGTAGTGCGCTACAGTGATAAAGTTGTTGAGAAACCAGTTTCCTTCAACGATAAGCTGAAAGTTCGTGATAACAACAATGATAATTCATACACGAAATTAGTTTCTGTCATGAAGAAATTGTTAATATATTCAAAGAACAATAGCATAAATGCACTATCTTTATCCTCTAATGATGATATATTCAGGTACGTCCCGAGAAATGAATTCAAGAAATTATTTAATGCGTTGCAACGAGAAGAAATTTATAAGTTAAAAATATTAATATACAGACCGCCCATAAGAATTCAAGACGTCAAAAAGCAAAATGAATTAATTATTGAGTACCACAATTCGCCACATGGAGGACATATAGGAGTACATAAAACATTGTTAAAATTGAAACAGAGATACTGTTGGAAGGATATGAAGAAAATGGTCAAAAAACATATAAACCAATGTGAAAAGTGCAAAATGAATAAAATAACTAAGCACACCAAAGAGAAAATGATAAAAACCGAGACTCCATCTACTAGCTTCGAGATTGTAAGCGCAGACATTGTTGGCCCGTTGAGAATTTCCAACAACTACCGATACATTCTCACTATTCAGTGCGAATTAACGAAATTTATAACTGCCATACCCATAGAGACTAAGGATGCTACCACAGTAGCAAAAGCTATAGTAAATAAATTTATCTTATTATACGGTCATTTATAGATTCTAAAAACAGACTTAGGGACAGAATTTACAAACAGTCTAATTAAAGAAATATGCGAGTTACTACATATAAAACAAATATTTTCAACCCCTTAACATCATGAGTCGTTAGGTGTAATAGAAAGGAACCACCGCGTATTAAACGAATACTTACTGTCCTTCGTTGATAACAACAACTGGGACGAATGGATACCTTTCTATACATTTTCATATAATACAACTCCACATATTGACACAAATTATACACCTTACGAACTGGTATTTGGCAAACTATCCTATTTACCAAATGACATTTTAAGCGATTCAGAAGAAATATACAATTTAGAGAATTACAGAAATGAATTAAAAATTAGATTAAAAATGTCTCTAACAAAAGCAAAGGACTTAATTGAAAAAGCTAAAATGATTAGAACAAATAAAGAATGTTATTCAAAACCATTAAACATAGAAATAGACGATCTTGTTTTATTAAAAGTAGAGAACAGAAGAAAACATGAGAAACCGTATAAAGGTCCATTTAAAGTACTTAGTAAAAATAATGTAAATACACTATTGGAAATAGACAATAAGAAAAAATGGATACACAATAATAGACTTAAGATTTTCAAAAAAAAGGGGAATAACAATGTATAAAAATATAATAAAAGACATGTAAAAATACCTATAATAAGTCTCGATTTTGTACCCAAACTCTCACCTCAAAAGGTTAAGGGTGTAGTGGATCTACACGTATCTACACAATCAATCAGCATTTTACTATAAACTAAACCCACAAATCAATAATCAACGAGCAGTCGTAGAATATACAAATGCATAATTTACGATCACCTTGTAATGCTCACCTTGCATACTCGTTTTGCATTACACATAATCTACTCACACGAAAGTCCAATTCATGTTATCGCTAAAAATAGACACATGAACGAATGTTTATACTAACCCATCGCGATCGCACCAGACTAAGCGGCGCCTAGCATTGGCAGGTGCAATGTACACACAAAGTACGAAACCTGAGTAGTCGTTACTCATGGACTATTATGAGTGTTGCATATTACTCATGGACTATTATGAGTGTTGCATTTCACTCATGGACTATTATGAGTGTTGCATTTTAAATTGGGTCATATGGAAAAATGCTGATCGATATTTTGATTGGTAGAATGAATTTACCATATTCAATTCTTCCAGTTTTAGAGTAGGGATTATGTATTAAGTAGAATAAAATATTAGAGTAGGGATTATATGTTAAGTTGTAAAAAGTGTATAAAAGAAAACTGTAGAAAAGAAAATATAGTCATAGTTAAAGCGTACTTTTGACTCGTTTGTATCAACGCATTATTGCCGTAGTTTGGCAAAACGCTCGAGCCGTAACTTGGCTTTAGAAGCGCCTCAATTGTAGCGTAACCAGTCGCTAAACAAAAACTTAATAAAAATATCGGCTAGCTTGGATCTTGAATCCTGCGCCAGACATGTGGCAATTAACTTGCCGGTAGGTACCCCAATTTAACCCTGTTCCCTCACTAAAAGTGCGCTTTTCTTATACAGCGCTAAAACCCGGATCTCCCTTGAAGAATACAAGATCCGGCGTTCGGCGTCCAACACCGAGAAGGCATCTCCTGCGACGAACTATCGTTTACAGGCCTATCTTTTACATCATTCGTATTAAATGGTAACTTTGAATGTTTTTTTATTTTTAATGTTATTTTTTTCATTATCATGGAAAAATTTTTTGCTGGTTCCTCTTCAAAAACTGATAAGAATGAATAAATTTTATAAACTGGTATTACTGTGCTGTGCAAATCAGGTTAAAAAATTATTTTTAATGGAAAAAATCCTAATTTTTCGCATTTCCTTTTATTATATTAAAAAACGGCTGAAACAATTTTTTCATAATGTTAAACACATCACAACAATGTCAGTACTATCTACTGTCGCCTTAATTATGGAAATATTATATCTGGTTCGTGAGATATAGTGAATGACAAAAATGACCTTGAATGTCATAATGACTGTTAATGATTTTTTATTTTTTATTTAATATTTTTTTAAGATAATGACGAAAACTTTTGATAGTGTTTTTACAAACACTGTCTGGAGTATATAAATTTTATAAACATTGATCGCTGTATTTCAGAAATCAGGTTAAAAATTTATTGTTTATGAAAAAAAACCTAATTTTTTGCACTTTTTTCCCTTAAATTAAAAAAACGACTCCAACATCTTTTCAAAAACTTCATAGAATCACAAAAATGTTAATACGCGTCGATTGACACCTTAGTAATGCAAATCGTATGTTTGGTTCGCGAGATATAGTGCATGACAGAAATGACCTTCAAAGAGGCAAACCAACAAACCCCCCCGACTGAAATGTTCCAAAATCTAATCAGCTCTTAAGATTACAAGGACGCTTCGATTGACACCTCAACGAAGTCGATACGACTTTTTTTACGTGAGCTATGCTCGTAGAAAAAACTGTCCACGAACGTACGTACGTACGTACGTCCACACACACACATACATATTTCTTGTTAAAAACACTTTGTAACATCTAAATTAAGAATCACCATACGAGCCGACATGCAAACCGAACGTCACCCACCACAACGTGGCAGGATGGCGATATTCAATAGCGCAACGTTGCAGCATAGTAACACACGACGGCGGGCACCCCCACTACAGCACAGTCTAGCAGCATCGCACATCAGCAGCTATAAAAGCAGCGGTCTCGCACCGAAGGATTCATTCGACTCTATTACGCCTCTGCATCCTCATCGGGTCTAAGGCTTTTAGTTAGAATCTCTCCGTTGACGCCTCTGCACCTCTATCGGGTCTAAGGCTCGTGGAACTCCTTGTATTCCCACATATCATACTGTGTTTATCGCAATCCTTCCCTTGACGCCTCTGCACCCCTATCGGGTCTAAGGCTCGTGGAACTCCTTACTTCCGCACACATTACACTGTATCTATCACTCTAAGATTCTTGGAATTCTTTGCATTGTATTGTACTTATCACGCTAAGATATAAATAAAATTCATTATATTAAATTCTCGTCCTCTGTTTCACTGCCTGAACCTCCGAAAGAAAAGCAACAGAATATTAATCTGCTACATAATTGGCGCCCAACTCGAGGCCAGTAAAACAAGATAAATAGAGAAAGAACATTCTTATGCCCCCGCCAAAACGGCATACCACCACAATGAATTTCTCAGCAGACCAATTTCAAGCATTATTAGATGCTATTCGAATTTCCCCTCGTGAGGAGAGGAAAAAGAACTTTACCAGCTGCACTGCAAGATACAGTGGCGTACGTAATAAGCCAATAGTAGAAGATTTCATTACGAAAATCAACATATTCAAGACCTGCGAGAACATGTCCGATGAAATCGCTTTAGAAGGTCTTCCTCTTCTATTAGAAGGAAGAGCAGCACAATGGTGGGCAGGGAAAAAAGACGACATAACAACATGGTCCGACGCAATATCAAATATGCGGAAAACATTTGCTCCCACCACACCATACTGCCAGATATACGGTCAAATTTTCTCCACTAAACAAGACGATCACACCAAAACAGACGATTTCATCTGCGAAAAACGCAGTCTACTAGCGCAACTTCCCAAGGGAAGACATAACGAAGAAGAGCAAATAGACTTAGTTTTCGGGCTCATTAATCTTCAAATCCGCGAACAACTCCAACGTGATCAAGTGAGAACTTTCGAAGAATTGTTAATTCAATCGCGAGAAATTGAGAATAAACTAAAGGAACACAGCGAAATGGGCAGAAACCGAAAAAACACTGACGGTAATAGCGCCAAGGACCACGAAAAAGTGAATCGTTGCACTTTCTGTCGTTCATACGGCCACCTGATGAACGACTGTCGAAAAAAAAAGAAAACCGACGAAAAGACCAAGGAAAACTTCAAACCAGAGGCACAACAGCTTAAGTGCTACGGCTGTGGTAAGCCAGGAGTGATTCGATCAAAGTGCCCGAAGTGTAATCAATACGCAACAGCACCGGCACCTGCAGTAAATTTCTGCTGCACGAATGTTCAACCACCAAAAATTACACTACGAAGCCGTCCAGCCATCAACGTGAAAATCGAAGGCGAAGAAGGATGTGTATTCCTAGATACGGGCGCAAGAGCCAGCATCGCCAGCAGCGACCTCCACAAGCTACTAGTAAGCAAGGGGATAACGTTCATCAACGACGAGGTCAACATATCGTTTGCAGATGGCATCGAAAGGCAGCAAATGGTAAAACATACTACAGTGGACATCCACTTGAAAAACAAAATCATTCCCACACAACTATTGGTTCTGCCAGAAGCTGAAAAAAACCGAACACTACTCGGATGTGATTTCATCGAGGACGCCAGCATAGAGATAAGTGTCCCGCAGCGTTATTGGTGCTTTACCGAAAATCCAAAGGCCAAATACGACTTCACGTATAACGAAGGGAACACTCATATATCGCAGCAGGTTCCTCCATTCTATGGTTTTTCGGAAATCAACATACAAACACCGGAACACAAAACCGACTACGACAACGAAGTCATCGAGATGAAGACACCACCGCAGATAAGAAAATACATCACACTTATGGAATGTCTAGAGCCGATATCTCCAATCAAAGGTACACCGAAACGAATGAATCACGAGTCAGTCGTGACAGTGGGACAAAATATATTAAATTTTGATATAAATAAAGAAAATAAAAATATTGAAAACTATACAGAAAACTTTCATTCACAAAATATCGAAATTGGTAGTCTAGAGGCCATTCCACTTAGAAGTGATGAAGGAATATCACTTTCAATGACAGAAAGAGACCATCTGAACCAACTTCTGGTAGAATATGCCGATCTCTTCCGTTCTAATGGCCCAGCAACGAAATACGCTGTACACAAAATTGATACGGGAAATAACGACCCCATAGCCACACCTCCCTATCGAATGTCTAGTAAGCAAAAAGAAACCTTACGAGAGGAAATAAGACAAATGTTGGAAAATGATATAATCGAACCTTGTGAATCTCCCTGGGCATCACCAGTAGTATTGGTACCCAAAAAGGATGGTGGGATAAGGTTATGCGTAGATTACCGTCAAATTAACGCCATAACTAAACCCGATCGGTATCCATTACCAAGGATGGACGATTTATTACATGAAACTGCTAAATTCAAGTACATGGTGACACTGGACCTCCATTCTGGATATTGGCAAATTCCTATGCACCCGCAAGACATAGATAAAACGGCTATGTGCACCCCGTTTGGAACATATCGCTTTAAAAGGATGCCATTCGGATTAAGAAATGCGGCAGCTACATTCCAAAGATTAATTGACAAATTAAAAATGAAGTGTCCAAACATCAAAATTCTTGCATACCTAGATGATATCCTCATTCTATGTGAAACATTTGACTTAATGTACAGCTCATTAGTCACAGTATTCAACGCATTAAAAGAATTTAGCCTACGTGTCAATAGAAAGAAATGTAGAATCAGCTGCGATGAGATTAAGTTCCTAGGGCACATTATAAATCAGGAAGGAATAAATGTCGACCCCAATAAAGTTATAGCCATAGCTAACCTGCCAAATCCGAAAAACTTGAAACATCTCATTTCTTTTCTACAAATGTGTTCGTGGTACCGTCGTTTCGTTCCATCATTTGCATCAGTAGCTCGTCCATTATCAGACTTGACCAAAAAGAATGTTAAATGGGTTTGGACATCAAGCCAACAGGACGCTTTCAATGAACTGAAACGTTTACTAACAAGCGCCCCCATATTACAACAAGCAGATGAAAATAAAAGATTCATCTTACGAACAGATGCCAGTGGCTATGCAGTAGGTGCAGCCTTATTGCAAGGGGAGGGACCAGATGAACGTCCCATAGAGTACGCAAGCAGATTACTCACTCCAGCTGAACGTAATTATAGTACGACGGAACGAGAAGCCTTGGCAGTCGTTTGGGCAGTATCCAAGTTCCGCGGTTACATAGAAGGTCAGGATGTAATAGTAACGTCAGACCATCAGCCACTGAAATGGCTTATGTCACTCAAATCACCAACAGGTAGATTGGCCAGATGGTCTCTTCAGCTTCAGCCATATAATCTAAAAATCGACTACATCCCGGGAAAAGCAAATATTGTTGCAGACGTTCTCTCAAGACCATTCTGTACTGAAGCTCACACAATAACCTGCGAAGTTGGCGTAACAATGATAGACATCCCTAGGAAGGACAAGAAAGAAGTTCGGGAGGAACAGTTAAAAGACCCCGAGATAAGTAAAATTATTGAATCGTTTGAAACAGACGCAACCAAAGAAGATTTCTCCAGATGGACGGCACGCGGTTATCTACTCAACGATGGTGTTTTGTATCGATATAACCCTGATTCCGAATCCGAAGAACCACAACTGGTAGTCCCTAGCCAAGACCGCACTATGATTATTTCACATTACCATGATGAACCAACGGCTGGACATTATGGAACCGAAAGAACGTTACAGAAAATAATATATCGATACTTTTGGCCTGGAATGCGCCATGATATCGATAAATACGTAAAAAAATGTATTCAGTGCCAAAGATATAAGGCTACTAATATGAAACCAGCCGGATTACTCCAAACCCCGGTCATGAACCAACGTTTTGAAGTAATGTCTGTCGACCTATTCGGACCGCTTCCCGAAACAGAAAACAAGTTGAAGTGGATACTAATCATCGAAGATGTCGTTTCCAGATGGGTAGAACTTTTCGCACTACCTAATGCCACAGCTAAACAGTGTGCTACGACATTATTAAATGAAGTGTTTCTACGTTATGGGTTACCACGTAGAATAATCAGCGATAATGGTACACAATTCATTAGTGGAATTATGCAACAGCTCACTTTTTGCCTAGGAATCAAGCAAAACTTCACGCCAGTATATCACCCACAAGCCAACCCTGTGGAAAGACGCAACCGAGATCTTAAGACACAGTTGTCCATATTAGTTGGCAAGAATCACACCCAATGGAGTGAGCAACTACCATTCATAAGATTTGCTATGAATAGCACTAAATGCTCGTATACTGGATTCACCCCAGCCTACATGACGTTCGGTAGAGAATTACGGACACCTGATGAAGCTCATCAAGACTTACGACAAATCATTCAGTCTGAAAATTTCATACCTGAGATCACGCCTCTTCTACAAAAACTCGTCGAAACAATAAAACACGCGAGAGAAACATTCGAGAAACAACAAGATCGTCAGAAGACATATCATGACAAAAAACGAAGATCCGTACCCGCATATCAACCTGGAGATAGAGTATGGATCACCACACATACACGAAGTCAGAAAGCTCGGGAAATTACTTCGAAATTCACACCCAAGAGGGATGGTCCTTACATTATACTTTCCCAAAAAAGTCCTACTACCTACGACGTATCCTCTCCAGATAATCCTAGCGCATATCTTGCGACTTATCACACTTCCGCCCTAACAAAAGTCGTTTCAGATGAGGCAGATCGCATACAACCTACACCAGTCGCCCCGATTCGCAAGAGAGGGAAACCAAGAAAGCAGCAAAACTAGCCACGTAACCCTGTCATCCTCGTCGAGACGCCTTCGAAGACAGAAGGGGAGTACTGTAACATCTAAATTAAGAATCACCATACGAGCCGACATGCAAACCGAACGTCACCCACCACAACGTGGCAGGATGGCGATATTCAATAGCGCAACGTTGCAGCATAGTAACACACGACGGCGGGCACCCCCACTACAGCACAGTCTAGCAGCATCGCACATCAGCAGCTATAAAAGCAGCGGTCTCGCACCGAAGGATTCATTCGACTCTATTACGCCTCTGCATCCTCATCGGGTCTAAGGCTTTTAGTTAGAATCTCTCCGTTGACGCCTCTGCACCCCTATCGGGTCTAAGGCTCGTGGAACTCCTTGTATTCCCACATATCATACTGTGTTTATCGCAATCCTTCCCTTGACGCCTCTGCACCCCTATCGGGTCTAAGGCTCGTGGAACTCCTTACTTCCGCACACATTACACTGTATCTATCACTCTAAGATTCTTGGAATTCTTTGCATTGTATTGTACTTATCACGCTAAGATATAAATAAAATTCATTATATTAAATTCTCGTCCTCTGTTTCACTGCCTGAACCTCCGAAAGAAAAGCAACAGAATATTAATCTGCTACAACTTAATATATACTCTATAGACCTCAAAACGTAAAGAAATGTTGAAAATTTCAAATTCGATTTTCGAGGCGATTACAATAACTTTTCCATATTAAAAAAAAGACGTTAATGCCCACTAAAATGAAAAGTCGATAAGAATATTATTATCTGATCTCTCTTATTCTAACGGCATTGTTTTCAAAACAATCAAACCTTAGTAATATTTGAATAATTTAAGCAGATTTTCCATAATTTCTATAGTGCCGCTTGATATTTCAATAGTTTTAAGCCTAAAAATAATAATGGTTTTGGTAACCAACGCTTTGAAAGGTCTGCTTTGTAGATATATTTTTAAACAAGCCGCGAAGTGCGACACACGGTCAACTTCCCAGTAATATCTACATAAACATCAACAACATTACAACAATGAGACGTAATAGTAACTGGAATGAGTTAATATGAATCATATCGTCTACGGGAGGGTCCATTTATTATGTAAGGTTTTTGGTCGATGAGGACAGATTAAATATTCACGCGGATCAATCCGTGGGGGCCTTTTTGCTCTTGAAAAATTTTGTGGGTTTTCAAAATTTAAGCAATTTTTTTTAATAAAAATACTATAAAAACTATTAAAAATCTGCTCAAATTATGCAAATATCTTAAAACTTTGATTGAATTTACAACAATTTTTTTAGAATAAAAGATATAAAGTAATAGCACTCGTATGAACCCTCTTTACATGGTAACTTTGAATGATTTTTTTATTTTTAATTTAGTTTTTTCATAATCATGGAATAAAATTTTGCAGGTTTCTCTCCAAAATGTATACATTTTATAAACTGGATCACTGTGCTGTGCAAATCAAGTTAAAAAATATTTTCTATGAAAAAAACCATGATTTTTCGCATTTCCTTCTATTAAATTAAAAAAACGGCTAAAACGAATTTTTGTAATGTTGAAAACTTCACGAAGATGTAAATACACGTCAACTGACACCTTAATGATGCAAATATTATATCTGGTTCGTGAGATATAGTGAATGATAAAAATGACCCTGAAAATCATGATGACGTTTAATGATTTTTTATTTTTTATTTATTTTTTTACGTAATCATGAGAAAAAGTTTTGATGAAGTTTTTGCGAGCATTGTTTGGAATACATAAATTTTATAAACATTGATTACTAAGACTTGACAATAAGGTTAAAAATTTATTGTTTTTGAAAAAAAACCTAATTTTTTGCACTTTTTTTTTAAAAATTTGAAAACCGCTCCTAGAATTTTTTTGAAAATTTGATTAAATCACACAAACGTCAATACGCGTCGATTGACACCTTTGTCAAAAAAATCGTATGTTTGGTTCGCGAGATATAGCGCATGACAGAAATGAACTTCAAACGGGCAAAACAGCAAACCCCCCGACCGAAGTTTTCCAAAAACTAATCAGCTCTTAAGATTGCAAAGACGCTTCGATTGACACGTCAACCAAGTCGATCGGACTTTGTTTACGTGAGTTATGCTCGTAGAAAAAACTGTCCACGAACGTACAGACGTACGTACGTACGTACGCACGTACGTACGTACGTACACACACACACATACGTCTCCTTTTCTAAAAACACTTTATATATACTCTATAGACCTCAAAACGTAAAGAAAAGTTGAAAATTTCAATTTCGATTTTCGAGGCGATTACAAGAACTTCCCATATACTGGGAAGTTAACAAACAAAAACAAACGTTTTTCGTATTTGCGAAGCTTATTTTTGCAAATTAATCCACCATTCATTTTTATAATAGATAAAGATTCATAAAAATAATTTCACCTAGATTCACATACTCCGACATGCTTTCTAGATAAATCTCTTCTATCGTTTATCTTTATTTGCATTTCTGCCGATAAATGTTTTTTAAGAGCAGTTAAAACTAGTAGTTTTTAAAACTTCCAAAATTCATTTCTACAGAAACAATGAACAATGAATGCGTATAATGCTTAAAAAACCGGCTACTAAATATTTAAAGATCATTTGTAAAATAGAGGGAGCTCATTAATTGTAAGGGTTCGTAAGATTTGATTTACTTCTTCTTCTGGTCTACATGAGAGTTTTTGTCTTTTACATAAGATCAAATATCGAAGTTCACATGTATTAAGATCATATTCAAAAAAAATGATGATGATGACATGAAATAATAAGTGTTTCAAGGTAAAATTGTGTATCTGTACAGATACAATGGTAGTCAATACTTTTAAAATCATATGCTTTAAAAAACTTTCATAATATAAAAAAAAAAAATTTTAAAGTTGATTAGTTTTTTTAGGACTCGTAAGATTTTGATTACGCTTCCTCCATCTTTTGTGACATTTTATATTGAATGCATTAAATTACACAGTTACTGCAAAGTGAATGATTTGCAATATCATTTGCGAAATTAGAAATACTTATTCATCTGAATAATGTATAACAATGAATTAATACAAATTCAATTTGTCATCTACGGAAATTTTTCAAGCAACTGTTCAAAATGGCCATCACGCACCAAAACCTCTTCAGTAAGCGTAAAACAAAAACTGCAATATATATATTTATTTTCGGTAGTGTACTTTTATATGCCAGGCCTGTCAAAAGTGTACTCAAGTTTTTTTCGTCAGTTTTTAAAACTTTGGAGCTCATCTTGTTGTCTTCAAGCTAGAATTGAATTAAGGCTTAATTGTTCGCTCTTGTAAAAAAAAACCAGTCACAAGTATCGGCCAGACACCTTTATATATATATATATATATATATATATATATATATATATATATATATATATTTATATATATTTAAATTTAAAATGGCAAACTTAGGTATCAAATAAATTCTCTCAAAAATATATAGACTTATCTTATATCTGCTATATAGCAACGTTCAACGTACTATATTTTAACTTGCGCCTACAATAAAAAATAAACATGACAATATGAAGTTCAATTTTACTGCATGAAATTTAAATTTCAATAAAAAGTATACAAAATATCAGTGGCGGCTCTACCTTTGGGGCTAGTGGAGCTCAGCCCCACCACTTATTGATGAGCCTATATCAGTGCAAATGTAATAAAATATCATTATAGATTTCAATATAGTTTTCATAATTTAATTTCATTTCAAAATATAATGTAGCATTTTTTCGCCCATGCTATAGTTTACTTTCACATAGTGTTCTTGCCACGCACTGTAGAACAATTTGTTTTTCTCTTCGACTCGCTTCCTTTTGCCTGCACCGAGTAAAAGGTGAGAGTAAAATTCAAACTTTTTTTTCTCTTTGACAATGTTCCACCTTTACTACGATGAAAGGGCTACATTGCTTTAGCCCCGAATAAGAGTATTTCGATTTGAATGTGTGCGTGAATTCTTTGCTGAAGCGGCGGTAGTGTGCGTGTTTGAAATAACCCAGTAGAACCAGTAATGCTTACTGCATCGATTCCGTAATCATTCTTCTGAAGCTAATACGGATCGTTTTCGCAATACCGCATCGATTACTTTAACATGGCGATGTCATTGGCAGGATGCGTGCTAACTCCATTTCGCATTACCAGGAAGCGATGCTGGAATCAATGCCTCAGAATGTGTTCCGTAATGCTTACTTGGTAATCGGTTCTGGAAGGCATCCATTCCACACAATATGTTACCATCGCTTCATTTTTGCATTACTAGGTAATGTATAGATATTTTCATTCACTCAATGATTACTTTTCAGATTCCCTATGCATTCCTTTGGAATCAATTCCATTTTCCGACATAAGCATCGATGAAATCATGCATTACCAAAGAATTGATTCCAAAAAGTCCGACTGGGAACATGTGTATACATCGTGGACGGGCTAATCCTATGCAGCCCGTTCAGTACCTCGACAACGTTTAGTCTTGGCATTGTCTGGATAATACTTTTGAGCAGGCATGAGCAACATTTTTTACGACGGGCCGAAAGGGGTGAAGGTGAGGCCTATTAATGCAAAAGTAGTCTCATCAATGTAGTGCATGGTATTAGTACATAGTGTGCCTTCGTAGTGTTTTTAGTGTTTGGTATTTTTTAAAGTTTTGTAGTGCTTAAGGTTTGCTTCAGAAAAGGGTTCTTCAGGTTATGGTATTATCGATTTTGATTAAATAAATAATTAACAAAATTTTCCTTGCATGTGTTAAAACTTGCAAGAAGTTTGAATTTCAATTTTAGTAAAAAAAAATCGATATTTTCAAAATATGAATTCGGTAGAAAATTTAATTTTCAACCCGTTTTGCTCGCGGTTTTTTGAAGAAAAACTTGAAATTAACCGCTTGGGATCTCATCAGCCTTCTTATTGTAAATTAAGCAGCAGCTGCGACAAAAATCAACTTCGAAACTTTTCTACTGATTGGTTCAGTAAGAAACCTTGCCTTACCTTACTGTGAGGTTAGAAATTCCCTATTTTGTTTTTATTGCCTTTTGTTTGGAGGCGAAGCGACTTGTACAAGCAATGGGTCTCGCGACATGAAACATTTGTCCGAGAAAATTAAAAAACATGAAACAAATTCACGTCATTTACAGAATGCATTAAATTTCCAAACATTTGGCAAAATCAATATTATGTCGCAACTCGATAATGCTCATGCAGCTTCCATTACTGTTCGCAACGAAGCTGTGAGAAAAATCGACATGTTCGAAGAAGATTAATAGACATTTTAAAATTTTGCGACAATCATAATTTAAGCTTGCTTGCCAGCGAATCTACTTTTGGGGAAACCGATCACTCAAAATCGGTTAACGCTCCACATGTAGTACCTCTTGGGTTGAATTTGAGTCACGAGAATGGACTCATACAACTATTGATTGACTAACTAAATTTGAATTAATGATGCTCCGCAAGAATGCGGAAATTTTATGGACGCACCTGAAAAACCGATCAGCATGGACAAAAAATTTAATCAGCAACAGTGAAGCGCCCGCATTCAAAAAGAATGGAATAAAATAAACCCTGAAAAAGGGATATTGCCATCGAATATAAATTGCCTTATAGAAATAAGACCATACAGAAAACACGTGCATACTATTTGGGGTCATTTTCCAGTTAAAACATATATCTACTGCTCAAATTCCCTGCGGTGGCACTGTCTCTTAAATTTTCTTTTAATGTGTTCACGTAGAATTTTTTATCCATAATACTTTCAATAAAATTTACTTTATCTACCAGCACACCTGGTTTTCTCTACAATCAATTGCTTATATGTTACCCGAGTAATTCAAAGTTAGTCTCATCACAAGTAAAAAGTAGTCCCAAAACTTTATGGGCTTCTTTGCATGCTCCTTTGCTAATCTTTGTATCCTATTGACTTTATTTACCCCTGGTTTCCTGCTTACAATGGGACCATATTACCCGGACATCCTCATGGAACTGTCCCTGTCCTTATCAATTACACATCACAGCAAAATTGTTCCGCTGGAATTTTTGGGATTTTCAATTATGCGTTTCCTAATGCGTCATATTTCCGTTTTCTCAAAATGCTCGAACACCTTGTTCGTGGTTTATTTGCTACACTATTGACCCCTATATATTTTTTATTATGTGATTGACCGTGCTCTGTGGAATCTAGGGCTCATTACCAATTTGGCGCTTTGAATATTCCTTTTTGAAAAAGATATCACTATTTTTTTTCAAGGATCCTGAACATATGACCATGTTGAAGTATGGGCGAGTCCTAAACTCGTCAGAGTTTCTCAATTATAAATTGGATTCAGTTCTAGATATTTCAAAATTCAAATTGTCTTTGAAAGAAAACACATGTAAGTAAATACTTTTGTGAGACGCATTTCACTCAGTACCTCGCTGACCCTTCCTATTAAATAAAATAAACCGTGAAATGAGAATCAGGTATTGTAAATAATATTTGCAAGAATTACTCAGACTTGAAATCAGAAACTTTAATTAAAGCTCACTGCTAGACTTCTTTCATTTCGCCACAAAATCCAACTGCCGTCAACTGGAGTTTTTTCTCGTGAGTCGCTTTTTGAACAAATTTGGTAGTGACTCACAGTAACTTGGTTTTTGCTGAGAATTATGTCACTTTTCTGTAGTACTTTTATTTAAGAAGCAGCTCTGGACTTCTCAGCATTTGAAACTAAAGCAAACTATTTTATGAAGGCAATTTTCAAAAACTTGAAAGATAAAAGTATCGCTTGCGTCGTACGTCAATGGGATAAAAATAAGTTGGAAGTTACACCACACATTAACCGTCGCGTATTCAGCGTTTAGGCTTTTTGTTGATTAATGGATTCATAACTAAACTAAATTGCCGTTTTTGGTGCGAAAATAACCCTGAAAAGACTTTGAAAGGCATATTACATCCCAAAAAATCAATACAAGGTGCGGTTTGGATACCATCGGCATGGTCCTTTCTTTTCCTAATCTGAAGGCGAAAGCAGCGTTACCGCGTTATCAATACCGAGGAACGATTCGTTGTTTTTTGATACCGACTATCAATGCCAATCATCTGAGAGACATATGGTTCCAACAAGATGGCGTAATGACATACAGTGCGTAAACTATTACTTCATTGAGTCGAACCTACGGTAAACGAATAATCTCAAGAAACGGACCTTGACTCCATGGGACTATTTTTTTGTGAGAGTACATCAAATCACTTGTCTTTGCTGGTAAACAAGCAACTTTTGATGGCTTGGAAGCAATCATGTGACGATGGCAAAAACAAGTACCACAAAATTCACTAACATGTCACCAACACTTGCACAGTCTTTTAAAAGTAGCACCCAAGCAATTATTTGGAAAGTGTTCGAAAATCACTGTCAATTGTTGAATTGACAAGGAAAATTGCACTTATAATGAAAGCTCTGCTGACAAATGGCAATGGCAATTTTTACCGTATTTAACCAGCCAGCTCAATATGAATCAGATTTAACTTATCGTAAAGTGCTGATAGCTCCAGTGTGTCAGTAATTTTAATAAAATGTTCGAGCTGCAGTTCAATTTAAGCTCTAAAGATTCGCTTATGTTAGAACATTTGTTAGGCAAAGTTTTCGCTTTTCATTCTTAAGGTAAGCAAAGTTACAATGCGCAAATGCTAAAGAGACTACAAATGCATTTTTAACAATAAATGGGAAAAAAGTAAATAGATTCAAGCGGTTAAAGCAAAAGTAAAATTCAACTCAAGGAAAGAATAAGGTCACTAACGCCATGTATGTTTCTAAATGTATTATTGAAAACATCTTTCTAGTGGATACCTTTGAATAAACAATACATACCTATATTTTTTAAACTGCATAACAAAAATGTTACGTCAACGTTAGGTTCTAGGCCTCATAGGAATCAATCCAATATTTTTTTCGTGAAGTGACAGTATACCACAATTGCGAATCATAAATTTCATTTTGAAACTATTCTTCTAGCACCATAATATTGCTATTCATATTTCATTTTTGAAAAGTTGCTATTAAAAGACTTTCTTCAGGAAAAAAAATATTTTGTTTATGTTAGCATTTAATAGTCCAGCTAATACAGTTTTATATTTGTTAAGTATATATTAACTTTTTTAAGTAACTATAGCATTGTCAAGTCTAGTCAGGTCACTAAGTTTGAATTTACCGTGGAAACCAAAAAGTGAGATCTGCTTAATTTTGTCCATTTTGGACATATCACACATTTTGTAATATTTATGAATTTATTTGTATCAATACCTCTAACTGAATCGTGCCGACTATGTTGAGATCCGAAATATGGTGGACTTTATCCTAATCTGGTTGAAGTCAGAGCATTCTTGATGGAAGACCGTAAAAAATCTGGCATTTAAATCGCTTGTGAGAGGCAAAAGACTAAATCAAACCTTCCAGTACCTCAAGATAGTTTACACAGATTAATTTATAATAGTTGATTAAAGTCACGGATGTCAAAACAACCTCAATTTATTCTCAAACTTAAATAGATAAAAATCTTTTCTTATTTGATATTAAGATAAAAGCTACAGAGTCAGAAAGCTGACAATAGAATATTCCATCAAAATACATGAATCATCCTTTGTGGATCAGAAGTACTAATGAAGAAATTTTAGCGCTGTGAATCAGTAAACGAAAGCTGATGTTAAAAGACCTGACACCACGATGACAACTGAAAACGTATAGTGGATGTCGATCGGATTAATTGGTCTGTAAGATCGTTCTTGCCCTCTAAATCTCATGGACTGGATAGGATCAGGCCAAAAATGCTTCAAAAATCTGTTGTTTAGAAATATCCTTGGCTGAGAAAACCTTCATCAAATGCCCTCAGCTTGACTGCCTCCGAAATAAGTAAAAGTGGATTTTATTCCGAAAGCGAAGGAAATAAACCATAGCTCAGAAAAAAATTTCGCACCGGTCAGTTTGGAATCATTTCTTCTCAAGACACCAGAATGTTTAGTGGGCGCTTTTATAACTAGCATCAATATCCGTAACAGCAAGCTTATATGAGAGGCCGGTCCATGGAAACGACATTACACTCCGTGGTCTCAACTGCTGAAGATGCCCTCTAGAATAGCATTTTTTCGCGAAGCTGAGTGTACTAGGTACCATTAAAGTGAATCAACTTCTGGATTTTCTCACGAAATCAGGATGATGCACAGAACGACTTGAAAGGTGTCCATGTCTGCAGGGCACAATGAACGAAAAACGGTTGAAGTGAAGCGGAAGTCGTTTGGGTTAGCATCCTCACAGCTAAGCCTTACCATTTATGTTAGATTTTGTATCGTCGCAGCTCATCGCAACCCCTGGGATACCACTATTGTAAGGAATTTCCATGTACAACAATCGCTTTGAAAACATGCAAGAATGCTTTCTTTTAAATTAAAGTCAGACATTTAATTGTTTCATGCAAATAAGATGTATTGCTGCAGCTTCGTACAGCTTTTTTCTTGCCACGGATGTAAGTTACAATAGTTCAAGGAAATCTAGTGTATCAAATACATTTGTGAGGCTTTATGACAACTTTGTGAATTCAATATATCAAAGACGGTTGCTTAATAAAAATGCAGGCCCTATGCATGTTGCATGGCACAGTAATGCATTGTATGTAGAGATGATTGTTTTTTTCATTGAATCATCAGACGTGAAGACACTGAAAAAGGTGAGTTCCTCGCCGCTGTCACCCGTAACACTTAGCTGAAGAATAAATCTATTCGATTGATTTATTCTTCAGAAACTGATGCATTAAATACATAAACTATTGGTTTTTATTAGGTGTAGAAATTAGTTTTACGAGATTTACAAAATATGGTGTAGATAGTGCTTAATTTTGTCGGCTAACTAGCTAACTGTATTCATGTTAAACTATCATCATAACACTTCAAAAATCATATGTGTCAACATTTTTTTTAAATTGTCATCATGTCAACTTTTGTGCTATCAAAACGCAATTCGCGGGAAGCACTGCTTTCTTGCTTTCACTTATATAAATCTTCTGCTGAAGGTCACAGAATGCTGTGTGAAGCATATGGGGAACATGCCCCATCAGTAAAAACATGTGAGTACTGGTTTTCGCGCTTTAAAAGTGGCGATTTCGATACCATTGACAAAGAACGAGAAGGAAGGTCAGTAACGTTTAGAGACGATGAATTGCACCAAGATTCATGTCAAATTCAAGAAAATCTCACTGAAATCATGGGAGCTAGTCAACGAGCTGTTTTAAACCACCTAACTTTGGTAATGGTACAAAACGAACGAAACGTTAAGCCAAAGGACAGCGTTTTTCAGGTGCGATCGAAATCGAAATCGAAAAAAAGATCAGCGACGGAGGTCATGGGGTAAGCCCGGTCATACACCAATTTCAAGACCCTATCCATGGCGAAAAGTAAGTGCTATGCATCTGGAATATTTTACTACGAGCTACTCCAGCCTAACGAAAAGATCAATGTGGAACGTTATCAGCAGCAATTATTGCAATTGAGTCGATCGTTAAAAGCCAAACGCCCATAATATGGCAAGAGACATGATAAAGTGATTTTTTTTGCACGACAAAGCTTGGCCGAATGCCAAGAATACTTTGGGTATCCTATCCCACCCGCCGTATTTAACAGACATAGCACCAAGCGATTACCACTTCTTTCAGTCGATGGCCGAAGAAACGAAAAATTGGATTATTGGATTATTGGATTCATATGCTAACTGCAGGATGGGAGAAAGTCGTTGAATAAGATGGACAGTACCGTGAGAAATGTGTTGTTTATCCATTTTTCCTAATAAAAATAATTTTTTTAAAAAAAAACCTCAAAATTACTTGCACACCTAAAAATTAAAGAAATATGGCTGTTTAGACACAATATTCCGAATCTATTTGGCTGCATCGAATACATTCAAAAATCTTTCATGAGAAACTCATGCATCATATTCATAAATATTTGTAATTAAATTGAATTGAGTAATTGTACAAAAATGAAGATCCTTCGCTGTAGCTACTCAAAAAAGATTTGCTGACCCGATTTAGATAGGATTTTTTTCCACAAGCAAGCTCATGCAAAATAATCGTAGCCAAGGAGTGATTTAAACTGCCGTAGTCAACGATACCATCTATTTCATAAGACAACTATAGAGCATGCAGTTTCAATCAGCAACAATCATTCATGTATCTGATGCATCAGTCTATCATAAAAAATCACGGATATATTCGGTGCATTCGTTTTTTATGAAAAAATCGGCCCTTCAGTGACGTCAAACTTGATGATCTGGGAAGAATAAAAAAATTCGTGAGAGCATGAAATTGTTTTCGTGCATAATTTTTCAATTAAGTGAATAGATCTTTTGTTTTTATTCAAGAATGAAATACTATTATTGTTAAATTTTTGGAATAAGTTTTGGTTGTATTCAACATTTCTTTTCTTCATGCAAAGTTGAAAAACTCACAGATAAATATCTTCGATGCTAATGAATTACTATTTATATGAACTAAACAAGCTTTCAAGAACGGTTGAACGCAAGTTGTGCGTCATTCGCAGAGATCGTGTAAAAAAGTAAATTACTCAACATCGGTAGCTTTATTTCAATACTTAGTATTTGCAAATTCCACGACAGTTTGACATGCCTATTAATATGTAATTCTGAATCAGTGGGTGGTTTCCACATTTTACTGAATTTGACTTTGACTGAATGAAATAATCTGAGCAAGTGGATGATAATAATCACTGCATAAAACCAAAACCTGCAAAGTGCAATTTTCCAAAAATATATAAATGGTTCTTTGAAATCAAAGTCATGTGTGCTATATATATATATATATATATATATATATATATATATATATATATATATGCTATATATATATATATATATATATATATATATATATATATATATATATATAATCATTTATAAATCATTATTATGCTCTCTCATTTTGTTATTGACCTTGAAAATTGTCGAACAACTAAATATTTGTTTACTTGTTTGTGACACGTGCGAAGTAAAGAGAGAAATTTCATAAAGTTTTTTCCTGCAGTTCATAGGGAGAGGAAGCAAATATGCTGCGAGAACGTAGACGGCATGCTAATTATAAACCAAATCGGAGGTAAGGTAATCTGTATATGTAACATGTTCATTTTGTCATTTTATTTTGCTTCTTGCTCAATTTCGGCGCGTTTCTGTTGAAATAATGTGTTGGTTTTGTTTGTTGGCTTTTTTCGTTTTCAAACCGGGATATAAGTTCTTCAAATAACATTTAATTATTTGTGTGAATAGCTGAAGAAAGTCACCACTTAAGCAAAGATAATTTAAATTATGTCAAGAGTTACCTGAAAGTTCATTTGGTTTATTCGTGACACAGCAACTTTAAGAGGCGAAATCTACATGTTTTCTAAAAAAGAAAGACATCTAAATCGGTTTACTTCAACTAGACAAGAATCCAGAAATATTCGTACAAAAAAATTCGAAAAAAGTGCCCAGATTAAATCTCGGGAGTAATGCTCATACGTAGACTAAGTTTTTCAAAATAAAATCATCTTATAAAATAATAGTATTATAGTAGTATTGAAAATAAGACTATTTACTATCTCCTACAATATTTTAAAATACTGAATTCGATCCAAAAATATTTCTCTGGATTTTGTTGTTTTCAGGTTAGATCGTAAATCTTCTCGTGGAATGATATACGAAAATGAAGAATTGAGATTGCGAACCATCAACATAAATGCTGAAGTTGAACGAGGTTTGTATAATTTAGTGTGAATATCCTAACCATGCTTTCTTTCTCCAATTCTTTAAAGAATGAAATCTGTCGACTCAGCGCTTATTATCCAAAAGCTTAAGTTTAATTTACATTGAAGTTTCAATTATTGATATTTTAAAATAGAGGAATAATTGAAAAAGATCTTAGAGGAAAAAATAAATCATAAGGTTTACTTAAACAAAATCTCATCTGTTTTAGGTCAATCAGACATACGTAAACTGCGACGAGAAAATGAGCAACTCAAACGTGAAATATGGTCATTACGCGATGAGTACGAGCGCATCAATAAAAAAATATGCGTCAATAAAACTTGCAGTAGTTGCGAACGTATTTCAAACAGCGACAGTCAAAGTGAGGTATTATTTTGTAGCAAATAGAGAGAAAAATTATAGCTTTGGACTAAAATTTATACTTTAGGAGTCTGACTATTGTGTCACCTGCAAAGAAAACGATGTTGTAGATGATTGCACATTTATAAAAATCGACGAGGCTCAAAATCAAGAGGATAAGGATCCTAGACTGACGAATTGTGAGCATGTCGGTTCTATGAATTTTACGATTTTTGGTGCAGATTATAACAGTAACAAGGAAATTGTTGAGAACTTCGAAAATGCCCAAAAGACATTAGCTCATCCAAAAACTACCATGGAAAGCGTAGAATCAGGAAGTTCTTCTTTATCTCTTTTACCACCAATGCCACTAGTTACAGCAAAACATAGTTGCAAAATACCAACACACATGGATAGCGTTGGTTTCAAATTGCGTGATAATTTGCACGTTAATTTCGGACAACTTTCGGTACTTTCCGAAGAAAACTTAACAAACAGTGATGGTACATCATCTTTAAATGGCGAATTTGGAGTGAACTTGTCACTTAAGATGCCTGAGATGCCTGCTTCACCACTCAGAGAAATTCAATCTATTCTCCCACCACTTTCCCATTTCGAGAACATATCTTACGGTAATATTTATTTCTTCAATATTTATGATCAAAGTAAAATAAAATATGCAGCTTAAACGGTGAATTGCATTATTTTGATTATTTCAATTTAAAAACAAATTTTTATGATATTATTTTTTTTAGATCCAATCTTCGCGACTTCAAAAAGCTCAATAGAGGATACATATGCTCCAAGTATTGATGGTGTCAGCATTAATTTTGATAAGAAATTGGTTTTCAACACAACATTTCCTACACCTGAAGAATTTTCTGTTGGAAGCGATGATAAATTGAATGATGTTGATGCTTTGGAAGAAAGCAGTTCGAAATTTCATAGTCCAAAACATTTTTTCTCCCCAATCAACCCACGCCGAGCGAAACCATTTGCGAACCCACCAGACCTTTTTGTTGCTAACGTCTTAGCCAGTTCTAGTCAATATTATACTGGATTAAGCACCAAACCAGCCGAGAGCTCAGCATTGCAACGTTTGACTGCAGCAGTTCCAGTTCCCCATAGCTCCAATTCTTCATTTTATGTAAGTTCCATTTTTGTTTGCAACTAACCGTTTACCAAATCGTACAAAACTTATGAGTTGTTAACTTTTGAGCAGAGAATTTGAAATGAGTTTTATAAACCCTGTAAAGTTCCATTTAAATTTTCGTAATGACATAGATTCCCCACGCAAAGATTCACGTAAATGAATGATGAAATAACCAAAAATACCAACCTTGTCGACCAAAGAAAAATTGCAAGAAATTCGACACTCGAGGCTGAAAAATAGATTGCCCAATATGGTGTAGTCGCATTGGTAATGCCACAGAACCAGTTATATATTGTTGAAAGTATATCTTCTGACTGAAATCAAACAACAAATGTTGCAAATCTCATATCTGGACATAGGTTCGCACTTCGCTATACTTCCCATATTGCATAAAAACAATGCTTCATCAAAATGCAAGTTGAATGTCCATCAATTTGAGTACTTGACGCGTGTATAAATAGTTATTATCTGCCAACTTTTGTTTACGTTGACATATACGAGTCTGGCAAAATATCACATTGTTGCTATTATTACGTTTGCCACGCTGCATGGTAGATCAAAATTTAACAACATATGCCCTAGACGCCGAAAGCGAGAATTGCTCAGGATGGAACTCAGGCCTGTACTGCCAATGCAAACGTTGACGATAGAAAATTCAATTTCACAAAAGTCACTAGGCAGATCTTTGCGTATATTAGGTTTAATTAGGCTAACGACATTGTTTTATATAAATACGGACTAGATTCATTAAAATTGAGGATATTGAATTATTTAAATATGGATTGAATTTATTTGGGTTAGAGATTTTGGATTAGTAACCTTATTAGAAAGCAGTATTGTATATAGTTACAAGTCAATTGTAATCACTTTCAAATGATTGCTACAAGTAATGTACTATTGTGATTAGTATCTCTGCTGGATTTAAATTTTGTGAAAGTGATACCAGCTGATAAGTTGCAAATATTGATCAAGACGAAGATTTCAGGTTACTCTGTTAATCATTCTGACACTCACGATTCTGCTCAAACTGCACACGTATGCTCAAGTCCTGTCGAGCTCGCCAATGACACTCACCAATTCGAATGCAGCGCTTAGTTAGCTACTCGTCGTCTCGCAGACGAAACGACAGGTAATCCGGGCCCAATCGCTAACTACATCGCCAGCGACACAAGGTACCCACCCACATTATCTACCGAGATATAAAGCTATGGCCAATGAGAGAGACCGTATACGGAGCATAACCAGCTGACATCAATCGTCATTATACCGGTGAAGCAGAAGGAAGCGGAACGAGTTCGATGAACTCGCCAGTCCGCCAAATTTAGCGTACGGAAAAGGGATCTCATATACACTGACGAGCAACTGCTTAGGTACACCTAAATATTTTGAGTTTCCTAGAAATCGGGGCGGTATTGCAAAACAAATCAATAATGGTTTTATTGCCTGTCGAAATACCAATCATAAAATGCAATTTCTAGAATAATCACATATACGAGCATTTACTTGGATGCATTTATCTAAGATTGTGCATATAAAAGCGGAGCAACTGATTAGGTACATTGTTGAAAAACGTCAAATTTCTTGGAATTTGGCACAGTAAACTAAGTAAATTTAACACATGTGTATTACGACAATTTAATTTATTAATCAATAATGGGTAGCTGTACCATTATTCCTAATAACTTCAAATAATCTATTTATTTATAGATTTATACAAATTTCTATACATACGTTGAGGAATATTAACACAAGCTTCTTTTATTGCTTCTTCTAGCATTGCAACATTATCATATTGCTTGCCAATATCATAAATTTTCCTGGACAATCATCCCCAGAGATTTTCTGTGATGTTCAGGTCGGGTAAAGGTGATGGCCAATCCAAAACTGTGATGTCTTCTGCCTCAAACCAGCCTTTAACACAACGAGCAGTATGAATGGGCGACAGATCTTGTTAAAAAATCCAATCTATGCTTGCAAAGATTTCATCAAAATTGACTGCTACCGTTCGTAATAGATCTACGTAAGTTTGTGCGGTCTGTCTTCCTCTTAAAATTCGGATCTCCACAGGCCCCATATAGGATATGGCTTCCTATATCATAACTGAACTCGTTTTGCTGTGGTGGCGAGATGAATATTTCCTATCCTTCCGAATATCATGGAAATAATTTGAGACGCCATCAGGACCATCCAAGCAGAATTTGTTTTCATCGCGAGAAATTGCTTTCTACCACTTTTCATCCCAGCTGATATCATTTCGAACAAACAGCAACCGTGCTTGCTGATGTCTTTCCATTAACGCTGGTTTTTTATTCAAACGGAGCCGTTTTATTATTGGGCTTTCTTTTGTTACCCTTCGTACTGTCCAAACACTTGCAGCAGTTCCTGCTTGTTCACCAATTTTCCGTGCACTTATCGTAGAGTTTGACGCTATCCTCAAAATTTGGCACCGCTCTCTCTCTCAGTGATTGCAGTTTTGATCCCTCCTTGGTAATTTTTGCCGTAGTTTTCCGGAGCTCGGAGAAAAGGGTACACTGCGTTGGCGCTACGACCGGTTTTTTCTGCTATTTTCCTTCCGGAATACCGTTCCTTCTTTAAGACCTTTATTTTCCCATTTCTACCAGGTTCAACTGATTTATTTTTCCCATTTTTTTGGGTGTAATGTTAATTTTATAAAAACAAATTCTCACAGAAAAATAATAACATACTCACTGTAGGCAATCCAAAATATAATAAAGTACCTAATCAGTTGCTCCGCTTTTTTTTCAACGTCGGGAGGTGGAAATCTTCAAAAGATACCGATCAGCTCCTGCCTCTCGGCATGCCGGATTTCTACCGACTAAAACCACCTCCGTTTCCTTCAATCACTCTCTCCATCAAAAGTTAGTAATTCTCCGTATTTAAAATTTTAAGGACATAGTACTTCCCAGACGATAAGAATCGGTATAAGGGATAGTACCAAATCTGTAAATTTTAGTGTCCTTTTATTTAAATTAATATTCAGACTATATGTTTATGAATTATTTCCTGTTGATTACATGTTTGGTTTTGAGTTTAGTGGAGCTGATTGTACTTGTGACTTACTGCGAAAGTTGGTCCTGAAGGAGATATTTTTTTAGTGTCGTTTTAAAGGAAGTTGGGTTTGCTATGTTTTTAATTTTGTCCGGTATTGTATTGTAAAAGTTGGCTGCTTTGTTGAAGGGGTCTTCTTTTAGCCGATCAGTTCTGGCAAATGCTATAGCTATATTATTCATGTTTCTCATTCTGTAAGTGTTTTTCCCCTCAATTCTATCTAATTTCGCAGCGGTATACTCATTACGGTGTAAATTCTTATGTATGAATCTAGCTCTTTCCATGAAAATCATGCCTTACAAATTCAATTCTTGGGCTGTTTTAAAAACTTTGCCCGTTGGAGTTAGCATAGGGAGATTATAAATGGTTTTATACGCCTTCGTTACTAGTCTCGAGATGATCATGAGGTTACCTTTAGAAGTTTGGCTCCAATTCAAGATGCCGTAGGAAATTTTGGAAAGGAGATGCGCATACATAACTTGGATTTTGTTTTTCTTTGGAAAGAAGTAGAAGCGACGTAGAAGACCAATGAAGACATCCAGTTTTTTCCTTAGATCATTTATGCGTGGAGTCCATGTTAGTTTCTCGTCTATTAGAAGTCCTAGATATTTTATTTGTTCTACTCTCTGGAGGCTTGTGTTATTGATTTTTAAGTGTGGTTGTATGTCAGTCTTGTTCTTTTGTTTGAAAATAATATATTTTGTCTTCCCCGCGTTTATTGCCCATCTACTTTGTAGAAGCCAATACCAATACTTGTCCAGGTCAGTATTTACTTTTTGTTCAATTTCGAGACTAGTTTTACCTTCGCGACAAGGTCTGCTTTTTTTATGGAGTTGATATAAAGTAGAAATAGCGTTGGTCCTAGGATCGAGCCCTGTGGAACACCTATGCTAAATGCAGCAGTTTTGCTTTTGACACCTCCAATTAGTATATTTTGAAATCTATCCGTCAAGTAACTGCGTATAAATTTATTTGCTTTTCCAACAATTCCATATCCATTATCCAAGTATTCATTTACAAATCTAATTACATCAGGAATGGCATCACAATCTTAGATAAATGCATCCACGTAAACGCTCGTCTGTGCGATTATTCTAGGAATTGCATTTTATGATTGGGATAGGCAATAAAGCCATTATCGATTTGTTTTGCTATACCTCCTCGACTTCTAGGAAACTCAATATATTTGGGTGTACCTAACCAGTTGCTCATCAGTGTATAAAGGAGTGGAGTCGGTGGAGTGGCCTCTTTTCTTGGTGCTTCCTTGGACGGACGGCTGGAGCTCGAATCGAGTGAGGGATTTCCCTTTTTCGCTGTTCTTTGTTGTTTGAGGAGTTCAAATTAATGTGGCGCCTTGATTGAATATTCACGCGGATCAAGGGGGGCTACAAAACCTATTCTACGTTACTTGTTGCTATCATATCGAGGCTTGAAAGACAAAACAAACAAAAGGGCGCTAGCGAAAATGAATGCAGTTTATCCCACAATGGACATTCTATTTCATTTGCGAGTCAAACACATAATAAACACGATAGAAATTACTCAACCATAGAAAAGGAACTTTTATCAATAGTATGGGCAAAAAAATCTCAGACCCTACTTATTCGAAGTAAAATTGGACATTAAACTCACCATTTTATTTAAAGAACCTAATAGCAAACTTGAACGATGGAAGAAACCATTTACTGAATCTGACTTTGGCAAAGAATGTGTTAAACGTACAGATAATCAAGTAAAGTTGCAGATTTTCTAGGTCGCATAGATGCAGGCAATTATGAAATGAATTCATTGACTACAAATATGGGATACGAATACAAAATTGAAAATGCAACAGTATATTTGAGAGAAGGAGATCAGAAAGATTTAACACTTATTGAAGAAGCTTTCGTTAATATTTACAAGCCCATCCTAAGCCCAAATAATAATTGGCAAAAAACAAACGGAGAGACATTAAAATTTAAAAAAAGAAAGAGCGAAATCATAATCATTGACAAGAGATACATATCAGAAAAAGAATTGAATGCGTATTTTGTGAAATAAATCATTCTAAATGTATCAAAGATTATTTAATTGTTGCCAGAACTGTAAAAGTTTATTTTTCATAAAATGTGGCAATCATGCTTTTGATCTGTTAAGTGAAGATCAATGTTTTAAAAATAAATAAAAGAGGAACATACAAAAAGCATCATCATAGTAAACTTGAAAACTAAGAAGAAATCAGAAATAAATATTAATTCAATGGATTAATGAAAATAATAAAAAAGTTGTTAAATAGTTGTGAAAAATGTGATCGGGCTTAAAAGGACAGAAATTCAGTAAAACGAGAATTTAAACTTTCCGAAACACCTCATGATATCAACAAAATCATATTGGCAACAAGCAATTTTTCGCTACATTCAATAAAATTTCTAAACACATTTAGACTTACGAAACATAAGACCAAAGTGCTATCATATTCATTTGCCTTTTGATGAACCTTCCAAATAACCGCAGAAAATAAATTTAACATGATAAACGTAAAAGATTATCTGAGGAAAGAAAGCATCGAACTGAATTTCATTTCAACAAAACCTTACACAAGTAACGCAGATATGAAAAGTTGTCACAGATCATTACGTGAACAAAATTAGACATCGAAGAAAAAGTACTTAAAGCAACCGAAAATTATAATGACTCAATTCATTCCGTAACTCAATGTAAACCTTGAGAAATACAATAGGGGTTTAAAAACGAATCCGACATATCTAAACATCACATTTATAAATAAACAATTATATTATAAGAAAAAAAGTGAGCTTCCACAAGAAATTACCCAAAAAGAAGCATAAAAAAAATTATGAACATGAAAGACATAAGAAAAAACCTAAGTACCGCAAAGTTCATGTAAACAAAAATGAAAATCATGATATAATTTAACAAAACCAGAAATAAAGTCAATCAATCCAGAACAAAGCCAACATACAAATAATACCATCAAATACTCTCGACGATGCATCCAGAACTTAGCAAATTCTCGAAGCAAAACAAAATAAGGTCCTGGTCTCAAAATTTGTTCCAAACATTACATTAGGTGACACCTATACACTAAATGGAAACTCTTGGTTAAGCGATCAAACAATAAATTTCTATTTTAACTTAATTTCAAAACGTAGTACACTGTAGTGGCACCACTGTTTTTAAAAAAAATTGCTTATTTAGGCCACAATAGGTCCATTGTAATACCACAGATTATTTGCCCGGCAATATAACATAGCAGCGGTATGTTGGGAGCCTTTAAGATTCTTGTATAAAGTTGGCTATGCAGCTTATGTTTAAATTAGATACTTTCGTGAGACTACCTTGGAAGGGCGAATCTTTCCTGGATAGTGCTGGGCATTCGCACAGAAAATGATGGATCGTTTCTTTCTCCTCTTCTGATCTGCAGCTTCGACAGAAATCGTTGAAGGAAACACTCAATCTCTCTGTGTGTCTGCCAGGCAGAAAATGCCCTGTGAATACGGATATAATGAAACTCAAGGTTTCATGGCTCGTGTTGAGGAGCTGCTTGATGCGTTCGGAGCTCAGTGCGTGGCAAGTTTCCCTGGCTATCTTCCAGGTCTCTACCAGAAGCCAGGCCATGTTTGGAGCCTCAATGTAATGCTTCTCGAGTTAAAACTTAATGAAGGCTAGAGGGTGACCGACTTTGGGTGTTAATGTTTGATCCTGGAGCTCAGTGACAGCTCTCGCTAAGGCATCTGCTTCGCAAGTTCGCGGTTTATCACTATGCCCCTGTACCCAGTATAGAATCACTTCACAGTAAAACGACATCACGTTAAGTTGTGTGCGACATTCCATTGTAATTTTGGTTGGATAGTGATTGGATAGCAGCTCGACTGTCAGAGAAAATGTTTAGACTTCTTATGGAATCTTTTTTTCTGAACTAGTCTACTGCTCTGTATATTGCAATGATCCTTGCCTGCAAAAAACTGCAATTGTTTGGAGGCCGGAAGGTAATTTCAGGCCTAACAGTTATGAGGCACCACTGTACAGTTTTCCATCCATTTTTGACTCATCAGTGTAGATGTCGATCGATTTCTGTATCGTGACTTGTCATTTACAGTGATCTTCAGTAACACTGTTTCGTTCGTTTGGTGATGCCCTAAATGCAAAAATGGGCATTGGTGTCCACCCCGTTTACTACTCCATACAGTGGCTTCTATAGCAATGCTTTGCAGATTGATGAAAGGTGGCAAAACGCCGTGTACCATACAGTAAGAGACCACCTAAAGGGGTTTGGACTGCCTTTCCACTGCTATGGCTCTGCTCACTGAAATTATACAAAGCTAAAAACTACAAGCCTTCTTATATTATTATGCATGCTCTTGGTTTACCTGTTGTGTTGAAGGAAACTGTCCGGTATCCTTTCATGTTGATCCCACATACGTAGTTACCAACAACTCAAAGTTCCTCTGCCAATATGGGCTTCACTCCTTTTTGGAAGCAGCGTATCAGATGCCACCTTAGTGTGCTCGTGGTCTATCTGGAGAAACCTCGGCATCCCAAAGTTTTGTCCGCCTCCTTGTCAGATAAGGACATTTGCTCTTCTTCAACCAAGTCGATTGATTGGAGCAAGTCCCCAGTCAACTTCACAGTCTAGGTGGTGCTTCTTCCGTCCACGTTCGGGTCTCCTGATCATCTCACTCGCACTCACTGTGCTTGGTTGCCGTACTGATTTCCCAGTACGGTGCTTGCGGTAGTCGAAAAACCGTAGCTTGTCGACCCACCCGTAGACTCCAATGGAGGTAACGATTCCTCATCGAGGATTAATCTAGCCTTTTGCTGTCCATATCTTGGCTCGGTTACCTTGGCTCCCTTCCAGTTGTCAACCGAAAGCATTGCTAAGTTTAATGCGCTCAACAATTTTCCCTGGTATGGATGGCTCCGCCGGTATTGATGACCTGGACCGAGGCATATTTTTGATGTCTTCCATAGAGACAGCCTCAAGCTTTGTTTCGGGCTGCCTTATTAGACTTGCATCTTTTTAGAGTTCCCCTTGTTTTGGAAAAGACGTTCTGTAAGCCTCTATCGTGGCGGTTCGCCATTCAAGGAGAGACCTTCGGAGGGTAAACCTTTCAGCCTTTTGATGAATTATAGGCTGTTCCTGTATGCCGTAACGGTTGGTTTTTGTACCTTCAAAAGACCTTAAGAGGCGGCTTTGCTGGGCGCGCCAGCAAAATTACGGGTCAGCTTGTTCGCCATTGTCTAGGTGTTGCTGTTAAAGCCAATAGACTTAACTGAGGAGGTATATGCTAAGAGGGTGAGCAAATTTTCAGGTATATGCACCCAACTGAACATACATGGCCAAACTAGTGGCGACGAGGTTTGTACGTACTGCAAAGCTTGCCAGAGCTTTATCGCATAACACCAAAAAGCAATTTTTGCAAGATGTTACTTATGCGTACTCAGGCGACAGAATACCGCAGCTACCAGCTTAAAGCATCAAACGAAGGAAAAGTTGTCGTACAAAACTCGAAGCCATGTCATGTAAGGTCATTATACATATATCTAAATAATTTTTTCATGTTTCCATTTTTTATTGGAACATAATTGCAATAGCAATACATATTTATTTATCTTCTTTTCGTCATTATAATTTTTTTTTTAAATTTCTGAATGATTTTAAATTGACAAACCATGAAGTTTGATCCACGGACAACTTCACAGTAATATCTAAATACATAAATATTAAATTTATTAAACATAATAATAATGAAAAGATACCACTTGAAACAACAAAAACAATGTTTTTCCATTATCATGACAGTTAGTCGAATAAGTCAATATTTATCTCTGCATCAATGTACATTACACTTAGCGAATAATAAATATACGCTTATGAGTAGAGTTGGAAAGGTAGTGTTTATTGTCGATGTGATAGAGACGACGAAATGGTAATATTAAACTATGTGTTATTTGTACCAGACTTGTGAACAAATCCAAACAAACATTTCAAGAGGTTCAGGTTCATCCACAGTTCAAGAGTTTGAAAATAAAGACTAGGTTCTCGGCTGTAGAAAGTGCATTTAGATCTCAGTTCTCTTATCTTCAAGTGCGATCAGTTTTTTCAGCTTCCTAAAACAGAAAAAGATCCCTATGATGTCAGGAAATACATTCTGTCCATCCACTACATGGAGTACTTTGAAAAAAACTTGGGCCCAAGCGCTATAGGATCCAACTAGTGCAGCGATTGAAGCCATTAGACTATCGTTTGCCTCGCACGTTCGCTGAACGGGCTGAGAATGGATTGCGAGTAAAACCGCATTTTTACCGGCAAATTATGCTCAGCAATGAGCTTCATTTCTGCCTTAATGGTTCGCAAATAAAATAAATTGCAATTTTTGGTGTGATTATTCTCTTCAAAAGACTGTGAAAGCCCCATTTTAATCATAACAGAAGCAGCAAGATGCAGTTGAAATGCTGGCGGCATAATTGGTTCTTTCACTTAAAAATCTGCAGACGATAGCAACGGTAGCATTAATGGAGATCGCTTCCGATTCTTAATTGTTTCCTTCTCAACAGCAACACCGATCGCCTGAGATACAAATGGTTTCAACAGGATGGTGCTTCTTTCTTTTTACTTTCTTCGGCCACACTTTTGCTGAACGGATAATCTCAAAAAATTGAAGGCCATGTGATTTGACTCCATCGGATTTTTTTGTAGAAAAACGTCAAGTAACTTATTTATCCTGAAAAACAAGCAACTTTTACTAACTAGGAAGGCAACATTCGCGGCGTTATTGGCGAAATAAGGCTGACTATGCTGGAAGAAGTGGTGCAAAATTGGCTTTTCTAAGAAGCATTCATGATAATATAATACCAGATGTTACATATCAGCAATAGATCAAACGAAACTGATAAGCTAATAAAGCCAAAAAATGTCCATTCAATACTAAATGGGTGTCATATTGTTCGAAATTGGAATTTCAGGGTTATTGAAACCAGCTTTGGTATTTACGCCGATTGAAAGATTTGTTGCGCGGTGGCCATTTTGAAAAAAAAGTGGCCAAAATTTTCATGGTTGGTGCATACACATTAAATCTGTGTTTTTCACCATTTTACATCAATGAGAATAATCATTATTTCTTATTTTCCAGTTGACTTTGAAAAACATTAACTATCCAGTAACTAATCGCGGTTTAATTGTAGTTAAAAACAATAAAATACTACAAAAGATGGGGACAGATATGATTAAAATCCTATGAGCTCTTAAAAACGAAACTAATCAACTACTTAAAGCTAAAATGATTTGATTGTTGAAAGCTTTTTCAAGCATATACGCCATTTTGACGTCGAACACTAGTAATCGTTTCTTATTAACATCCCAGTAAATGGGAAGTTCTTGTAATCGCCTCGAAAATCGAAATTGAAATTTTCGACTTTTCTTTACGTTTTGAGGTCTTTAGAGTATATTTAAATAGTTTTTAGAAAAATTGATGTGTGTGTGTGTACGTACGTTCGGAGACAGTTTTTTCTACGAGCATATTTCACGTAAACAAAGCCGTATCGACTTTGTTCAGGTGTCAATCGAAGCGTTTTTGCAATTTTAAGAGCTGATTAGTTTTTTGGAACACTTCGTTCAGGGGGTTTGTTGTCTTGACCCTTTGAAGGTCATTTCTGTATTGAATGAATGAATTTAATAATATTTTTTTTTAAAAGTCATTATGTCCTTCAAGGTCATTTATTAATATTTGCATCATTAAGGCGTCAATTGACACGTATTAGCATTTTTGTGATGTTTTTATAGTTTTGAAAAAATCGGTAAAGCCGTTTTTTAATATAATAAAAAATATATGCAAAAACAGGGTTTTTTTCATAAAAAAAAATGAAGTTTTAACCTGATTTGCACATCGTAATAATAAATGTTTATAAAATTTATAAACTTTTATCAACTTTTGTAGAAAAACCAGCAAAAATTTTGTAATGATTACAAAAAAGTTAAATTAAAAATAAAAAATCATTCAAAGTCACCATGCAAAAAGGATTCATACGAATGATTATACCTTTTACTTTTTCTGCTTTTTACATGCAATTGAGCATATTTTTGATGAATATTCAATGTTTCACAACACCAACAGAAAATAAGGAATAATTATTAGTCTTATTGGTGTAAAATCATGAAAAAAAAAACATATTCAGTGACTATGACGAAGTGCTGACATCTGACCGCAACTATTCAAAACGGCCATCACGCGACAAAATCTTTCCAGTGGGCGTAATACCAAAAACTGCATTCATTTTTGCCAGCGCTCATTTGTCTTTCAAACATCGATATAAAAATAACAAATAACGTAGAAAAGGCTTTGTAACCTGTCCACCCGCCGATTGATCCGCGTGAATATTCAATCACACCAATCCACCAAAATGCTAACGTAATCAATCGACGTTCGCGTAGATGTTACGATTAATATGAAGTCATTCCAATAACTTTTATGATAGGTACATTTTCATTATTTGAAGTAGTATTATTTTCCTAATTATTATTGTGTTGAATATTGTTGCGGATCATTTTTAACTTCCCAGTATATGGGAAGTTCTTGTAATCGCCTCGAAAATCGAAATTGAAATTTTCAACTTTTCTTTACGTTTTGAGGTCTATAGAGTATATATAAAGTGTTTTTAGAAAGGGAGATGCATGTGTGTGTGTGTACGTACGTACGTACGTACGTACGTTCGTGGACAGTTTTTTCTACGAGCATAACTCACGTAAACAAAGTCGTATCGACTTCGTTGAGGTGTCAATCGAAGCGCCTTTGCAATCTTAAGAGCTTATTAGTTTTTGGGATACTTCGGTCGGGGGGGTTTGCTGTTTTGACCCTTTGAAGGTCATTTCTGTCATGCGTTATATCTCGCGAACCAAACAAACGATTTGCGTGATAGAGGTGTCAATTGACGCGTACTAGCATTCGTGTGAATCACGTTTTTAAAAAAATCGTTGGAGCCGTTTTTTAATTTAAGGAAAAAAAGTGCAAAAAATTAGGGTTATTTTCATAAACAATAAATTTCTAACCTGATTTGCGTAATTCAGAAGACAATGTTTATAAAATTTATAAACTCCAAACAATTTGTGTAGAAACACCATCAAAGCTTTTTCTCATAATAACGTAAAAAATTAAATAAAAAATAAAAAAGTATTAAAAGTCATCATGATTTTCAAGGTCATTTTTATCATTCACTATATCTCACGAACCAGATATAATATTTGCATCATTAAGGTGTCAGTTGACGAGTATTAATATCTTTGTGAAGCTTTTAACATTACAAAAATTCGTTTCAGCCTTTTTTTTTAATTTAATAGAAGAAAATGGAAAAAATTATATTTTTTTTCATAAAAAATATTTTTTAACCTGATTTGCACAGCACAGTAATACCTGTTTATAAAATGTATACATTCTTATCAGGTTTTGAAAAGAAACCGGCAAAATTTTCTTCCTTGATTATGAAAAAAAAACTAAATGAAAAATAAAAAATCATTCAAAGTTACCATTTAAAGAGGGTTCATACGAATGCTTTTACTTTATTTTTTTTTATTCTAAAAAATTGTTGTAAATTCAATCAAAGTTTTAAAATATTTGCATAATTTGAGCAGATTTTAAATAGTTTTTATAGTCTTTTAATTAAAAAAAATGCTTAAATTTGTAAAACCAACAAAAATTTTCAAGACCAAAAAGGCCCCCGCTGATTGATCCGCATGAATATTCAATATGTCCTCATCGACCAAAAACCTTACGTAATCAATGGACCCTCCCGTGGACGATATGATTCATATTAACTCATTCCTGTTACTGCTATGGATACCTCTCATTGTTGTAATGTTGTTGATGTTTATGTAGATATTACTGGGAAGTTGACCGTGTGGACCTCAAGGGTCGCACCTGGCGGCTTGTTCATTTTTTTTGGTGCACATTTTTCAATTCTTCCAAATTTGGAACCTATTTAAATTTCCCTCAGTACACTGCCAAATAACCGGCATTGGCAGTACTAAATCCCAAATTGGTAATCCACCATACGCGCTGTCTCTCTCGAGAGGTGAGTTCAGGTGATCGAGCACAAATCGGTTCTCTTTGCATGCTGTCGCCCTCTGATTGGCCGAAAACATTTGCTGATTATCATATATGGTAATAAATGAAGCAAAAATGCTTCGACTCGTGACCGCGGTGAAGTGAGTGTGAGAGGAGATCGGGAGTTGGATAGAAGTGAGGAAAGAAAACGGTCGAGAGATAGGCTCCGCGCAAGATAAAACGTTGTCGGTTTTTTTAGATAAGTACCATCCGACGGTCAATTCCTCGTCAAGGAATAACACTAATTTTGAAAAGTCGAGATCGAGTCGTTCGGCGAAAAGGCTGTTGTGAGCTTCAAGAGTGTGGTGTATGGGACAGTGAAACCGATTTGCGTCTTCAAAGTTCTGCTGTGATAGCTTTGCAAGAAGCCAGCGAAACATATTTGGTTGAATTGTTCGAGGATACGAATTTGTGTGCTATTCATGCCAACGTGTCACCATCATGCCGAAAACCATCCCGCTTGCTCGTTGTATTCGAGGCGAACGTGCTTAACCAGATTCCACGTACGTTTGTATATGACATCTTAACATAACCCGAGGAAGGTGTGTTATTTTTATTTATTTCATCTCGCTAAACTATTTCTAGGATTAGTGTTAAGTTACTTTGACCATTATTACAATAACAACATCCTTTTCGAGTCTCTTATACTCTTATAACAATCACATTTGCATTAGGGATTATATTTCGTAAGCCATTTAGGTTTAGTCGTTATGTACTACATACGAGACTATCTAAGACAATAATTAGTTAAGTTGGATGAAAACGATTGTCTTCCATTAAAATTCTAAATAATTTATTGGAAATAAAATGTAAATAATATGAAGTGAGTTTTTTTTCATGGGTTCCCCCCCCCTCAGCTTGTGCGCGATTCGGTTGATCTGGTTATTGATTGTTTTCTTGTGATTTTGATTAGCCCACGACCCGGTGAGCTAGCCGGTTTTCAAAATGTTACTCTACAGTCGCCACTATTAGGCCACAGTTGGTGGGTTCTCCGCACGGGGCCCCCTCTTGGCAATCACCTTTCATGTGGCGCCCGAATTGGCGGGGCACATGGTGGATGATTTACTGGGAGGGAGGTGTGGTAATGGGAGCACGCAACACATGGCGCCCAAACGTTTCGGCCTTTTGCCCTTCTAAATTTCTAAATTCTAAATTCAAATTCTAAAGTGGTGTCGAAATTCGGAAAAGTGTCGGGTAATTCGCGTAGTTTGTTTGAATCAGGATTGTGATTATCTCAATCACACCTAGTAATCGCTTCCACCTTTGAAACCTTCGCAATCCCAGTTTCGACCCACTTCTAATATATATGTATATATATATATATATATATATATATATATATATATATATATATAT